>JAVXUO010002989.1:0-218887 GCA_033065855.1 Escallonia rubra | reverse complement strand
GTAGAATTGTTTTTGTTAGAGGTAGAAAGAAAATGTGGATTGTGAAAGGTCAAGAATACAAATGCAAGACTAACACCCAAGGACCCAAGAAAATTTGGGTACCAAAAGTCATTACTTGATTTGTGTTTATAGGTATGTCTCAAAGCAAAATCTAGTAGCAAGAAGTGGATTCTTGATAGTGGATGCTCAAGACATATGACCGGCAACATATCTCTTTTCACATCGATTGATCTTAAGGAAGGAGGAAATGTGACCTTTGGTGACAATTCTAAGGAAAAATCAAAGGTAAAGGAACTATTGGTAAGGAACCACATTCAATTGAGAATGTGTTATATGTTGAAGGATTGAAGCATAACTTGCTTAGTATTAGTCAATTTAGTGATAAAGGTTTTAAAGTTATCTTTGAGGCTTCTCAATGCACTATACTATCCTTGAAGAACAATGAAACTATTTTGGTTGGTAGTAGAGATAACAATGTTTACTCCATTCAATTAAATGATTTAGCTAACCAAGATGTCAAGTGTCTTAGTGCTATTAGTGAAACATCTTGGCTTTGGCATCGAAGACTTGGTCACATGCACATGGAGCATTTGAAGGATATTTCAAGCAAAGAACTTGTGAGGGGTCTCCCGAAGATCAAGTTTGAGAAAGATAAAGTATGTGATGCTTGTCAAATGGGTAAGCAAAAGAAGGTCTCTCACAAACCGAAGAAAATGGTATCTACTTCTAGACCCTTGCAATTACTTCATATGGATTTGTTTGGACCAATTCCAACTATGAGTCTTGGTGGTAAATCATATTGTTTTGTTATTGTTGATGACTTTTCTCGCTATACTTGGACTTTCTTTTTGGCTACCAAAGATGAATCTCTAAATGTGTTCACTTCATTTGCAAAACGTGTTCAAAATCAAAAAGGTTATTTGATTACAAACATTCGGAGTGATCATGGTAGAGAATTTGAAAATTCAAAAATAGGAGCCTTGTGTGATGACTTTGGGATATCACATAATTTTCGGCTCCTAGAACTCCTCAACAAAATGGTGTTGCCGAAAGAAAGAATAGGTCTTTGCAAGAAGCGGCAAGAACAATGCTTAACGAATATGGTTTACCTAAATACTTTTGGGCGGAGGCGGTCAATTGTGCATGCTTTGTTCTTAATAGAGTTATCTTGCGAAAAATTTTGTTAAAAACCCCTTATGAGCTTTTTAATGATAAGAAACCTAAGGTGAGCTTTTTTAGAGTCTTTGGTTGCAAATGTTTTGTTTTAAATACCAAGGATCACCTTAGCAAATTTGATTCCAAAACCTTTGAGGGTATTTTTCTTGGTTACTCTAATAATAGTATGGCTTATAGAGTTTATAATAAAAGTACTTTGGTTGTTGAAGAATCCATTAATGTTACTTTTGATGAGACTAATCCTTTTCTTCGGAGGACTAACATTGTTAATGTAGATGACATGGACAATGACTTGAGAACTTTGGATATAAGTGATACACTACAAGGCAACCCCAAAGAAATTGATCTAGGGGAGCAACCATCAAGGTCTCAAGAGGAAAATGAGGAAGCAATCAATGATGCTTCAAACTTGGACAACTCTCAAGAATTACCAAAAGATTGGACTTACAAAAAGGATCATCCAAGCGATCAAATCTTAGGTAATCCTTCGAGTGGGGTAAGAACTCGACGCTCTCTCCAACAACATGTTAATATAGCGTTTCTTTCCCAAATTGAACCGAAGAAATTCTCCGAAGCTCTACATCATGAATCTTGGATGCTTGCTATGCAAGAAGAGCTAGTTCAATTTGAAAGAAATCAAGTTTGGACCCTTGTGCCTAAACCTCAAAACTTTAGGATTATAGGCACAAAATGGATTTATAGAAACAAACTTGATGAATCCGGAGTCGTGGTTAGAAACAAGGCTAGATTAGTGGCCCAAGGTTATAACCAAGAGGAAGGAATTGATTTTGATGAAACTTATGCACCGGTAGCTAGACTTGAGTCTATTAGAATGCTATTAGCTTTTGCTTGCTATAGAGATTTTAAACTCTTTCAAATGGATGTCAAGAGTGCCTTTCTAAATGGTTTTATTTCGGAGGAGGTCTATGTGGCTCAACCTCCCGGCTTTGAAAATGAAAAATTTCCAAACCATGTTTTCCGTCTTAGCAAAGCTCTTTATGGTTTAAAACAAGCTCCTAGAGCTTGGTATGAAAGGCTAAGTAATTTTCTTTTAGAAAATGGTTTTTCAAGAGGAAAACTTGACACCACTCTTTTTATAAAATCTAAGGGCAATGACTTATTGTTGGTGCAAATTTATGTTGATGATATTATATTTGGTGCTACTAATGGATCCTTGTGCGAAGAGTTTGCTTCTTGTATGAGTAAGGAGTTTGAAATGAGCATGATGGGAGAACTCACCTTCTTCCTTGGATTGCAAATCAAACAAAGCAAGGATGGAATCTTTATCAACCAAGCCAAATACACTAAAGAGCTACTCAAGAGATTTGACATGGAAGCATCAAATGCTTTTGACACTCCAATGAGCTCTTCATTAAAGCTTGATAAAGATGAAAAGGGTAAGGATGTTGATATTAAGCGCTATCGAGGTATGATCGGATCACTCCTTTACCTTACCGCAAGTAGACCCGATATAATGTTTAGTGTTTGTTTATGTGCTAGATTTCAAGCTTGTCCTAAGGAATCTCATTTGATTGCCGTCAAGAGAATCCTTAGATATCTTAAGGGCACTCACGATTTAGGGTTATGGTTTCCTAGAAACACTTCATTTTTTGACCTAATTGGTTACTCCGACGCCGACTATGCCGGTTGCAAAACCGAGCGGAAAAGCACTAGTGGAGGTTGCCAATTCCTAGGTCACTCTCTTGTTTCTTGGAGTTCCAAAAAGCAAAATTCGGTTGCACTCTCTACCACCGAAGCCGAATATATGGCGGTTGGTGCTTGTTGTGCACAAATTCTTTGGATGAAACAAACCCTTTTGGATTTTGGACTCAAGTATGATCACATACCTATATTATGTGATAATACTAGTGCCATTGATTTGACCAAAAATCCTATCCAACATTCACGCACAAAGCACATAGAAATCAAACACCATTTTATCCGTGATCATGTGCAAAAAGGTGATATTGTTCTAGATTTCGTGGACACAAATCACCAATTAGCGGACATCTTCACTAAACCTCTAGATTCGAAGAGGTTTTCCGCTCTTAGAAGAGAACTTGGCATGTCTTCACCTATGTGACTAAATGTTATATCTCTTGTGCTAAATCATGCAAGTTGCACTTCTCATGCTTGATCATTATTTAATATGATTAAAGCATGCTTTGGTTGATGTTTCTCTTTTCAACATCATTGATTTTGTTGATATTCATTTCATTTGCACACACTCATATTTCTAATTCCCTTACTTTTTCTTTTTGTGCTATCTTTGTAACAAAGTGTTTGGTACACCTTTCAATGGTTATTCAAGTACTTATGTGTTTATGATTTTGATTGCCCTTGTTGGCAATATTGATTATCCATGCATGGATACATAAGTTGATCACTTTCACACACACCCTTGACCTTTTTCAATGATGTCAAAAGGGGGAGAAAATATTGTTGATTCTTATTTGTGTGGATATGAGCATATATTACTTTAGTTAGGGGGAGCCCTACATTGCTTTAGATGGGGGAGCGTTTTGTCATGATTTCTTCTCATGACCCCTTATGGTTTTTTAATTGAGATTGTTATGCTTCATTTCGCATATTATCTTATATATCTCATATTATTTGAATCAATGTTTGCCATCATCAAAAAGGGGGAGATTGTTAACCCTACGGTTATTTAACCTAGGATTATATTTGATTTTGATGATAACTAACATTGATGATTATGCTGTCTAACATGCATTGAGTTGATGAAGCAATAGGAACAATCTCATACTCATGCAAACGGTTTATTAGACGAGCAACACGATCAAAGACTCTCAACGGAACGCATCAAAGAGGAAATTCGACGATTGAAGTTTTCATGCTTTTATTTCCGTCTTTGTAAACTAGACATAGAGAGATGATCGTTACGATGACTGTATACCTAGAACTTGCCCATAGGTTTCCCTTGCATGCATAAAAAGTTTTTCATGCTTTAAAAACAGGAAACTGCATTTTCAGGGATGCAGTCGACTGCATTGGGATGCAGTCGACTGCATGTTGGGCAGTAGGGTATTACAGTCGACTGCATTGAATGCAGTCGACTGCAATACTTCCAGTAGGCCATTACAGTCGACTGCATTGCATTGCAGTCGACTGCAAGTTGGAATTTTGAATTTCCAACGGCTACTTTTTGGGTTACAGTCGACTGCAATGGGCATTGCAGTCGACTGCATTTACCGTTTGGCGCATTTAATGCCCTACCTAACCCCAAACGGTCATATTTATTCCCAGCTCTATAAATACTCATTTTGGGCATTGTTTTCATTCATCAATTGCATTCAAAGCTCTCCTATCTTTCATATTCTCAAAGATCAAAGCAATTGTTCAAATCTCTCTTGTTTTCATTGATTTCTCATCCTTTTCAAGAGAGCATTTATTGTGAGCTTACATTAGAGAGAGATACACTTTCATAAGTCATCATACACTCATCTCTCTTGTTCTAGTACTTCAACTTGTACTCATCTACTTCTTAAGAGTGAAATCTTGTACTCATTTCTTCATTGAAAGGTTCTTGTATCAAAGCTTGGGGTTGTCAAGCTTTGGAGCTTTGGGTTTGTCAAAGCTTGTTCTTGATGTGGGCATAGCATCAAGGGATTGTAAGAGGTTCGATCTTGACCCGTAAGGAAGATCATACTAGTGGATTCTAGGGCCTTTCAAGGGACTTCCTTGAAGGGGTGGACGTAGGCTTGTGGGTATATCAAGCCGAACCATTTAATTCTCATTGTCAAGTATCTCTAAACCCTTCTCTCTTTACATTATTATTTTACATATTGTGTTGAGATTGATTGTTTGTTTACTTGAGTTTTTGAGATTAAGGTTTGTTGGTTGTTATATTTTAAAGTAGTCTTAAAACCCTATTCACCCCCCCTCTAGGGTTATTTTATTGGTTTCACCTTGGTATTATTTTCAGCTTGTCTGGATCCGCCAAATTTCTGATGTTACTTGTAATCCACTAGGTTTGACAAGTTACTATACGTTAGGCTAAGGTGTTGGAAATGCTCACATTATTGTCTGTTTGTAATATGTTTAGAACCTATTAGGTAGCCTTTGCTAATTTGACCTTGGTGGTCATGTTCATCTGTTGTAGCTTCGTTACATTATTATTGTAACTCTATGACATTTATTATTAGTGTCACTCTCTTATTTACAAAAAAATAAAATAACTCGTTGGTTTCATTTTCATTCATTCACAAAGATTGAAAATATGACTTTTTCAGAAAATGTTTTAACCTTGTTTGATTACCATTTTCAAAAGAAAAATATATTTTGCTTTGCTTACTATTTCTTTCAAGAAGTTCAAATTTGATGTAGCTCGTTGCAAACAAAAGCTTAACATTTCAAAATTCTTGGCTAAAATCCCCCACACTCCCAGCCCACAAGAAACTTCGAAAATAAACACAAGAAAAAGGGGAGTAAAAATGTTCAATGACAATAAATATGGTGTTTCTAAAATAAGGGAGGAAAGTAGGTATTAGTTCATGCATAATATTTGACTATATGTTGCCAACAAGAGTGCCATTGGCAAAAAAAAAAATGGTTATCAAATTCGACTATCTTTTTTTCAATTCATTGTGCAAAATGTTACATGCTATTTGAAACCAACGATAAAAAATGATATACCTTGTCATAACATTTAGAAAAGTTGCTGCGAAATTTCATGCTGGCTGGGCGAGGTATATAGTTTACTCAAAACCATATTCGATACATTGGTTAGAATTATTCCGTACGTTTTAGCATATATTTTAGTGTCTTATGGTATTATAGATTCGGTTTTTCATAATCTCTTATTCAAGTCTCTATTTAACTATGGAGTACATACTCTATTCGAGTGTGGATTTACTAATTTAGTGGTCCACCTTAGTCGTCTCTTCACGTGCAATTAGACTTGCACTCGAGGAGAGTTCTTGTTAAGCATGATGTATTTTGTCGAGTATGCTCACTATCAGCTACACAGCATATACGACCTTTTAGAACTCCTAAAATTGGTTTAAAATGTGAACATCATTTTGCATAACCAATGAAAGCACAAACTATAGAGAATGTGATGTTCTCTTCTCTTGGGTTTTTACAAATCCCTTGTTGATGGTACATAATGTTACCAATTTGGGCTGATGGTAAGTCATGGCCAATTGCCAAAGTCAAAATGTGTGTGTGTGTAAACTTGAGACACAAGAAAAGGCAGACAAAAAGGGGGGAGAGATACCGACCCCTCTGCCCATCCATAAGGCACAACATGACAAAATGGCAGAAAAGTGCACTGGGGGTGCTGACTCATAGTAAAGCACAACATGACAATCTTGACTTCTTTCAACTTTTAGTTGTTTCTTTCTCTCGCCATCAATTATTATTTGTTTTTCTATAAACAATAAAATGATTTTATTTTATTTTTTTTTGTTAGAAAGGAGAATTGCGTTGAAGATAAAAGGAGAATTACAAGATATTTTCAGAGCTAGCCATTTCGGCTATATATGTTAGTTCATGACTATATATGTCATGATTTAGCACGACGCTTACATCTATAAAGTAAGTTATGATTCTTACGAAAACAAAAGGTGAAGAGAGGTAGATCATTTTACGGTAAATTTTCATTAACTCAGTCCTGATGTACGGTTATGCGGCCATGACATGCAGAAGCTGCTAGTGATCTGGCCTCTTTTAATTGTAAGATTCTGGCTCAGTAAGTATTACGGACACCCAGATATATATATTTAACGTAAACTACTAGTACTATTTTTAGGATTTCTCATTAGATCATCATGAACCGAATCTCAATAGACTTTGGGTTGGGCATATTGTGCAGATATTACGGGACATCATGCTTCCTTGTGCTGAGCGTGTGACTTTGTTAACATGGAGGTAGTGAAATACTAACACGATAAAGTCTACTCGATGAAAGAGCCGATTGTGTTGAATGAGAAGGATCTCGAGCCACATCTAAAGTTGTTTCCCACTTATTATTTGTTGGGAAAAAAGGCTAGATCTAGTAATTTATTGCAAATTTTGTTTGTTATTTGAAGAAAACAAAACGTATGATCTCCGATCGCTTTATAATTTTTGTATAGAAAATGAAATACATTTGTAAACACAAGAAAAGCACCAACAATTTGCAAATTTATCGGATACCAACTTTGGTCGGTTGCTAGTAAGTTTGGTTATTTTATAATAAGTCTTGAGATGCGATATTTGACCTTTACATTTTACTGCTTGAACTCCACATTGATCACGGAAGCCAGTAATCCTAAGTTCATTCTTTGGCCGTGTTTTGACCACTTCGACAAAATATTTTTTAGCTTAAGGTACGATCCCCCCGTTCCAGTAATCCTAAGTTCATTCTTTAGCCGTGTTTTGACCACTTCGACGAACCCCACACCACGCCCCGCCATTACACTAGATCTTCACTTTTAGGATGAGACAAGATATCAACCGGCGAAGATGTTGGGCTGCTTTTTAGTGGTGGTCTCCCTACAGCCGCTAAAGGTTTTTTAAATTGTCGCTACAAGTATAAGTCAAGCTCAAAAGACTTTTTTCAGAGTTCAAATGGACTTCTAATCTCAGGTAGTGTTTGAAAACCATTTGGTTTTCTGTTTTTTCTCCAGTTTTGTAAACTGGAAGAAAAAAAAATATTTGGTACACAGTTTTCGTTTTTTTTTTCTTTAGTTTTGAAAACCAGTTTTTTAAAACAGAACTGTTTTTAAAAATTTTCATTTAGAGTTTTGAGTTTTTGTTTTGAGACCACCACCGCCCGCCACAACAACTACCAAAGAAAAAATTTAATAAAAATTGAATAATCAAACACCCATTTGTTTTTGTAAAAACATAAAAACTAAACTGGTTTTGATTTTATGAAACAGAAAACTAAAACTGGAAGTGATTTCAAACAGACCTTCAGTCTACGAGAAACTATTAATTAGGAAAGCGAAGCTCAAGCCAAGTCCCATCTCACTACGCCAACGAGGGATCAAACTTGATACCCAAATCTGGATTAACCTAAACACAGACCTAACCAACTTTTTCCACTTCTCATGCATGAACCGGGTATCCGAAGGTCTCCTAAGGTCAATGGGGATGGCTAGAATCATCTTTGGTGACAATGCGCACATTGCTCACTTCTGCATTTTCATTACTACTGCCAAAGGTGGCTTCAATGGAGGTCTGGAAAACGTAACGAATGCAATTGTGGAGACATAACAAACTACCAGGAAAGTAAAGCTCAAGCGAAATCCCACCTCACTACCCAATGAGGGATCAAACTTGATACCAAAGTCTGGGATTCGATCCGATCTCTTGGAATTGGCATAAGTTCGGCAACGGATCACGAAATTTAGGTGATCTTCTCTATCTAATGAATGGGGAGTCTGCTTTAAAATCGATAACCTGAACACAGACCTAACCAACTTCTTCCACTTCTCACGCATGAACTGGGTATCCAACGGTTTCCTCAGGTCAATCGGCATGGCTAGAATTATCTTTATCACAATGCCCACATTGTTCACGCATTTTCATCACTGCTCTAGGTGGCTTCAGTGAATGTCTGGAATAGATAACAAATGCAATTGTGCAGATCGACTTACTCGGGGGTTAGTTTCTTCGAGAAGGGGCCACCCATCAAACCAACCATCATGCTGCAGTCCAGGAGCACGAAGGGCTACATGCCCAGTTTCACTTTCTTAAATCTGCACTGCAAACACATAATCAAGAAAATCTTGTATATGATCCTCAATGGGATTAGAGAAAAATATGGGATGTCAATGAACGCAAAGAGCACTCGAATAATAATAATGATGATGATAAAGATACAAACTGCATCCTAAAGCATCTTACAACACGGAGGGCCACATGCCCTCTTGCATCTTATTTGATTCTCAAAATCGCATATAAAGCTTATGAGATAGATACCACTCAGCGCAAAACCTTTCTTCCCTGAAATTGAAGCTTAAAGATTAAAAGCAACTAAAATTCATTTCTACCATTGGAAGGCTATAACCTCGGAAACTAACAAGTAATCACTGTAAGATAATGGTTTAACGTTTTCTTTGTTTTGGTCGTTCCTACAGGTAGAGAAAATGATATTAATGGGAAAAGATGAGCTAAATAGTCTACTCCTTGAAGTCATCCTTGTCATCAACAGGAATTGGCTGGTTTCTCCAATAGACAGCCAGGGCACTCCCACCAAGCTGTAAGAAAATAATGATAGGTTATTAGTAACAACCCGCGATAAAGCACCAAAGTAAGAAGTGATCGAAAAGAAGAGAGTTTTGGTAAATCGAAGTACAAGAATCCTACCGCCATGCAAACAACGCTCACAGCAGAAGGTACAGCAACAAGAGGGTTCGTGAAATGCTTCTGGGCAAGTAAAAAACCGAGTGCAGAGCTCTGTAGACACAGATGAACAAGTACATGGGTCAAATGAGCACATCTACTGCCAAGTGATGCAAATTTTCTGCACTCTAACCATGCTTAGCTCTAGTTTTTTCTTCTTGGTGCGTGCGTGTGTTGGGTGTGAAGAAGCAAGAGCAGCCAGACATGGAATAAGGGTGGAACATAAAAGCTTATAGGATTTGCATCATGTCATTATATACACATACAAGCACACATAATATGCATATGTTTGTCTTTTTGTGTGTGTGCGTGTGCTATTAAAACGGAGAGAGAAAAAGAGAGAGAGCCGAAGGATTGGGAAGAAAAACAAGGAGAGACTCAAAACATTGACATGGCTTTGTCGATGTTTGGTAATTAAGATGGGACAAGACCGGTTCGAGGACTCCCTAGTAGACCACCGAGTCAAAACGAGTAAGAGATGAGGTATTCAAGACAATGCTTTTAGGCTTCAGATTGTACCAGAAAGTAAATTGGTTGATACTTGCTGTGGCTAAATCCTGCAGTCAGCTGACTTCTATAACTAAGTGAGAAAAGAAAGCTGCAGTTTTAACTGTTGCTTTTAACCAATTATTATTTGTATCCTTAATTTTCAGGAGTGACCACTTTGAGCACTCGCTATTAAACCACTGAGTCCAAATCAGAAAAAAGATAAGGTACTCTAGACCATTCCAGAAAGCAAACTGGTTGATACTTATCGCGGTGAAATCAGTCATCTCTGGTTTGATTTCTGAACTTAGAAAAGACTTCTCCAGGTTCAAACTATTTCCAAGGGGCTTGTAGAATAACTTCCTTCTCATGCTTCATTAAATATGTGACTACGTATTAGTATACATCGAACCACAGCTTTATTAAATATGTGAAGCTCAAGGGGATGCCACAATTCAATTTTACACTTTGCCATATTCTTTCTAGCTTATTCCCCAGGAGAAAACGTGCCTAGACCAAAGAGCACCGACAAACTAATAAAGGACTAAGAAGCACCGTCACCACTAGACCATCAAAAGATCCAAATGACCTACAAGCATTACGCAGATTAGGGAACCCAATAGGTAAACAAAATTAGCAGGCTATAACCAGTGGTGTCTGTCAAAGCTGCTCCCATACTTCTCATAGCAAAATATCTAATATTTACCATACTTCTGCCACAACACAGCAAAAAAACCACTTAACACATTGATATTGCTAGACTGTACTTCTTTAGACTGTATTGCAACCATTTCAATGTCATTTCACTATTCTACTTCAACTTAAAAGATATCAAGGTCTTTACTGAACTCAAACACAATAATTTTCCACTAGCAATAGCATTTTACTGCTATCATGTCACTTTTTCCTATTGACGTAGTGATTGGTCTTATTTCCAGCATCCAAAACATTTATGTCGAATCTTTTTGCTATTTCCTACTTGTGCTACTCTACCATTCAGAATCGCTGGTTCGCAATAAGGCTGTTGTTTTATCCAAAATCCAACTTAACATTCACATCTCACCTAAGTTTTTTGATATGTTCTTCAGGTTACGTCAGTAGAGTTAAACTTATGGCCGATCGACATGAACCATTGTCTTTTTCTTCTTAAACGAATTCTGAGAAACCCATGAAGACAGAGGAGGATGCCCGTTGAGGTATACCTCCCTATGTATGACATGGGTATCATGTGGTTACATATAGATAGGACGGGTACACAGTAAAAGGTTTTGAATAAACCAAAGAAATAGTACATACCTGCATCCCACATTCAATGGAAATGGTACGTGAAGTTGATTCACCAAATGATAACTTCGAAATCCAGTAACCTATAAAAAATGCTGCCGCGTGTAGTGCGGCCACTGGAAGTAACAACTGTGCTCCCTGGGTTTTCAGAACATCTGCAACTTGCCCGATCTAAAAACAAAAACAGTTTAATAAGTAAGTTCTCGCTCTTGAGCAAAAAACAAAACATTTGGCCACTAAACGACACTTAGTAGACTGCACAGTATTGGGCTGTTTGCAGACTTACTGGACTTGCACAGAGTAGGGTAGTAAGGATAACTCCAATTAATGGCGTCACTGTAATTATTTTTGATGTGAATTTGGGGAAGTACTCGTTTGCTAACACTGCCAGAAGAAACAAACTTCAGAACTAAAGCATTTAAGACTTGCTTCACTTACACATTATTTTCATTTCAAAACCAACGCCAACCCCCTAGAAAAAAAAATGTAAATTACACAACTCCGAGTTACCTCCGATTATAGTTGGCACTAAAACAACCTGGAAAGTGCTGATGGCAAGGCCCTGAAAAGACGGCAAGCGAATTTATGTTTATATAAGTAAATTTATTTTACAGCACCCCACAACATCAAATAGTATCAGATATCTCCTGGCGCATAGTAGGTCGACCAGTGTGACTATTACTCCATTGTTAAAAAATTAACATGTGTACGCATGATGCCAGGATAAAGTGATAAACATATATCTAGGTAGTGAGCTTCAGTTAACTAAACAAAGCATCCTCCTGTCTGTTACAACCTATGTTACATGGAGGCTTCAAAATGCGTGAAGTGTCTGTGTTGGACACTCGACACTTGAACATGGGTATGGTATATGCGTTCGACACATCTCATAGGATATGCTACTAAGAACACTATCTTATAGGGTTTCTCTTAGTTCTTTATTGCTTTGAGATGAGATAAGTATTCAATGCAATGTGTGTTACCTAAAATACCATTTTACCTTAAGAACAAATAAAAAATAACATTATCTATGAATACTCGGTTGTGTCTTGGGTTTTTAAAATTAGACGAAATTAGACGCTTGGACACATCCGATGCTACCGAGTCAATATAACATAGATAACGACACATGTTTGTCACTTCACACAAAACTGAGAACATTCACGTAACTGGTAATATGTCAAGTGGATTGAAGACTTACTGCAGCATCAACAGGGACAAGCTGACCAGCAAGAAGCTTTGTAAGGAGTGGTGTCATTATAATTGCCCCAATAGTTGAACAACTGCAAAAATACCACAAAACCACTGAAGGTCTTAAAGCCCATCTGTGTATCATTAAAATCTGGGTACAATTTGATGATAGGTAGTGCATAACGGTTATCAATTTAGTAGAGAAAGAATTTTATTTTCACTTTCGTGCTTTAAAACAATTAGACCCATCGACTTGATCGTTTCATAAGCCTTTAATTTTTCTTTTTTTATATGCATCCTTGCAGAGAGGATTGAAATAATATTATTTGGAAACAGTATTGCTCTGTGACCGATACTAGCGAACAGTAGGTATTGTAGAAATCTATCACTGATATAATCTTCCTGACGGTTAAGGTCTCAAGGAAAAGTTTTAACCCGCATGCTGCGAAATTTCCCCATCCTCTTAGAAACTAATTTGCATTGAAAGATTGTGAACAAGAAGTACCATAGAAGTCTATGGCTGGTACTAAATAAAAATCAAATAGTTGATACCATAAAATCCCCATATGGTAAAGGCCCATCCTCTTAGAAATTAATTTGCATTGAAAAATTGTGAACAGGAAGTACCATAGAAGTCTATAGCTGGTACTAAAGAATAATCAAATAGTCGTTACCATAAAATCCCTTCATATATGAAAGACAACAGACAAAGAAGGAATACAAACGCCGAATTTCCAGTAATGGCTCTCACCGTTTCCAGTAATGTCCCTCCCTCCCTCTCTCTCTCTCTCTCACACACACACGGGCACGCGCACGCACATACACATACACAAAAGCGAGGGCGAGCATGTGTGTGCATGGACAAATGCATTAAACACAGACAAATTCTCAATGTTGTTTTTCGGCCTAATAATAGGAATAAGGACTGCAGCATGTGCAGCGGATGAGGGTTGCACCCTGCTCAGTTGTAGTGAGTCATTTGAATTCTAATGCATCATACCTACTTTGCGTATGTGCAAAATAAGCAGCCACTTTTTTCCCTCTTCGCGTTTTATGTCAAACAAACCCTTGAAAAGAAAAGAAAATGAGAAACAAGAAAGAGAGAACAAAATGTTTTTTTTATTTTTTTTGGAGGGGGGTTTTAAATATGAAAAGTAAAGAAAAGAAGAAAGCATTCGAATAAAATTGTTTACAGACTGGAAGCCTTTCAAGGAACTGTCAGTTTTTAAAAAGCACAATATATCAGATAACAAACAAAGCCTGTCATAACCCAAGGGAAAAGGTATTGAATTCAAAACTGCAACAAAAGCTTACGTTGTCATGAGAACTGAGAGTGCTACATTTCCTTTAGATATGTATGTTGCAACATTTGATGCCTGGCCTCCGGGACAGCATGACACCAGAATGAGACCAGTTGCAAGTGGAGCAGAAAGCTTCAGTGTCTGCAAATCATAGAGATTTGTATCATTGTGAGAAGCACGACAAAATGATGTACTAACAAGTTCGCATAACACGCTAAATGGAAGTGTGGCACTCCTTTAGTAATGAGATTAAAATTAGAGAATGAGAAGCAGAAGTATGATGCGGGTTAAAGGTCTGTATCGTGATTCTTGATAAAAAAAACAAGGTCTCTCTCTGACAACCCAGTACATGAGCTATAGCATTATGACCTGAACTAATAACAACAGTTGTCCTTTTGAGTCTCAGAAATTACAATTGGAGGAACTCGACCTCTATTTCTGCTGAATACTTTTAGCACTTCTTAACTGCTGGAATTCGTCCAACTTAATCACCGTACTTCTCTTGAGCCTAAACAGGACTCAGGCAAGTTCCTTGACCATAAAGCAAGTCATGTGGCCTTAGGGTTCCCAAAGCATGGGACTTTGCTATAGTTGCGGTTCACTGCTTTTGTGGTCCTTCATAGGCCATAAATGCCATGAAATTGAAAGTTAAGGTTCCACCAAATTAATAAGAAAGAGATCCATCTAGCAGCTATCACTTTTTAAAGGGTAAATTACACACGGCACCCCTGAGGTTTGCCCTAAACTACACACAGCTCCGCCTAAATATTATTATTACACTAAGCTACACATTTCTATTTTTCTGTTAACAGAGTTAACAAAATTAATGAAAGGACGGTCATACCCCTGATAAACAAGTTAATTTACCCCCCCCCCTCTCTCTCTCTCACTCTCACACACACGCGCACGCGGGCAGCACCCTTTGGACCGCCACACCCACTGCCGGCAAAGCCACGGGCCACCAACCATAGCCACCACGACCCATCACCGCCCCCATCACCACGACCCACAACTGCCGGCCACCACCTCTGCGCGAAGACAACCAATAGTGAATCTGATAACCGGCGAAGGGAGGAGGAAGAAAAACCCAGATCTGGGCTCCTAATCTTGGACCTCAGTTTATGCACCTGTCAGCGATTTAGTTGAAAGTTGGTATATTTAAATCATCTAGATGCGTATGCTTGAACTCTATTTGTTGGATTTCTCCTCGTCTTTGAACCGTGACTCTGTTTTGGCAGGCTGCAGAGTTGCTGAGGCATCCTTTTCTTCAACCTCATGTCCTTAAAATTCATTTAAGTATTAATAGCCCCAGACGGCATACTTTCCCTGTCTGATTCCAACTACGTGAAGGAAACTGCTATTGTTGTTCCTGACACACAGAGAAGGCATTCATATAGCAGTGACAGGGCCTTGAATCCTAGCATATCTGAAGCTGAACTGGACTCTTTATGTTCTGATGGAACACCATGACCTTCCAAGCTATTTGAATAGAAAATTATCTGTTGGCAGTACCAATGAGGACATAGGTATTGATAAGTCAGTGCCGTTAAAAGTTATCAAGCGCTGTCAAAACACCGAGGTTGACTCCGGCAAAATCCTAGCTCTGGGCGCCAGATTTTGATACTGCCAAAATCTGGACGGAATCTGGACTGAAGAAAGAAAGGGGAAGATCTGGACGGAAGAAAGAAAGGGAAAATCTAAGGGCACTTTTGGTATATCATAATAAATTTGTGTTGCCCTAAATTTTTTTGATGGTTCCCTAACGGAAGTGGGTTTTGTGTAATACAATGACAAACCACAGGGAGCGGGGAGTAATAATAATATTTAGGCGGAGCCGTGTGTAGTTTAGCGCAAACCTCAGGGGTGCCGTGTGTAATTTACCCTTTTTTAAAGCTGGCCAGTATAAACCATGGGGTCCCCAACCTCACACGTGACCTCACCCCTATAAATGCAGTGACCAGCATTAACTGAATTTCTCACCACACAGCCTCCACACAATACTCTTCCCAGGTCCCAATGCATTACCCCTTTTATTTAGGATCAGCACTACGGCTTGGCAGAAAAATTGTACACAATCCCATGAAAAAGTACCAGTGCAGCAATAGGAGAGTTAGATTGTCCCTGCATCCAACTTAACCTGGGGCATTGCAGATGCCACTTAGCCCTGGGCTACAAAAGGGTAGCCCTGCCACACCATTCCACACCATTCGAAGGCAGGAATATATCTCGCACTGCCTATCCAGGTTACACCGATAGACACTTGTATCAGGTAACTACAAAGATACAGAAGGGGTTGAATCTGCACCACACCACAGACAAGTTACATTTGGTGCGCCCCAAAATGTTACAGATGAACATTTCAGATTATGGCAGGGTGAAGAACAAACTTGATCTATGGAAGTGTACATAGAAAGCCGATAACAGCTTCATGATATCCAGTAATCCTACTGTTATGTAACTCTGTCACTGGTTATGCAAGCCTCTACAGGTGTATACGGGTACTATACTAGTTAAACTAGCTGATACCGACAAGGATCATTTTCTTGTAATATAGCGTTGCACTGCCTACCCATGTTAAATGACATTCTTTATACCTAAAGATGCTTGCATCATGTATGTGCACATATAAAGCAGAGAGTACAGAACGGATCCACGTTCCATAGCAGACAAGTTAGACTTGGTGTGCTCAAAAGTTAAAAAAATGGAATTTTTGAGATTATGGCAGGGTGAAATACAAGCCATTAATGAGTTAATGAAGTGGTGTCATATTGGGGTCACAGACTTGTTCCCATGCAGACGTAAATAACAAACTGAAAAAAGCATTACATTAGTACGAGTATATAGCTCCGCGAGTGAGGTAGACAGTTCTAAGGAATTTCATAATTGCCAAAAAACAAGATACGAATTTCTCGGCCATGCAAACAGAAGTACCCAAGCCGGAAAAGTATATCAAACATTCAGAAGCTGATAGGACATACCATTGCAATAAAGAACCCTAAAATGGGTTTGATCAAGTACTGGGCAAGAAATCCTACACCCACCTGCAACACCAAGCATAAGATTGATCATTACAGGCAATCAAAAGGAAAACAGAGAGCGTTCTTCTTATCATCAGTAGTCATGTTATCCTGGAGATGAATTAGCCGCTTCTTACAGTCCATGGGTTCCGTAGACAACGTCTAAAGTCGTCAAATGTAAGCGTCAATCCCATTGAAAGCATGAGGAAGCCAAGGCCAACAGTGAAAAGGTCTGTTTGTAACCAAGTTACCTACAAAAGCGACTCCATGTTTTAAATATGAAAAACCAAAAAAAATAGCAGACAGACTGCTAAACCTACCGCAGAAGGTCTGTAGATGCCTATAAGGGTACCTAATATGACCTGTCAAGGTAAAAGATTATAATTGTCAACTCTCGGAAAGAATAACTGCACAGGTAAGCTAACAGAATTTTTCTACGGAAACCAAACCTAATGGACAGTTCCATTGAAAAGCTAAACTTACCCACAGAGGAAAAAGGGTTGTCAATGTTTCGATTATTTTCTCATATTGAGTCATTCCACCAGATGTGCTGCTGGGAAGATCTCCAGGTGCATTTGTGGCTGCTTTGCACAAAACTTTGGAATTCCTAAACAAAGTGGTAAAACAAGAAATACTAACATTGTAACTATTATTACTGCACCGGAGAGGGAGGAGGGGGTTTGTACAACGACAAATAAGCATTATTGGCAAATCCTAGGGGCACTGAACTAGAGAAAGAAAGAAAGAGAGAACTCGTGAGCACAAAAAACAGCATGCGCAACTAATTATTGAGTAATGAACCCTCCAACTTATAGCTACAATGAATCCAGAAAAACTCAAGCAAACTTAAAAGATGTCAACTACATGACTAAATAGAGCCGGGGGCTTCTAAATTGGTGAATGAGAGTAGCTATCCTTTTAAGTGAGAAGCTAGTTGTCTTACATTTCTGTGGAAAGAGAGAAGCTAGCTATCTCATTTTAATTTAGAGGTTGGACTTGATCATCAGGACTTGCTCGTCCTTTCATCTTCTTCTTCTTCTTCAAAAGCTAGCGCATAGAACATGATTACTTATTCCCGTCACTATCTAAGTACATTCTGAATCTTGGAAGTCTATGATCCACTGAGTTACCAACAAATCGTAGCGACAAAAACACAATTCCAAAAGGAACTGAAAACAGTTCCTTTTTTTTTTTTTCCATATGGTCGTAGTTGTAGCAAGGTACATAATCAAGAAAAGGTACGACGCATTTGTGCACATACATGTGAGCGTGGGGGGTGTTTGTGTGTGCGTGGTGAGCACTCAATAGCTTGATGTGCGAACTTACCTCGAAGCTGAAGATTGAACATTTGAGCAAGGGGCAGCAAGAGCAATGCAGCTATGTGGCTTATTTTGAATTTTTAAGCAACTTCTTACACTCTCAGGCGCAGCTAATCCACTTCTTAAATCTACAATTCACACAACAAAAACGTTCAATAGAAGCCATTCATGGTTACAACTGTGACAACCGAAGAGAATCCATGCAGTTCTAAAACTCTTCAATTGCATTCAAGAAGGCAAAACTACAAAAACCCATGCGCCAGAACAGGCAAATTAGCAAAACCCACAAAGCCAAAATGATTTAAAATAATCAATGTAGTTCAAGAATCGCATAAATTGCATATAACCCACAAGCCAGAACAAGCAAATTAGCAATACCATAAGCCAAAATGAGTTGTAACAAGCAGAAATCAATACATACTCATATTGGTTTGAAGCCTCCTAGCAGGTAAACCATAATTTGGTCTTTGAAGAGCATCAAGTGACTGCAATTTCAAGTCTTTACCGACAAATCTTGACATGGACGTCATTGAAACTGGGATCAAGATGGGGGTTTTAGTTCAAGAAGAGTGTAAGCATATGGGTTTTAGTTGGAAGAGAGAGAAACATAGCGGAAATTTCCAAAGATAGCATAACAAGTGTGATGTCTCTGGCGGTTGTGGTCCTCGTGGAAATCGATGAACCACACAAACACTTTCATGTGGGGATAATCCAAATGTTTTTGGCAAATCCAAATTTAGAACAATTTTGTGCCTGTAGTCCTCCTCATGAATGAAGTGGTCTTTGTGTTGTGTCCTTTGTGAGGTTTTGAATCTCTCAGCACAGAACTGACGTGACATGGAGCTCCCACATGTCCTGACTTGTAATTGTCAAATCCAAACTGATTGCACAGATTTTATGTTTAGTTGTAGAAATTTATTTATCTTTTACTTGCAAAGTTATGAGTTATGGTTTCAAATATTCACCGTAAACAAAAAAAAATAAGGTAGCGTTTGAAATCATTTTTAGTTTTAATTTTTTGCTTTCAAAAAAATAAAAACAAAAATCAATTTAGTTTTTTTTTTTACAAAAAAAAAAATGAGTGTTTGATTACCCAGTTCTTATTTTGAGTGTTTGCTTACCCGATTTTTATTTTGAGTTTTTTCTTTGGTGGTGGTTTGCAGTGTCCATGGCCGGCAGTGGTCACCGACGGTGCGGTTCAAAATTCGTTATCTTTCTCATTCACCCGAACACTTTCATTTTGAGCATCTCATCTTGGCCGGCGGCCGTGGGCGGTGGCTGTGGTGGTGGTGGTCTCATAATAAAAACCAAAACTCAAAACTCCTAAATGTGAGTTTTAAAAAACAGTCATGTTTTTAAAACTGATTTTCAAAACTGAAAAAAAAAAATTTTGCGTGCCAAACGGGTTTATTTTTTTAGGTTTAAAAAACTGAAAAAATAAACGTTACCAAACAGACCCAAATTATTATTGATTCTTCAAACTAAATAATTGTACTACTGACTTGGTTTTCTGAAGATCATTGAATTTTGATCGATGAAGAAGTTTAGGTCGTGTATATTTTGGAGATATGGGGCCGAAGAACCTTTTCAATCCTTATAATGTAAACATTATCTTTCAAATGATTAGTTATTATGTCAAGTATTTTGATGTTTGACCTAGTAAAAATTTAAATATTTATACATGAAGGTTGAACAAGGAAAATCGATATCCACATAATTTCGTAAATCATAAGCGAAATTAATTGGTTAAGGTTATTCAGTTACATGCAAACAATGCTCAGTCCTAACAGTAAGAAGATATTTGTAATTATGTAAAAGAATGGATAAAACCAAAGAAGTTATGTTAATTTCTTTAAAGGACAGAAGCTATGGCAGCCCTTCTAGCTGTCAAACTGACAATTCAAATGAAATGTTCCCGTGTAATATTTGAAGGAGATGCAGTAATGATTATTGAATGGATGAATAACACAAACTCTTCCCCGACGTGGACTAGCTTTGTTGCTGTTGAAGAAACAAAGGATAAGTTGAAATTCCTTGAGTGCTGGATTTTTGCTAAAGTTACTAGATTTGAAAGCAGACGGGCTCATAACTTGGCTAGATGGACTGATGTAAATACGAGTAATTTTTTTGGCCTAGTTCCCTATTCATCTATCTTCCCCTTTTTGCCTATGGAAGAAGTAGGGAACCAAATCTATGTAATCTTCCTCTCTTTCAAGTAATATTATGACTTGCTTAGAGAAAGAAAAAAAAAAGACAAAAGTGTTTGAGACATCAAAAGACATGTATATTATGAAAAATATCACTTATATCTTAAAGCTTAGGTGGTAATTGAATAAAAGACTCATTTTTGCACAACCATCCACCAGCTCCCTACAAAAACCATTGTATATCACTACCCCTGATAACCTTTTGGATTTTGTAATTCGTGACACCACCAATAATGGGTCGTTTCTCCACTATCCAACTGGAGTTTTGAGCTTGCAACCCTAACGAAAAACCCTCCCTCCTTTGGCGCCATACCCAGATCTGGGTACGGTGGAGGCTGGTAGCAGCTAGGTGGGTTTAATGTTCACAGTGATGGTCCATTGGTGCCAGTTTGATATTGAAAGGCGGTTGTAGGTTTAGTGAAGGTGTGAGGATGGGTGGGTTCCATAACCGGTGGTGCCAAGGTTGTGGGTCGATAAAAGTGATGGTGGTGGGTTGAATCATAATCGGTCAATAGGTGGAGGTGACACCATTGGAGGAGGTGCCATGGTGGCGATGATGGGTGGTTGATTGTGAAGTGACCGTGTGTATGTCATTGGGTGGTGGTATTAGTGGTGGTTGACTGTGAAATGACCATAGGTCGGTTGTGGGTAATGATGGGTCATTATTTGTGAAGTGGTCATTGGTGGGTTGTGGGCGTGGGTTGCGCATGGCAGATGTGTTTGGACTGACGGTAATAATTGTGATTACCCTATAAACTTAGGGATATAAGGTGATATATCTACATCTATTATGCTTTCAGCTTCCACGGACTTAACTACAAATAAGGATTCTCATCTTATGAAAAAATGTAATGGTCGTTACTATTAGAGATGCGGGACAGATCAGAACACACAAATTTGCCTGTTGATTTTAGTCAGATACAAATGTGGTTGTTTACACTTCACGTCATGCAATCTTTCGTTTTTTTCCTTTCGAGCTAATTCCGAAACTGTACCTTAAGTATACGCTAATCCAACTCGAGTATCCAACATTTCAATTGTAACCAATTAGTACCCAAGTTTCTTTACATGTGCCAATTGAATCCGTCGTCCATTGATGGTATACAAGCTTGTTTATGATTGATTCTAAAAATCAGATTTCAGCTTAAATCTTAATCAGTTTTCAAAATCAGATTTTCGCTTAAATATACTTTAAGCGGAATCAGTTTGTTATTTGGCAAAAATAGTTGCAATAGTTTAAAGCCACAAAATGTACTTGAATAAAAAGTGCTTAAATCAGCTCCACAATTACAAAATGACCATAGAGCATATTTAATAAATAAAGTTTTTAATATCTACTTAGAAAGGTAACGTTAACTTAACTTTCATTTGTCAATAATGTAATATACAAATAAATTAATTTTCACCCATTTACAAAAATTGTTTGTATCTTATTTTAAATTATAAATACCCACAATCTCAAATTAGTGCTTGTAGTACAATAACTTTCTAAATTAGTTAAAGGGTATGAGATGTCCTTTTGTGACAAATATGAGAATACGATGGTAAATTGGAAGGTCAAATCTGATTATGAGAAAATTGATTATTTCACAATCCTCACTTTCCAGAATTATGAATTTTAATCTGTTTTTATCTTTTTGAGACAGATTAAATATCTTAATCTTTTTTTGTCAAAAACCTACATACCTGATTTAATTTTGATTAAATCAAGTTGGGACCATTCCAAAATCAATTCCAAACACCCGATACATCCGTTTGAGAAAAGCAGGGGTAAACCTGAATATTTGTAAAAAGTCTCCTAAAACCAAAACAAAAGGCCAAACTAGTGCTAAATGAGTACCTTAATTTATTTCATTACCAATTATCTACCTAAGAAAACTTTTTCTCCTAAAAAACACTTATTTTTTTCTTCCCTCGGATTTAACTCTCCGATCAGCAGCTGAATACAGAACCACAACCACCAATTACTACTTTGTTCCTCGGCGGGGTTTATTTGATTTTGAGCGTAGAACAAATTCATAACCCAGAAAACTCCCAAAGACCTAAAATCCCGAACTTGCCGAATGTCGCCCCTTATCCCAACCCACTCGAAAAAATAAAAATTCCCACCCAGTCCCCTCCTGCCTACCACCCTCAGCCCCACCTCTATCCCCTCACCCCTTCTCATACCTAATATCCCCTAAAACATCCCTCATTGACTTGACTTTTCCACCACCACCACCACCATTCCCACGACCTTATTCCCTACCACATCCACCTCCGTGTTCCCTCACCCACAGCCCACATTCTTCAAAACAACCCTTGTTTGCCTAATACATCCACGATCACCACTCCCACATCCTCGTCCCCTCACACTACCACCCACATCCCCCAAATTTCAGCCGTCGGTGTTGCTATCAATACTATAACCACCAACACTATACCATACATGCCTCTATCTCACCCCAACAGCAATGTCCTGCCCCCCAAATAACATCCATTCATTGTCAAGATCTTTCTTTCTCCTCCTCTCTCCTGTAACCAAGTCCACGCGCAGACGAACTCTATGAATCCCAATCATCAAAGGTTACACTGCTA
The DNA here is from genome assembly GCA_033065855.1 of Escallonia rubra. NCBI lineage: Eukaryota > Viridiplantae > Streptophyta > Magnoliopsida > Escalloniales > Escalloniaceae > Escallonia > Escallonia rubra. Next base: position 195,974 of record JAVXUO010002989.1, on the reverse strand, counting down.
CCCTCTATTGTCCTTGAATTCTGTAGGTTTATTACATCATACATCTTGATTTGACAATGATGGTGATTTAAGGCAGTGGAGGTGGGATAATGGAGGTGGTATAGACCATTTTTGAGGTGGCGATGGGTGTTGGCAAAAAAAAGTTTGTTTTTCATGGTAGTGGTGATATGGTCTCAGTAGCACGACGAATATGTGGGTGATTCATGGTGGGAAATGGTTGTGATGTGCTGCAATTCTAATAATGGGGCGAGACGACCGTGATGTAATGATTTGGGCAGCGACCGCTATTTGTAGCGAACTGTGATAATAACATTAGTGGCGGGTCGTGGTGGCTGTGGGGAGGTGGTGGCAGGCGAGGCGACCGCGGGTGGTGGACGAGGAAGAGAAGAAGGATATAAAAAGAGATCTCATGATTGTGAGATGTGGGAAGTGGGGGTGGTTGGCAGACTAGGCTGGATGTGGAATTTTTTTTTTTTTTGGGTGGAGGAGGAGGAGGGGGGGGGGGGGGGGGGAGGTATTCTCAAATAAAAAAAATTTAGGTTTGGGGGTATTCTAGGTTGTGGGTTTGCTTATAATGCGGAGGATCCAAACACATTAACAATATCCCTTCCGAAATTTTAACTTAGCTCTTCCAATGTCGCATTAACCCTTTCTCTTTCCCACCTTCCGAATCATCGCTAAAAAGGTGCTACAAATTTTGGCGCTTCGCACTGCTTATCTGGATACTGAACAAAAATTGAAAAAAAAGAGAGTGGCCTTTCCGTCGACGCTCCGCAAGTAGCTCACGAGTGAGTTTGCTCATGAGAACACGTTTGCAAGAGGAGACCTCTGTTGCTACCTACTTCACTCGGTTGGGCCTTCTGAAGTTATGGACCTTGGTTCTCCAGTTGCAATAAATAGTGGGCCAGTCCGAGCCATGGTGAGCTTAGGTTCACAATTATGAGCCTGCCATAACCATGGGCTGGGTGTAAGAAAGCCTTTCAGTGGCCCATCCGACAAAAGTCCAGCAGTTGGAGAGGCAGGGAAAGGCTGGTGGTATTTGATACTAGTCACATTTTTCTCTTTCTAGTATCGGAAACGTTTATTTTAACATTCTATTTTACGTTGTCAGATCCTTAATTATCGCTAAAATATTTATGTTTTCGACAAAATGAATGTGTGGGGGCAGACCTCGGAGCGCTTATTTACCCAGCCAAAGTAATTCACAAGATTTTTTCTTTAATATTGTGTTACTCTTTTTTATTTGCGTTCTCTTTGTGCTGCAATATGTAAAGTTTCCCGAGTAACATTAAAAATAAATATAGTTTTTTGCACTACGTAAATTAGACTAACAACAATGCAATTAAATGCCTTTCAAGTCAATAACATGCAAAATTTAAATCTAATTTCGCTATATATAGTAGCTATTGACTCACTGATGGATCTCTTTAATAACTCAATCTCGGGAGATAAATAAGGTAAGATAATTTTCTGCGCTAATTAGGATTGTTATTCTTAATTAGACGGTTAATTGAGGTTGGTAAATACATGAATAACAATAAATAAAAATGAAACATCCATAGAGCTTGAAGGAAGCAATCAAATTTTAAAAAAATTGGGGAGGGGCCAAGGCCCCCCACGAGCCCCTCCAGGCGGTCAACTTCTAGGTGTAGAAAAACAGATATAGTGTATAAGCAGACGCTCTCTTCATAATTTTGTGAACAAATAAACGAATAAGAATGAAAAAAAAAATACGAAGAACGAAAGTGTAAATTCTCTTCATTTGATAGTTGGTTCGTGGCACAAAGAAACGAACACGGGGAGAGACGAGGGAGAATAAATTTTGCAGAATCCTACCCAAACGAACGAGAAGGAAATCAAAAGTGCAAACTACTACTATTTTTTAGCACAAATAATGGGAATGCACTAAGGCAAACATAGGATAAAAATTATAATTATTTGAAGCCAATCCATTTCTTTAATAGATTGCTACCTTTGGATAACTAATTAAATCTAACTAGTCTCCATCTCTACTTTACAATGCCAGCCAAGAATCTATGAGAAAGTCCTTGGCCACCTAACTCCTCACATGCATGTAATGGTGCCACATGTAAACCCTAGCCCAAGTGCCCAACCATGGATTTGAATTTGATTGACCGCCCAGCTCTACAATGGTGCCACAAGTCATTAAATTGTTGAATCTCCAAATGTTTTTTTTTTCCTTCAGTTTAATGAAGTTTTGTTAAGTAAAAAAAGTTTAAATGAAGACCAAATGACATGGCTAAAAATGGAACATGCAAGTAACCGGAACAGACTTTGACTAACTGAGCGTGATTCGAATACGATTTGATCAGATATTACCGTATAAGCGGCTAAAAACGGAATATGCAAATATGGTGAGTTAAATGGCATATTCAAGTATGATTTAAACAAGAATCTACTAGTTTTATCTTGACAAACATACCCACTAAATACTGCCGTTGTAAAAAAAAACTTTGTAACACCTTTATAATACATAATTTATGCTATAATACGCTTAATGACAAAATTATCACCGAAAATATCTTATCAATGTTGGTAAGATTGTTACCATAAAAGAATTACAGTTACAAATGTTACAAGGAAGGAAGTACAAAAGCAAGCAACGAAAATATTCTTTGACTATCTAAGCGTGATTGAAATGCAATTTAATCAGATATTTGTCTAAACGGCTAAAAATAGAACGCTCAACCCACAAAGATAGATTGAAATACGATTTAAATAGATAGAATAGTATGGATAAATTTTGACGTAGGGATGAAGTATTATAGTGATTTACAATTCATATTTAGCGATATTTTTTTTATATTTCAGGAATCTCAGTCATTTACTGCAACACAAAAACGTTTCACTGGCTGCTGCAGTGTTTTGCCAGCACAAATCACTCTCACTCTCTCTCTCTCTGTGCCCCCATTTTCGCTTTGTCTTTTCTCTCGTGATACCTCCTTTTGTGGCTCCTGCTTACAAAAGCTTCGCTCTCTCTTTTTCCCCTTTCTCTCTCTCTCTCTCTCTTCACTCCCAAGTCCCAACCAAACTCAGTGTGTGTGTAGTCCCCTGCCCAGCCTCGCTCCCCCAACACCCAATTACGAGCCTTTTCTTCATCTCCAATGGCGTCTCGCCTGAAAACTGGCAATGGGTTCTCCCAGAATCGTGACGACAAGCCCCCGTATGAGCGTCGCTGTTAGTGATTTCTCACCTCGTTTCGCACAGCTCTGTCTGGGTACTGGGTAGTGTTAGCAATGGCGGCGCTTTTGAGGGCTGGGTCGTTTGTGGGAGTTGTTCTGGTTTTGGTGGCGATCTTTTCCGGTGGCCGGGTTAATTCGGAGTCGGCCGGCGAGAAGCAGGCCCTCCTGGCCCTCATTTCGCAGGTCCCGCACGAGAATCGCATCCAGTGGAACGCGTCCGACTCGGCCTGCAACTGGGTCGGAGTCGAGTGCGACCCGACCCGCTCGTACGTCTACTCCCTCCGCCTCCCCGGTGTCGGCCTCGTCGGCCAGATTCCGGCCGACACCGTCGGGAAATTGACCCAGCTCCGCATCCTCAGCCTCCGGTCCAACCGCCTCTCCGGCCGAATTCCGCCGGACTTTTCGAATCTCGGCTTGCTCCGCAGCCTCTACTTGCAGAACAACCAGTTGTCCGGCGAGTTCCCGCCGAGCCTGACCGAGTTAACTCGCTTGACCCGCGTGGATCTCTCGTCCAACAACTTCACCGGCAGAATCCCGTTCGCCATCAACAATTTGACCCACTTGACCGGAATCTTCCTCGAAAACAACGCATTTTCCGGCAACCTGCCCTCAATCAACCCACAAGGCCTGACAGACTTCAATGTATCAAACAATCGCTTAAATGGCTCGATTCCTACAACGTTACTCAAGTTCCCCGCATCCGCATTTGCCGGAAACCTCGATCTGTGCGGCGGCCCGCTCCCGCCGTGCAACCCGTTTTTCCCCTCACCGGCCCCATCACCTTTGCCACCCGCAAAGCCGTTACACAAGAAGTCTAAAAAGCTATCTAAAGCAGCTATTATAGCCATAGCTGTAGGTTCGTCGCTCATTTTGCTTCTCTTGTTGCTCATTTTGATAATTTGCTTACGAAGGAGGAGGCAGCGGACAAAATCACCAAAACAACCCAAGCCGGTTGTGGGTACGAGGAACGTAGCGGCGGCGGGGGAGGCGGGAACGTCGTCGTCTAAGGATGATGTAACTGGGGTGTCAGGTGAAGGAGGCGCTGAGAGGAATAAGTTGGTGTTTTTTGATGGAGGGGTTTACAGCTTTGACCTGGAGGATTTGCTGAGGGCGTCGGCGGAGGTGCTGGGGAAAGGGAGCGTGGGGACGTCGTACAAGGCGGTGCTGGAGGAAGGCACGATGGTGGTAGTGAAGAGGCTGAAGGATGTTGTGGTGGGTAAGAAGGAGTTTGATGGGGTGATGGAGGTTCTGGGGAGGATGAAGCATGAGAATGTGGTGCCCTTGAGGGCGTTTTACTACTCCAAAGATGAGAAGTTGCTCGTTTATGACTACATGCCTGCTGGTAGCTTGTCTGCTCTTCTTCATGGTATGATTCTTGACATAATTCTATCTGCATTACAGTTTACATAGAATTTATTGTTGCATTGTTTGTGACTTTGTTGCGGGGATGGATTGAAGCTTTGAACTGTTTCATTAATGGAAATTAACTTCATATATCAGCAAACTTTTAGTTGTAAGAATGGGAAGATCTGTAGCTACATGGGTATTCTCAATATTGCTTGCAATTTGACTTCTCCTACTGTTTATTACCTTATTTCACTGCATGATTTTGTAATGCTGCATCAGTTCTAGTTTGTTGCCTGGAGGGAAGCTTTCAGCTTGTGGTAGCATAAGCTGCATATGCTGTTTAGGTGGTGCTACTAGGCATTACAAGCAACAAGTTCCTGAAAGCCCAAATGTTCTTAATTTGTGCTTTGTTCTTTGGTTATTGTAAACTAAGAACTTACCGGAATGTCTGAGGTTGTTTATTATAGTTGTATTAAAGGGTGTTAACTGGATTTAGTAGTTTTGGAGCATATGTTGACTGCCTGCATGATTCATGGAAGTGTGTATGTCACTAAAGCAGCGCAGAATGCACATTTTTTGCTGTTTATATTCCTGCAAACATTCTGGTGGAGTGAAATGCGCATCTCTGGCGCAAGAACTGTGAGGTCCCTTTATGACTTTATGTTATGTAGCTCCAGTACTGCCACATACCTCCATCATTCACACTATCACATGCTTCCCTTCCTTTACAATGATGAAAGAGAAAAGGGACAGGCTTTTCTCCATTTCTTTAATCTCCAATTCTTTAACTAGTTTTCTGGGTACTTTCACTCTTGATAATGTGCACGGTGACAAGTTTCTTGAATTGATTAGGATAATTCAATTGCTGCTCTTTCTTGGTAATGGCACTCCCTGCATTTGATTATTGCTCTAAATGGCTTTGTAATTGCTGTTAAATATAACCAAGAACGTAGTTGACTTCGAGTACAGGTCAATTCTCTTTTAAATTCTCCTATTTCATAAGCACCGACAGTTCTTTACCCAATTTCCAGCCATAACTTTGTCAAATACAATGCACTTATTTCTGATCCTCAGAATTGGGGTAGCTTTCACCATTTCTAGCAAGTTACAAGTACTGTCAATCAATTCATGGCATGTTTTTGGTAGTACCAGTTTTCTTGGCGCATGCTGGGTTGTAACCAGAAGAGCTGGTGAATGTTTCCATTTTTAACAGGCAGCAGGGGCTCGGGTCGCACGCCGCTGGACTGGGACAGCCGGATGAGGATAGCGACGTCGGCAGCGAGGGGCCTGGCTTACCTCCACGTGTCGGGGAATGTGGTCCACGGCAACATAAAGTCGTCAAACATCCTCCTCCGGCAGGACAGCCACGACGGGGCCGCGGTGTCGGACTTCGGCCTCACCCCGCTCTTCAACGGCTCCCCCGCCGCCCCCACCCACCGCATTGCCGGCTACCGCGCCCCCGAGGCGGTCGAGATCCGCAAGGCCACCTTCAAGTCCGACGTGTACAGCTTCGGCGTCTTGCTGCTAGAGCTCTTAACGGGCAAAGCGCCTAACCAGGCCTCCTTGGGCGAGGAAGGGATCGATTTGCCGAGGTGGGTGCAGTCAGTCGTGCGGGAAGAGTGGACGGCCGAGGTGTTCGACGTCGAGTTGATGAGGTACCACAACATCGAGGAGGAGATGGTGCAGCTGCTGCAGATTGCCATGGCGTGTGTTTCCACCGTGCCCGATCAAAGGCCGGCGATGCAGGAGGTGGTGAGGATGATGGAGGATATTAACAGAGGCGGCGAGACCGACGACGGGTTAAGGCAGTCGTCGGACGACCCCTCAAAGGGATCGGACAGCCAAACGCCGCCGCAGGAATCAAGAACGCCGCCCCGTGGTGGTGTCACACCTTAAAAAAATCAAAATTTCGGTTAAATTTTATTAGGTTGGGATCATCATGATCTTTTTTTTTTTTTTTTTTTTGGAAAAAATGGTGTAATGTTTTTTTTTTATATTTAAATTCTCATAGGGGTGGGGGAATTGGGGTTTGAATTGTTTGTATGTGGGGAGCTGGGGTGGGGGGAGAGTTTCCATGAGCTGTATGGAGAAATGGAATTGACCAGAGTGGGTCCATGAGCTGTATGGAGAAATGGAATTGACCATTTGGTGGATTTTAGTGGGATTTTCTTATTTCTTAATTGATTTTTTTATTTTATATTAGCCAAGAATATATGCTTCTTGCATTTGGCTTTTATTTGACTTGGTGGGTGATTTTCTTAATTATTTATAAGGTAAAAGCCAACTGTCGGTTGAACTGTTCGTCTTATAATTCTATTATAAGAGAGATGTTCTATGTTGTCCTGTGATCTTTAATATTTTGGACTGACACCTAGCTACTCTAATCTATAGTTTGGAATATAAGCTAACAATATTATAATCCTATGTACGGAAAGGATAGTAATGCCTAGCTATGGTACATTTAAAAACTTGTGCACAAAGGAGTGGTGGAGTTGGCAAGGGCCTCGAGGTTCTGAGTTTGATTCCCTCATCCCTCGAGTTATATATATGAATTGTAAATTTTTTTTTTTAAAAGAAGGGGAGCAAGTATGCTTCTTTCGGTTGTATGATTATATGGTTTGGGATTATTGATTCTGAGCATCTAGGACTGTTAGATAAAGAAGAATGGTGGATTGAAGTATGGATTAAAGGAAGCAATTCAGGACGATCGAATTTTTTTACTAACTGATTTTATATTGCCGTGATCATTAGTTCTAGATCAAGCGAATATTATATGCTCTAGAGAACTTAATATTTTTTACTCTAGAGGTGAATAACACCAGTGGAGTTTTCCTCCGCCCCTAAACTGATAAATTTTCTCAAACACCAAACAGGCGGTGCGTTCTGAATTACTATTACTGTCTTGATACACTAGCCTTTTACTACGAGCATTTTACCGCGCTGGCTCTAGAGTGCGCACTTGCTTTGAGCGCTCTATAGTTTGCCACGACCCTTCTTTCTTGCTAATTTTCGTTCAACGAAACAGTGACTTAATTTTATCACATGAAACTCTGAATACTTAGAAACTATTCCTTCCGTCCCACAAAAATTGATCTTTTCTTTTTGGGCAGTCTCATAAAAATTGATCATTTCAAAGTAAGAAAAGATTTATGTAGGTACTTCTACATATTTACCTTTTTTTATTTTATTTCTCTCTCTACATTTAAATCTCTATCAACTCATTTTCTCTTTCCTGAGTCCTGACCCACTTTCTTCCGTTTCTCTCTAAAAGATAAAATAAAAAACACACATTATATCGCTTAAAATCTTAATCTGTGTGAAAAACAAATCGATGAAATTACGCGTGGGATGGGATTAGGATCTCCTGCTTACAGAAGGGGTGATGTCCCTATTGTTGTGAGAGAGGGAAGAGAGAGAGAGTAACCATGGTTTGCATCCCCTTCTCTCTCTTCCCCCTCTCTCTCTTTCCTTCCTCACAACAATGGACAGCACCCCTGCTGTAACCGGGATCCTAATCCCGTGGGATGGAGGGAGTAAATGTTAACACTATGTCGTACGGTACCACATTGGACCCATGTCAGCCCAGTTGATCATCGTCGTTTGTCAAAATCTGGACCCTAGGAACAGTGATGGGCTTGCCACGTGCCCTGATCATGTTGCCCATGGGTGGTGGGGTGGGGTGGGGTGGGGAACGAGCTTTTGTCCAATTGGGGGTGGGAAACAGGCTGGCCGGCTTTTGCCTCCACAGGACCATTTCCTTTTCCTTTTTGGCTCTGACAAGTTCTTCTACACAGGACCAGAGTGTGTGTTTGACTCGACGGATGAGGGATCAGGGGGGACTGTGTCAGCCGTTGATTTACCTGACCCTTTGGGCCCCATCACCTCCCTCATCCTCCCTTTTTTGTTTTTATACGCTTTGAACCGAAATTTATATAACCCGTCGGTATAAAAATTCGAACTCGAAACCATAAAGTCGTATTTTGAGATCCTTTGTCACTCGACCGTCCCTTGAGATTCATCCTTCCATTTGAAATCTTCCTTTCTCATTTTTGAACTTGCCTCTTCACAATTTTAGTTCCACAACAACTTTCATTTTGAATAACAAGCTTTTTCGTTTTGATTTTAACAGTAGAACTGCATTAATATCAAGATAAGAGTATCAAAAGGGCCGAGATAAGCCCATAGTACAAGCCATAGGTTGTCGAGCAACCTTTTGAATAACAAGCTTGAGAGTAGGTTCTACGAGTTAATTTATGTGTTTTGAGGTCATGGACTCATGGCTAAAGTTAAAAAATATTCTTCATTCACTGCACTTGCATTGAGAAGAAAGTTGTACACTTCTGCATAAGTTAGAATATTGTCAACTTTAGCACGTAATTTGTAGTGTGCAATCATGTAACTTGATGAAGAAAACACTCTTAGCCATCTGTAAATAGCCAATTACGCTGCCCAAGGATAATAAATTACTAAGGTCGCTTTTAGTAATCCAATTGCTCGTAGAAACCAGAAGTGTTACAGCGAAACTTTGATAGCGTTTGAAATTACTTTCAATTTTGATTTTCTGTTTCCAAAAAAATAAAAACTAAAACCAGTTTAATTTTTATTTTTTACAAAAACAAATGAGTGTTTGATTACCCAGTTTTTATTTTGAGTTTTTTTTTGCGGTGACGGTGGTGGGGCGTGACGGTGGCTGCCGGTGACCAACGGTGGTCGCCGGCAGGCAATGGGCAGTGGCCATTATTCCATATCACCCACCATAAAATGATTATGTCCCCACCGCACGTCACCACCGCAACGTTGTCGCCGCCCACATTTGCCACACTATCGCGACCATACTGGCCCTGACCTCAACTCACCGTCGCCACCCCACCACTGTTGCCATTAACTACCCTGTCCAACTACCGCCACCGCAACCACAGATCTACCAAATCGCCATTGTTGCAATCACCACCAACTTCACTAATATCCTGTCCCATCACCGCCACCTTACCCACCAATGTGCCCTTCCCTTGCATGCAAAACGGTCGTAGATGTGTTATACCCACCGCCAAATGAATCACACAGAAGCGATGTCGAACATCCATGGATATCTGATTGGTTGATGTGTCCGGTGCCAAAAGCGTCACACCTTTGTCCCACCATTGCCAACGCACACCTATTTGGCCCATCATCGCTATTGCACCCACAGATCTGAGCCGCCATCGCAGCAGTGTGCAGTGGGTTACTTGGTAGTCTGGCCAAGTGATGCGGAAGGTTTTCTGATGGTGACGGTGTTGGGATTTGATATGGGAAGGAGATGGTGGTGTGTTGTGATTGTAAGGGTGGGTGGTGGTGCTAGTTTAATGGTGGCGGAGGGATTGACCAGTGGTGGTGGTTCGGCCATTGTTTCTAGAGAAAGTCAATTTTTGAAAGCAAAAAAAAAAAAAATATTTGAATGAATTAGATAACTCAAAAAAGGTTTTGTTTTCATTTTTTTGTAAAATAAAAACTACAACATTTTCAAACAGATCCTTCATTTAACGTTTGAGTCCTCACTACTAAGTAGATATTACTCCTTCCGTCTCTTTTTATTTGGCCACTTTTCACTTGCACGCTTATTTAGGATATGAGTTATTCCCTCCGTTCATAATTAATCTAGGATAAGTCATATTTTATGAGTTTTTCATGCTACCTTAAGAGAGAGAGAAAAGGGAGGGAAGGAAAAAAGTGGGCCAGAAGAGAGAATAATGGGTTAGCGGAGTATTAAATGTGGAGATATAAATGAAATTAAAAAAATATATAAAAAGGATAAATATGGAAGAACACCTATAAAATCTTAATTTGGAAGTGATTAATTTTCTTGGGACAGTACAAAAAGAAAATATGATCAAATTTGTAGAATGTTCATTTGAAAGTGATTAATTTTCTTGGGACAACCCAAAAATAAAATATGATCAATTTTTCAGGGACAGAAGGAATATATTTTATGAGTTTTTCGTTTTACCACAAAGAGAAAAAGCGAGAGGGAGAGAAGAAAGTGGGTCAGGAGAGAAGAAAATGAGTTAGTGGAGGATTTAATGTGGAGAGAGAAATATAATAAAAAAGTGTAAAATAGATAAACATGAAAAAATCCCTATATAATGTTTCTTAATTTAAAAAGTAATCATTTTTTTTTGGGACAGTTCAAAAAGAAAATATAATCAATTAATTAGGACCGAGAGAGCACATGATTTCTGGTCATTGATTCTGACTACCTAAAAAAATTAGATCACGAGGGCCAATGTGGTAAGAGAAGGAGTCAAGAAAGACACGAAGTTCTTTACATATGGTCTAAACAATTGATCTCGTACTACAAATTAAAGATTATGATGACTTCATAGCTTCCCGGGGATGTTATCCCTACCTTGGATAAAAGCATATTCTTCAGTTTTGGTGCACCGAATGTTATAAGAGAAGGATATTAGAGACACAAAGTTCTTTTACATGGTTGGAACAATTGATCTCGTAACACAAGTTAAAGATTACGATGACTTCATAGCTTCCCGGGGGTGTTATCCCTACCTTGGATAAAAGCATATTCTTCAGTTTTGGTGCACCGAATGTGATAAGAGAAGGATGTTAAAGACACGAAGTTCTTTTACATGGTCGGAACAATTGATCTCGGAACACAAGTTAAAGATTATGATGACTTCATAGCTTCCCGGGGGTGTTATCCCTACCTTGGATAAAAGCATATTCTTCAGTTTTGGTGCACCGAAAGTGAAAGGTGGCAATAATACTTTTTGGTCGGACTGAAGTTTGGCTCTCCTTACTCCCTTTTTCCTTTGGTTTCAGAGAGGCTTGTGCTTGAAATAAAATCTGGCACTCTTTTTCTAGTCTGGCCTCTAATTTTAGCCCCAATCTTGCATCACTCTTGGTTGAAACTCTGATTTTTGCTTATTCCAAAGCTCAACATCTGGGGTCCATTTGGGCTAATCCGTGCATGACAATGGCTTTTCGAACATTATTATTATTATTATTATTCACCACCTTTTTTGGTGGGACTTTTGACTGGACTTTAGGTATGAGGAGAATGCCTTTAACATCAAACAAAATTTTGACTTGACTGTAGAGCATCTCAGTCATGAACCATGCTTTTGAGAAAATATCAATCTCAATGCTGCTAAATCACATTGTGCTATTGTCATTGTGGAATAATAAGAGCTTACTTTTTGTACATTTGTTTTGACAAAAACCGATGAAGAGTCGCGTATATAGAAAGTCTGTTGCAGAATCTGAAAAGGTTGATACATGAAACTTTAACGCTATTGTCGTGGAGAGAATATCTTTTGCGCTTTGAACCATGGCCAAACTCTGATGCGCAGTTTCGCGACAATACGGTTATGCCAAGCTCACCCTAGTACCATAATAGAGAAAGAAAAAAAGGGCAACATAGTCCAAGAGGTTGGCCTATTAACACAACAACAATGAGATGCTTTCAAAAACAAGCAAGGTACAAATGATAAAGTAGAAAGTACAACAGCTTTAGTGCATTATTTGCTTTGGTAAATATATCATGTAGTGTCCCATCGAATGATGAGGGACACCGGAGAAGCCAAGGATGCTGCTAGCATATGCGAGGAAGCAGCCTACAGGATTAGCAGTTCACACAGTACTCCATTGTGGCCCATGAAGCAAACATTTTTTTGTCTGTGTGCCCCCGCTTGAGGAAATTTTTGGTACACAGTTCAATCAAAATTACTTTTATGGGGACATTTGTTAGGGTCAATGGCGGAGCCAGCAGTTGGCACCGGTGGACAGCTGCCCACCTGCTGCTCCAATTAATTTCCCTGTTATATGATTTTTTTGGCTTAAAAGTGCACACTTAAAATTTTAGAAATGCCTAAAGGAGATGTTTTTTTTGTCGAATTATATGTTAAACTGCCCCAAAATTCCAGGGTAATTAAACGAAATGTCTTCTGGTCATGTTAAATACTTTGGTAAAGTTATGTAGAGTACCCCAATTTTCAGTTTCCGGTTTCTTCCTTATACGTTCGGTGCCATCAGTGCCCATGTTAAAATTAATTTCTGGCTCCGCCACTTCGAGGACCTCAAATACAGCACACTGCAGATATTTTCAAGAACTGTCCTGCAATAATATACCAGGTACAATTGGTTCTTCATAAAACAGTGATGGAAGTGTACCAAAAGGTCTAATGCCCTTCACCTTTGGGTATTACAACCCCTTTCCTCCAACAGAGGCACAAATTTGCAAGCCTACAAATTTTTTGGCAATTTTCTACTTCCACGAAAGTTTTTTCTTGTCTAAATGTAATTCAAGGAAGATATGAACAGATATACATATGTAAGCACGTCATGTTTTTGGAACGTACCAAAAGAAAGCATCTCATGTAATGAGATGAAGAGAGCAATAAATGCCGATCGAAGGAGTGCAGTGTATCTTTTTGGAATGTGATTCCAATTCCCTCAAAACAGAATCTTGAAAGTTCATAGGTTGACAAACAAAAGCTTGCTATGAGAAATGTGTACCTCAAGCAACTGCCCTATTGTGGTCTTCCACCACACAGAGAAAAGAGCAGATGGAATCATACGCGAGTTGACATACTCGATTACTGGTGTTGGAGTAGAGGTTAAGCAAAAGTAGTTTTCTTTCCTTCAAAGTTCAGATTCGAAGACATAGCATTGAGCTTATGTTTCTATCTTCTAGCTGAAGCTGCAAATCTTCAAGGCCTATCACAAAAGTGAAAACATGATTTGAATAATCTATTAATCCAAATTAGTAGGTGAGAGTTAAGTTAAGCAATGGATTCTAAATCTCAGCAATCTGTTTGCTGTTGCATCAGCAAGGATATTGCAACTTTCCATAAGGTACATCATCACCTACTTCAGAGTAAAATGAAACTTTAACAACCAACAATCAAACTCAAAGACTTTACACAATTACAAGCAAAACACCATCACATTTACTACATTGTACGAGAGGTTTTTATATAAGTTCTCATGTAGATAATCTATCATAAAGTTTATCCCCAGTACCAGAAAATGGTACAAGTTATTCCTGGGGACTTTCCAAAAATCATTGTGAATGATTTCTGATGGACCATATGCTGCAATATACAATCAATTCTTACCAAAATCCTCAGTGGATTGGAACTCTACAACAACAGTGGTGTCAGAACATGCACAAGAACTTTTCCCACATGCTATCCAAACTTTATGAGTTTCATTACATTCTTTTCAAGAAAGGTCCATGCCTTTGTACAATTTCTCTTTATGTTATGGTAGATGTCGATATAAATACCACTTATTATTGCATAAAGCTAACTTTTGGTCCTTGAAAAAGTGACATACATGAAAACAAGGTAGTAGTAGTCTTGATAAAATGATTTCCTTTACAGTATGTGCACAACCCCTTACCTTGAGTATATAGCAGGTCAATATTTAGCTATGAATTCTCTTGAAAATTCGACAACAGTTAGACAGGACAAGGAATAAAGTGATTCACACTTGGAGCCAATACAGGCAGCTAAGCCATGAGCAGGTGCTGTTACTACTGCAACTGCAGAGTACTAAAACAGGTAGACTAGTTACAGACCTAATTAAAGGTTCGCATTCAGGGGTGGACTTAGAGGGTGGCCAGTGGGGGCCATCCCCACCCCTGATTTTGAGAGTTCTTCATTAGCCTAATAACTTGATTATGCCTCACTCAGCGGAAAAAACTTGATGATTATGCCTCATAGATCTCATTAGAACAAATAATATACGGACCCTAAAAGATTTTTTTAATACTTACATTAAAGAGAGACGTTGAATCGACACCTTGGTATCTTCACACCATTGTTGCTCGTACACTTTTTAGGGACAAATGGCCGCGGAAAGCAGAACAAGTGTGGAATAGGCGAATAGCCTTTCCATTTCTTGTGAAGTGCCTAAAATTAAGACACTGCATTATAACATGTACTAGATTATTGTGTTTGTCCAGAGTATTCACACAGATACCAACCCTTGGTTTTGTGGCACTATGTCTTGTTGCATCTTCTCTTACTATTAAAAACTACTTCAGCTACCCTTAACTCCTTAAGAAAAGGCCTTAGGTTCGCTCATACTTGCATAATTTGTCACGACAATTTGGCCAAAGAAAAAGTTATAATCTACCACGATTAAGGCTATTCTAGCAACTTCCGGGCAAGGCAATCCTAACTTACACGAGCACTTGCTTACACTACTCTTAGAATGCCTGACACTAGTATAAATGTGGTCTTCTTAGCTTTGCTTTCATCCACAAATGGAACAACAGATATGTTGACTTGTTTATGAGTAATGCCACCTTAAGTATGTTAGAATTCAGGTTTTCCTATAAGAGAAAATTTAAGGAATAGGAAATGAAATGGAAAAATCTATCTGCTTACGGCAAGCAAGTCTTTTAGTCTGCATCTTCTACAATGTGGTACTAAGATGGCCAAAGCTCTAATTTAGTGAAGGGTTCAATACAGAGACCTTTACTAACTATAACGGCATACTGGAATTAGTAACAATAAAAAACGCGCATACACATATAAACCATATATGCAATAGCAAGAGAAAAACTCATGAGGAGTATTTCAGAAATTGAGAAGAGAAATTGCGAGGATGAAACTTATAAATAGCACTTAGATTGATACTGGATGAATATTCTATGGAAATGATATTGCATACATAATAGTAAAGCTTTTTGTGAACAAATAATCCAAGTTAAGGTCCCAATACCTGGTCTGTCTAGTTCTCACCGTGGTTTTGATAGGGCTAAATGCTTCACAGGGATCTCTACATCTTTAACCAATCTCAGAAACGTCAAACATTCAATTGTAGCACACTTCTCAGGACTTGACATGTCAACATAGAATACTCGACGTTATGAGCATGACAAGTGTGAACTGGCACGAACCATTAAACTTGGAAGCCTGTATATAATCAAATCCCTCACGGCAAATCCTCCTCATTTTAGTTCAGTAATTCTTGATGAAAATTTTATCACTAATATGGGAGTGCAGACAGCAATATTTGAGCTGCAGCAGCCTCAAAAGCTACACGTTAGAAAACCACCTCGTGTGAGGATTTGCTTGTCTAAAGCACCCCAAGGGAAACCCGGTTCCCCAATTCATATTAAAATGGTACCACTACCAGTCAATTTTCACCAGCATGGGTGAAGTCCATTTTTAGATGATAAGAGCATCAGTTCTGTGGGAATCCAGACGGCAAAGCTTATGAGCTATGGCAGGCACATCAACATCACCCGACAATGGTGTCATCACATATATTAGGCGAGGCTCTTTTTAACTATGTTACCAAGTCTTGGAACCACCTGTTTCTACACGGAAGGAACTTGGTACAACAATCTGTACTATATCGTACCTGTTGAACTTTCAGTGTATCTGGGAGCTGTGTTAAATATTATCCTTCGTGTTATAAATTCCCCTGTTTCATTTAGTCAAGATAGTATGATTTATCGTCACCCTTGAACCTCCTTCTCAAAACTGTAGACCTTCCAGGACGTTAATAAGATAGTTTCTTTATGCAGCTAGTTTTGCAGAAACTTTGCCAGCCCTCATAGATGTGTTCACCAATCATCTCAAACCTATGTTGCTTATTAACGAATATAATTGTGGGAGCTTAAAATTATGTTTCTTTCATCTGCCAGTGAAGGATCACGGTTAACAAGCATCAGATTTCAGCATTAGTAGCCACAGGAGCATATCCCACATATCGCATTTCCACTCCCAATAAAGCCAGCATTGCATAAATCGCCTCGCTCTGTGCGTGGTTTCTGTCAGCAGCAACAAACACACTAAATTCTGTTCCAATTTGAGTCCAACTGCATCCAGGAAGTTTCCTTAGGCCCTTTTCTTTCATCAAGTTCCTCAATTGTGACATCTTATCCCACCTTCCAGATGAGGCATATGCATTTGAAAGAGCCACATAGTTTCCTGAATTATCTGGCTCCGCATCAATTAAAAATTTAACTAAAGATTCCCCAAGTTCTATCTCGTTATGGTCTCTACAAGCGGCAAACAGTGATCCTATTATATGTGCATCAGGCTCAAAGGGCATACTTAAAATTAGTTGAAGAGCTTCATGAAATTTTCCAGATCGAGAAAGTAGACTAACTGCACAGCCATAGTGCTCCATACTTGGCGTCACTTGGTAGCTGGAGAGCATATCAACAAAAATCTCCAAACCTTCCTTCACCAGCCCAGCATGGTTGCACGATGATAAGACAGTGGTGAAGGTTATGCTATCAGGTTTTAGACCTTCCTCCTGCAGATGTTTGAATAGTGCAAGAGCTTCTAGAGCACATCCATTTAATGCATAACCAGACATCATCGCATTAACAAGGGGCAACTCTTTGGTTAAATTAATGTTGAACAACTTTTCTGCTTGATCTAAGTTTCCGCATTTAGCATACATATGCAGTAAAGAAGTTGCAAGCGAGATTGACAAGCATATATCATGCCTCACAATATACCCATGAATGACTCTTCCATACCTTAAGGATGCTGTCTCTGTACAAGCCGAGAGCACACCAACCATACTTACAATGTTCGGCTGGATCCCTGCTTCTAGCATTTGCTGGAATAGCATAATTGCCTCATTGCAAAATCCATTTTGAGCCAGACCGGTTATAAGAGTTGTATGAGTAATAAGGTTAGGTTTGATGCCAAGGGATTGCATTTCCGCAAATATATCTGTAGCCTCATTAACCTGGCCATTTCTCAAGAATCCTTGAATCACCGAATTCCATGATATCACGCTTGGCGGCACACCTTCTAACTGCATCTGGTAAAACAGTTTCAAGGTCTCACCACTCAAACCGAGGTCTGCATAAGCAGCCAATATAGTATTCCACAACACAAGATCTTTCTTTGTAGCGCTTTCAAAAACTCGTCTAGCATCATCAATTCTCTGACATTTGGCATACATATCAACAACGCTACTGGCAACGACTACATCACACATAAGGTTGTTTCTAACACAATAACAGTGTGCCTCTCTGCCAAGTTTGATATGCTTGATGGCAGCTGAAGCTGACAGTACAGATGTCAGTGTCACAGAGTCGAACCTAAATTCTTCTAATCTCATTGCACGGCACAAATTGAGGGCGTTTCTAACCTGTCCATGCTGTGCATAACTAGACAATAGCAAATTCCATGTTACCACATCTTTCTCAAGCATCCTACTAAAGACTAGCTCAGCATCCTTGATCAAACCAACGTTTGAATAGAAATTTATTAACGAACTACCCAAAATGTCATCTAAATCAAACCCACTTAAAATTGCAATTGCATGACCTTGAATACCCTCTTCAAGAACACATAAATTGGCTGAAGCCGAAAGAAAGCTCACCAGAGTAACACGAGTTGGTTCAACCCCTTCGACTCTCATATCATAAAAGACCCTAATTGCTTCCTCATTCATCCCATTCTGAACATAACCCACCATCATAGAATTCCATGCCACAACATTTCTCTCAGGCATATCATCAAACACCTGTCTTGCACTTTCCAAACCACCACACTTCCCATACATATCAACTAGACTACTGGCAACAAATACACATTCTCCGAAACCCATTTTTAACCCATACCCATGAACCCCTTTTCCAAACTCGATCAAATTAAGTGCAGCACAAGCTTTCAATACATTTGGGATGACAAAATTATCTGCCCTGAACCCATTTTCTTGCAATTCAAAAAAACCCAACAAAGCTTCTTGGTTGAACCCATTTCTACAGTACATTCCAATAATGGCAGCCCAAGAAAACAAACTCTTTTCACTGAGTCTGTAAAACAAATGAACGGCAACCTCTAAAAGGTCACATTTTGCATAGAAAATTACTAACTTGGTTTGAAGAAACTCATTTTGGGTCAAGATTTGGCCATTTTTAATTATTCTTGAGTGGATTTGCTGACCAGTGAAGAGGTCTCGTTCGTATACACATCCCTGAAGGAGTTCTCCATAGATATAAGGTCCAGTTGGCAAATTGCGGGACTCCATATAGGTGAAAAGTTCCACAGCTTCTTGAATTTGGCCATTCTTGCACAGGGAAGAAATGGGTTTGAAGTAAGAGTTATATGGATTTTGGCAAAGTTGTTCACTTTCTTGAATTTTGGGCAAGTGGGTAGGTGTGAGTTTGAGGGGTAATGTGAGTGTAGGGTGTTTGGAGTAAGGTATAGAGGGGTTTATTCTGGTGGTAACGGGGAGAGAAGCCATGGACGAAAAGGTTGGAGAAGAGGTTTTAGGATATGGTGCTTCACCATCTGTACAGAAATTTGTTTTTGGCTGCAAACTGTGAGCTACAGGTGGAAGAAACAAGCTGTAAATGTAAAAATCCTGCGGCTGTAAATTGGTTTTATTTAAGGTAAGAGGTATACTCCGCCTTATTCATGCGTCAAGAACAGAATACATATTCAGGTAGGAAGTGCTTAGCCGAAAATTGCAAAAAACACGACGTAATAAAAAAGAACTAATTGAGAATGAACTTCGGTAAATCCCAAGTGCACAAAGATTCCAATGCTCTTGTGTTCTTGGTCCTTTTCACTGTATGACTTTTGCTTGAATTGTGCTGCTAATCGTAGCAAGGACACTATATGGATTTTGACAAGAGTCGGGAAGAATACGATCATTTCTTTTGCGCCAAATAAAATGGGAACAAGTGCCAGCCTTCTAAGTCGACCTAAAAATGTTGATTCACGGTAGTTTTGAGCAGTCTGAGACAATTAAGTATCCCATTGCCGAGGTTCACATGAGAATTGATTGCAAACAAGCATATTTGTCCAAATTAAGTTGAGAAAGGATAGATGATTCAAAGATTCTTTGTGTTGTTCAGGTAGCACACATATATCATATGTGACAATTCCCTATCTTTCATTTTATTTTAGTTCTTAGCTTTTTATGACACAAGCCCGAGAATGATTCGAGGAATCGTATCCTTCCGTATTAGGATTCACCAAAGGGTTGGCGTCTTATGCTGCCTAAGAGCCTCCCCCATAGATTTGATTGTGAAATCACCAAAGGGATGTAAAGTCTATACCACGGTATCTTCTTGCTGCTCATTGGATTGAAGGACAAGAGAAATAGGCTCGATAATGGATTTCAAAGCCAACATGTGACGGGGACCCATTGGTTTAGCTGTGATTTCATAGGATGAGGGGTTCACCGTCTTTTCGTGCGGCCGCCTGCGGATTGGATTTACTTTGCGATTGTCTCCTCTTGTTTATGATGGTGCTCGGAAGTGGTAGAATGGCGATGGAAGGTTGTGGATTTTGCAGTGACGAGGAGCCATTGCTTGAGCTGTGATTCCATAGGATGATGGGTTCACAATCTATTTGTGTGGCCGCTTGCTTATTTATTTTGCGATTGTCTCCTCTTATATAGTGAATATGAAAGTTTTTTTATTCTCATTTTTGTAATAGTCATGAAATGTCATGACTCTGTAGCACGTGCACGTTGAAAAATGTAATGCCAAAAAAGACCGATCCGACAAAAGTGTTGTAACTTTTATATATCAATGTCATTCTCTCATTTACACACACAACAAAAAAAAAAAAAGGCCACATTTAAGTAGCGTTTGATTTCGTTTAAGTTTTCAATTTTTTCTCTATTTTTGTAAACTAGAAAAAAACGCGTATGACACACAATTTTTTTTTTCTTCAGTTTTGAAAACAAGACTGTTTTTTAAAACTCTCATTTTGGAGTTTTGGATTTTCAGTTTTTGTTTTGAAACCACCCCCACCATAGCCGTCATTGCCACGGCTGCCGCCACACCGCTGCCTAAGAAAAAATTCAAAATAAAATCTGAGTAATCAAACACTCATTTGTTTTTGTAAAAAATAAAAACTAAAGTGATTTTTTGTTTTTTTAGAAACTAACACTAAAACTGTAAGTGATTTCAAACTGACCCTAAACTCTTGACTGTTACCTGTGGTTATGATCGATGATGGTATCTAGCTTAGCCTGGGCATTGCTAGCTACATCGAGCACCATATTTGTCTAGCATGGGACCAAAAGGGTGTCAATTATGACACTCCACGAGAACATGCTATGACCATTACAAATTGAATCTATGATATAAGGTTGAGCAAAGTGCCTTATCTTCCCCCAATTCCAACATTCCAGCACCAAAGCATGTAAGGGTGAATCAATTTGTAAAAGTTGGGCCTTTATTTGTACCTATGTCCCTAAACAACGTGTGCTAGATTTAAAGTGATTATGTATTAACAAATCTTTAAATCTACATTAAATCTAGCACACGTTGTTTATCTGTTTTTTTTTTAATTTCATATCTAACGATTTTGGTAGATGACAAATCTAGGTTTCTTATCGCGATCGTTGGCTCCGATGTTTACTGTGGTATTACTATAAACTGGCATTTGGTGCGGCCCTTGGATTTTAGTTATTTCATTCACAAATTTTGCGTCATTTCCACCCTGCTTATTACTTGGTTTGCTCTCAAAGAGTAATTTTTTTTCTCCTTTTCTTATTTTTATTCCAAGTCCGTATTAGCTATTGTTTGATTGTGATCTTTCATTAGAATCTAGAAGCATGAGAGCGTTTGTAGTCCAACGGTTAGGATAATTGCCTTCCAAGCAATAGACCCGGGTTCGACTCCCGGCAGACGCATTTTTGGAATATATTTCCTACAAACCTACTCTTCTGCCATTTTGTTGAAAACAAATCAGCTCACCCTTTGGAACTTGTCACACCACAGCTAAGGGTTACTTTTATGTGACTTCTTCAATAGATCGTTAGGAACGATAAAAGGTCTCGACTCGGGCTTGGCATGGGCACACGGGCTTGGACCCGATCACCAATATGTAATTTTAAGATCGTTTTAATCATTTAATTCTGCACGATATAGTTGCAAATAAATTGAGCAGTTGGCTGTCCCCTCATTTTGATAGACGGACTGGTTCTTGAACTTGTTGCTTCTCTTGACAAGGTGATGAACCAAGAGAATTAGCTCTATTACCAACTTTGGAGACTTTCTTCTTGTGAGAGATTGCTGGCTCACGTATCCAGAAGCATGCTGTTGTTGCAAGGATGAGGATGACCTGTTACATGAACAAATTGTACTTACCAAAAGATAAAGCTGCAGTAATGTGACTGTGCAACTTGGGGGCTGGAGAACTATAGGTTAAAACAGACTAATACATGCTTTACTTTCCATTTCATATGAACATATAACACTGATGTGTCTGGAGAAATTTAGGTTGCAACAGGCTGATGCTCATGCTTAACTTTCCATCTCACGTGAATTACGACATGTAGGAAAGCACATGAATGAAGCTAGGAGATTCTGCTAGATGGTCAGATCAAAATACTGATTTAACAAGACGTGCATCAGTTCTATCGCCCCAATTGTCAGCTCGAAACACACTTACATTTTTCATTTATTATCTGAAAGTATTCTATTATACCCCCCAGTAGACTGGTTTATGCATTGGGAACCATGATTGATATTCTAGATCCAGCTTGCTGTGGTGATGAACATTTGGTTTTCTTTTCGAGTACACTGCAATACTTATGACAGTGTTGTGAGTCATGAGATGTACACTACCTAGTAGAGGGAAATGTGAATTATGGGTATCAAGCAAATGAGTAAACAAAATCGATCGTGAATTTAAGCTGGAGAAGTAGCATAATCAATGAGTTTTGTTTTATGTTCTTATTTTTGTTTCTTGGTATCTCCCTTAGTAACTGGAACTGAATTTCAACGCTCCCAGCGAAGTGGCAGGTTCTGGAACTTGTTTGTTGGAGGTTTTGGTGTCCCTGGTGAAAAATCAGACACAGCTGCAGTTTGCTAGCTTCATGTAACATAGCAACCAGCAGATTTCCTATATAGGAACAAGTTTGCTAGCTTCATGTAACATAGCAACCTCTCTCTATGCACATAGATTATACTCCACGAACAAGCAACATGCTTAATGATGAACTACAAGTGACACGACTGTGCTGCTGTGCTATGATACCTCCATGTCAGGCTTTAAGCAAAATGCCATAGGTTACAATTTGCAGCATGGTTACATACACAACACCAAAAGTTGACAAGTTTCGAAATGGAAATCATTTACAGGCTCATCTCGTAACCTACACAGGGTAGTCGACACGATCTCTTACATTGTCGTAGAAAATCAAAAGAAGTGTTATCATAAGGAAACCATGAATGTAAGCTTTCCTGACGGGATTAATAACCCTGGTCTTCCACAAGCGGTTGGCAATAATTTGAGGAAGCGGTACAAAATCTTGAACCATGCGAAAATAAATTGCGAGTTTGAGTGTCCAAATTTGCTGCACGTAACCATGTAATGTGATAGGATCCTTTCCGAGATTAAGCATCTCCCCAAACTGAATGAGCCTGGTGAACATAAGCCAACAGGACTGAACAGCCAAAGTAACAAGAAGAACTCGTACATCGTTAGGAACACGTCTGGACTTTGAAACCCCTCGTGCAATCAGTAGTCTCCGAGACTTCAAGACCAGCTTGAAAAGTCTAGTAGTGAGTATCAAGGCAGCTAGTACAAGGAGTTTCCCCGTATAATCAAGGACTTTCAGGAATGTTTGATACTCCACGAAACTATAAGCTCGCTTTTTGTAAGAGTTTGATTCACTCGATTTGAACAGAATCTCGGAGTTGTTAATCAGGGTATAACTGTATAAAAAAATCTGGAGAGCAAGCATGACAAGGGACACATAAGGAATAACTTCTGAGTTTTTCTTCATGTAGGAGAATTGGCTCAAAATGAGTGCAACTGATACTGATTGCAACAGGATTCGGAGAGCTCCTTCAAAAATTTTCCGAAAGAGGACATGTTCAGCATGCTTCCTATCATGAATCATAAAGGTTTGGAGGCTTATTGGGCTGAAATAAAGGAGGTCACTTTCATTTCTTTGGCTGGTGATGGTAATTGTTGCAGTTGGATTTATCAACCACCTTGTAGTTTCAGATGAGTACTCAATTTTCACATCAATCAAACAGTCTAGGCCTCTCTCCACATTCACGCTCTCGACCACCACTTTCCGGCAACCAATTAGATACATCTCACCGGCGAGGGGATCATATAGACCCTCAAGGTACAACTTCTCGACATGATTGTAAGATTTCTCTCTGAGCTTGATGGGTGCTTCTATAAACACGAGATCAAGTGAAACATTTAGGGCCGCGGACTTTGAAATGTCAGCTGGAGCACCGACTAGTGAACCATCTCTGTATACCAAGTGGTCATAACGCCCCAAAAGAGGACCTAATGAAAGCACATTAATTTGGACAAAGGTCTCTGGCATATGGCCATAACCTAATAGATTTGGACCTATGAAGGCACCAATGTAGAGATCGTGAGCGAGAAAATCTAAACGACCTATTAGCTCTTCTCTATCTTCCATTGCTGGATATGTCAGGAGTAATTGCCTGACAGTGGTTATCAGTTTAGATGGCTGGCTTCTCTCCTTGAATGCACTAGCCAAGGCAGTCATTGAGTAATTGTACGACAGGAAGGACTTGCAATACCAACTATGGTCGAACCAAAGATTTGGGAAACGCATCACTGCCCCAAACAGAATCGGAGGGTCTGAGTCGATTCCAGTCTTAATGCTAGTTATGCTCCCGGAAATGATACTTCTCTGCTTGTTGGACAACGAACGAGGAAAGTACATTGTGATCCGCGAGTCATATCCTGAGCCTAAAACTCCTAGACACCCAACCATGCAAAGCTGCCCTTTTGAAGAATTCCAAGTTCCTTCAACAGATAGCGTCATTCCAGAAAGACCGCTCCTCACTGCTGCCACATATCCATCCATTGTTGCGGGATATAATCTCAGGACCGCAGAAACCCTTGCATCGCTGGACTTGTTTTCAAGATTTTCCTGTTCACATCTAACATTTTGCATAACAAGCCGAAAATTCTTGTAACTTCTGTCAACAGCCTTGATATCCCTCCCAAGCAAGAAAGGGCCCAACCTGTTACTGTGGTCATCTCTGCCACTGCCACTGAGCTTCAAATTTGGCGCAATGCTGTAAAATTCCTTTGTGAAGCGCTTCAGGACATGGCAAATTTCAGAGCTTTCAAACATGTTAACACTGTCTTCCACCATTTCATCTTCTAGAGGAGTCGTATCACAGGTTTTTGACATGAGTTGCTCAGAACTGAACTGATAATTTGTATGACCACCCAGTTGAGCTGAGATGTAAATATTGTCGAAGTACTCAAAATTTCCTCGCTCAGTTAAACTTCTCATTTCCCCTCGGATTGCTCTTTGAGTCAGATTAAAAACTTTAGGGTAGCGAAGAACAAGTAGGATCTGATCGTTTTGCATGAGCTGAGGCTCACGCTTGTAAGTCATATCAAAATTGTTTTCCATATTTGAAACATGGTCATCGTCTCTCCTAATTGGCAGAGTTGAGTTCCCCAACAAACAAGCCAGGCGTTCCCCTCCGTTTTCTTCTCTTTCGATGTACACTCCTTCAAAATCAACTCTTAGAGCAGACATACCGGGTCTCATATGGAAATTCGAGGCTGAATCAGAAAGAAATGTGCTATTTCTTGATATGCCAATGGTCAAAACCCCCCTAAGACTAACTGTGTTTTGGGACAGATGCACTGGGTTGACATCCTTCACCTCAAAGCTCACCAATCTCCATGGAGATGTGAGAGAGGAACTGTCCATTGGCATGTCGCTATCATCAAATGGCACTATAGGTGCTCCACCTATCTCTTGCTCCCAATCTCCATTGAAGAAAGAGAGCTCATTCTTAAGCTGAAAACCCAGATCATCATAAAGTTTTAACTCCAAAGGTGAAGAAAGGAAAGTTCTGCATTGGTGTTCAATCTCAGGGGACCTATTGTAAGTGAAGACTACTGAAGAATCATCTGGGAATGCGAAGTCATTAAAAGATGCTGTGTAACATAAGCCAAAAAACAACTCTGGCAGAATCCATAAACCAAGAAGCAAAGGTTGGATCTTCATAATCTGTAAACTAAGTTCGTATTACTCTACAAGCCACTGATTACACCTAACAGTAAAGAAACAAAGTATCTGAATGAAACACTGTTATATAGCTGCAATGCAATGAGAGATCACACACTGAAGAAAGCAAATCAAGATGCTAGCAATTTGCAAGGCTTTTTGTTTTCCTAAGAAAAACGCAACTCTCTAGAACTAACCTGCAGAGTGTTGTTCTCAGTTGCCTTCTGTGTTCTTGTTCCAGCAAAATCATTCAGAATTTAAGGGTTTGACTTTTAACAGGTAATCAAGGAGAGACAGAATCTCAATGAGCTCAGAGAGTTGAACAAAATTTATGAAAGAATTTTATACTCGAACAGATGATGTCGATCAACTAAGCAAGCTGTACATTGGCCTAAAATAATAATCAAATAAAGTTGACTTGTTCTCTTGATTAGCTACACATTCACGAAATAGGATGTGAATGCGTAAATAACAAAGTTGAATACGGAAATTCATCCAAAAACTTGCATTCGAACATTCAAACCAAACCCATTGACGGTGCCTTCCTGCTATTGCTTCAAGTTCGAGTTCATATCATTGCACGCAAATGCGACTGCTAGTTCAATTTCAATTGCTGGAATGTGACATGTTGTAGTAAAGAAAAATTTGTTTCTGATGGTTAAGGATATAACAAAAACAAGAAAAAAGTACGTTAGCAAACATAGTTGTAGCTGGTTTTATGGTCTCCTTCTAAGTGTCATCTAAGACAAAGGAGGTCATTGCAGCTCAAGCCCTCCAAAAATTCAACCGTGGCCTGGCAACATACTACGGTCGGACGCAAGACGTCTTGGTTTTCAGCTCATTTCATCTACTCCGAGACAGTAAACTAACAGCGTCGGCTACAAAAATTTCAGTTTTCACTATTTAGGTCTACTAGACTCAACCTGCACACACACAGCTTCCTTTTCATTGCTAACAGTTTATGGTTCCAGCCTCCAGTACCATTACTATAAATCAAGGTACCCAAACTCCACATTCCTACAATTATTTAGGCCTACCCACATGGTTCTAAGTTCTAACCCTTTGCGGGTAAACAATACTACCCCAACAGTGGACTGTATTTGCCATGGGGCTTACCATAAGACATTGGTAAGATCAACTGTTTTTTCACGTCAAGTTAGTTAGTTGGAGCTTGTCTTGTTTAGGTGTTGGTGCGGTTTTCAACGCGAATAATGAAACCATGCGCTGCTACACTACACAGAACCTCAAAATGAAAGGTCTGAAAGTTGTGGTTGTGGTTTCCTCTACACTGTTGGTGTTTGTACATAATCATTCATTTCGTAGGTGGGAGTTCCTTTTGTTCAATAAATAAAAAAAAGCTTTAGGTCCAGAATGTAGCCTTGTGACCATTTTGGAACTTAGAACCTATGGAGAATGGAGCTGATAAAACATAGCGTCGGCAACTTAACTTAAGTTATCAGCGCGATCTGAACGTTCACGTTGTTGAGGTGAGCGGCTCAGATCCGCTATTTTTTTTAATTAAACTTAGTCGTTCGCCACATTATGGAGCGGACATCCGTCTTATTACGGGATGGATGGTGAATTACCATCCGTGCGGATGTCCATCAAGTAATGGGGCAAAACAATAAAAAAAAATTGATTTGGGATGGTTAGATCCCGCTGATAACTTAAGCTAAGTTGTAAGCAGTGACAAGGAATAAACTCGCTAGAACTTATACTCAGAACTAAAAGAATACTCCATATAATGGACTTGACAGACACATGGAAAATGATGTTGGTTTAAATTTGATTCTTGAACTTTTGGTTGAAACCAGACAGATGACAACTACATATCATAAACCGAGTCAACAATGTAAAGCCTAGTTTTTTTTTTTTGGGGGCTAAATTCCTGTCTTCACTAACACTCTGAGTTCCTCTTTTCGAGAAGTCATCTTTTGCTGAGAGGCCGACCAAAGTGATTCCAATTCCATTCTCCACTCTCTCGTACCTTAGATGCTCTGTGAACTCTTATGCTTCTCTGAGGTCAAAGTTCAACTAGAACTTTTAAAGCAGAGTAGCCGTAATCTTTTGAAGGTTGGTTCCACAACAGATAGCGTAGGATCTTTGGCCTGATTGAGTGGTGTCGTCTAGTTTGAGATAATAATGGATGACATGGTTCTCTGGGGTCCTAGGGATTGAAGTATATGCATAGTGCACCATTTGGTCAAGATGTTTGTTATGCCAAGAAGTTTACACTCATGATGATACTTTCTCCAGAAAAAACATTATCGTTGAGTATAATCCAGGACATAGCGGGTGCATATATAGCCCTCGAAAATGGATTGCTTATTTTGCAGCCAAAAATTTGCGTTTTTAAAGTCAATTTGGTCTCAACCTACATTTATTCGATGAAAGTGTAGCAAATGCATGCATAAATGTACATATTGAGAAAATGTTCATTGTACTTGCTTGTAATAATTAAGATACGGTTCAGTTTATTCGTCCGGAAAAAAAAACAGAAAAACAGAAATGAATTTTTAGTTAACTTTCTAAGTCTAAGGCAAACCTTAACTTAAAAAAAAAGGGGGGGAAAACCTTCAATGCTCAACTTAAGGAATTCGCAAGAAACTTACCTTCTTGCAATTTGGCCCCAAAAGACTCACATTTACCCTCTTAGAATGACTTCTTTTAATAGCAAAAGTGAGAAGTTATTTACTTCTCATTCTTTTTCTTTTTGACCTTTTTAAATGTGTTTTGGGAAACTAGTTTTCTTTTTTATTTTAAAAAATTGTCTTGTTTGTTACCAAAAAAAAAAAAAAAGTTCAGCTAAATAAGGGCTCATTTTATGGATGTCCACCAGATGACATTAAAATAATCTGTTAGGGTTGTAGATGAAGTGAGCTGTCCGTGAACAGACACGTGAATTGGCATTAATCAAGCTTCATTGTTAGAGCTAGAGCGCGTTTAATGACTAAGCGAAGCTTGGATGTCATATGGTTGTTCATGAACATGCTCATAGCGGACTCTCAAGACCCATTTTGTTACTTATAATTGGATAACATGTTATAAAATTGTTTTCAAATATCGATCAACTTTGAAAACCTCAAGTTTGTGCCGTTTCGGCCGAGGAGCTTGACTTCGTGTTCAAGATCAGACTCAACAAGAATCCTAAACTTTTTGCAAACAAAACAGGGAACTCAAGAAGCTAAAACAACGAGCACATCTCCAAAGACTATTATTGCGCCCTACTTTTCTCCGTCATTCAAAGGAAGGAATAATTTAATCATCGATCCTCGACCATACAAAACCTTTTTATCAGAATAAGCTTATCAGAAAGAATGCAAATTCCGAAACTGTTAACCAATGATTGACACCTGATCAAGCTAAGTTGCAATGGAATATGATCAAGTAATTCTGATGGCCCAAGCAAAGAATCGAATTATCCTTACTGAACAAGGGAATTCAGAAGAACCCAGCTTCTTTTATCCTCATGTGATACTGCCAGTTCATGATTCCAAGGAACAAGACCTTACAACCCGTAAATGTACCTATCACTATTTTTATGGAAAGCCAAAAGAATATTACATGCAAATGCACAATAAAGACCATCCTTTATATATTACTTACTTTTGCCTTTGAAATTTTTTTTTTTGGTTTAATTTGGACGGTAAGACGTATTATCTGGTCATCGATCTTTAGCGTAAACGGAGACTAAGTCCCCTCTCTAATCGGTCTTGAAACTGCACCCTCCAGATCAGTCTAGTGAATTAAGAATTTCTCTAAGTGCTGACCTCAAGATCTGAACGTTAACCACAAGTCAACCTCTGGTGGCCGGTCAGTTTAGTCTTTAAAGTTTAGTTGGTTTGAAGTTTGATTCTTTTTTTCCCTTAGCTAGTTGATGAATATCAAATGAGAACATTCTAATAGTTGGATTGGATTGGATAAAGAGGAATAGAATCATGCAATTTTAGTGTATATAATTATTTTGAACTTTATTATGTCTATTATTCCAAGTATCTAACCCTTTCTCAAAGCACAATTATGCTCACATTATTTAGCATAGTTGGATTCCATTTGACGATGGTCTTGACGTGATACCACGTATTTATTAAATATATATGGCCCCTTTCATATCCAACCAATATTATATAGTAATGATTATGAAATTTGCACTGCACTTTTACTGCTTTTCAATCAGCTTTCGTCACCGTCTACCAGATAAATTAGTTGTCGCCGAAGAACATTCATTACAAAGAGCCACTAAAGATTTTTTTCGGTGACAAAAAAGAGTGTAGACTTTAACCGTAATCCAACGGTATGAATAGTGTACAACCCTTCATATAATAATCATTAATAGTCGTTAAACAAAGTTAGCGACACTTCTACATAAATATGTTGTGATAATTCTTAGCAGTTAACTATATTGCGTCACCATCACTTATCGCTACACGAGGTAGGTTGCAGGCTCTTCCTAACAGCGGCGTTGCAGTAAAATTTTTCTGTAATTTCTGCGTGTGTCGTTGGCAAGGGCCACCTCCATACTAATTTTTGTCATATTTGAACCCTTCTTGTTACTAATGGCGACTTTTTCTCTTCACTACCCCATATTTAGTAAATAAGAGCTTTTTAACTAGAAAAACCATGAAAACAGTAGAAATATAACATTAATTAAGACCATACCGAGTAGATATTCATACCATCCAATTACCTAAGATGGTGTCTATTATCTTTGTTACATGCCTATCTATACTATATATGTATTTAGATTTTATTGATGCTTTCTTTACCTTCCAAATCTCTAATCCTATTTTTTAGAATTTTTAAAATACACCTATTAAACCATAATTAGTCAGAAAGTAACTTCTAACCCCATTACCTCTCTCCCCCAACTTCATAATTAACTACCTTCATGTGTATAGCACATAATTTTAGCTAATAACAAAGAAAAGGTTTTGCTACTGTCATAGTTATCGGAAGATAGCTACAACTTTTGTACAGCGATAATTAATGATTCTTAAATATTTTCAGTGGTTTTTCTGCCAACATTTTCAGTGACAATTCTTAACAGTAATTTTATTAGCGTCATTAAATAAAAGGCACTAAAATTATTTAAGAAGGCATTAAATAAAAGGCACTAAAATTATTTAACAGTAATTTAATTAGCGTCATTGAATAAAAGGCACTAAAATCATTAAATAATCCAAATTTGGTTGGTGAACTAAGAAGGCATTAGAAATAACTTTAGGCCTCTTGTATCAGAACTCATTTGATGGGCTTGTGCATTATCAGACAGGCTTCTTGTGGCAGGCCTTTGCGGCCCATCCTGATATCCGTCGCAAAAGCCACCAAAAAAAGATTATGAACTTTTTAGGAATTACTACCAGAAAAGGAATAAATATGCCCACCTTTTTTTAAAAGTTAAGCACAAAACCAATTCATCGTTATTTTTCTTTTCCACTGAGGACAACGTTATCGTAGACACATTTGTGCATATATATTTAGGGTTCAGAGTTTAGGATTTAGAGTCTAGCATTGTACCATCCAAGTAATAATCTCACATTGATACTGCAACATTTTTTTTTTTGGGGTGCTTGAACTGCAACATTAATGTTTAAGTGAGCAGCCAACGCTATGGCACAATAGCGACAAAAGAGCCCCAGCAACGGATGAACACCATTTCTAAAGCAGCAACAGATGAACACCAAAAAGCATTTTGTCTCTCGTCTCGGCTTCCCCAAATCTACTATATGTATTTGAATTCAGTTGATAGCGTCTTTACCTTCTAAATCTCTAATCGCTTCTTTTCTAGAATTTTTTATTTCTAAAATACAACTAAATAGGTGTTGAAATATAATTAGTCAGAAATTAAAGGAACCTCCAACTCCATGACTTATAACCGTCCTATGCCATGACCTCCATTCTCCCGATTTATAATTAATTATCTCCCATGCATACCACGGCATTTTAACTAGTACTATGTATATGTGTTTCTCCTTTTACCCCAAGTTAAGGCTGCCCCCTACTCCACTGATAGTCCAGCGGTCTCGATTTTTCGCAATAGGACTTGAAGATATCCTTTCTGGAAAACATTGGGCGGAGGGAATATTCCCCATATTTTAAGCCAGACAAAAGGGATATTCACGTGGACCAAATGGGGGGGGAATATTGTTGACACGCGTCACGAGGAGAATCTCTGGGTCATGCCATGCAAAAAAGCAAAAAAAAAAAAAGAAAATAGGATAGTGTGAAGAAAAAGAAAGTAGGGTTTAGTTGAGGGGAATCAATCTTTGCAGAAAAGGCATGGGTTGGAGTCTTGTAGGAGAAGACCAGCCAGCCATATTCATCATCATCATTGCTTCTCTTCACTCCTTCACCCATCAAAAGCCATTTAGGGTATTCGATGCATCAAATCTCTTTTGTCTCCTCCTATAAAAAAGGTCTGAGGTCTCTCCTGCATGCTACTACAGTCAATCAATGGTCCAGTCAAAGGTCTTTTAGGTGAAAATTAAAAAGATAAGTTCGTTTTTAAAAAAACAACCTCGGGTAGTCGACTATAAGCGGGTACCATTCATGCGCGAGCTAAGGTGAAGTGAAGCGATTCAATATCAACGCGAGTTATCAATTTGCTCAAGTTTTGGTTGATAAATGGTTTCGTCTTTTTTTTTCGCAAAACATTCATTCATGAGCCAAATGGTAAAGGATAACTGCAAAATCAGCCAAATGGTATAAAGGATCACCGAAACACTCACACGATCTCTTATTGTGGGTGATCGTTCGTGACATGTGGTATGCGACTAGAGCTAATACGGGAATACGTTAATCCCCACATGAACGTACGTGTAGTCGAGCATCGTAACAAGATCACGTATTGATTTGTCGATATGAAATTAAATAATGTGACTTAGTTTGATTTAAGCATCTTAATTAAACAACAACAACTAAGACGATTAATTATATAACAATCTTTAATTTATTGTCTGCTGCTCGGGTGATTCAAGGCATCAAACCAGGTTAGGTCATGGTGTGCATTCTGATCCAGATCCTAACCTTTGTTGTTTGGGAGGGTTAATTTGAAGCCCTTGTAGAAAAGTTCATATTAGTAAAAAAATTGACAAAAGCCAAACAGAATCTTCTTACCTTCCTAGCCACTTCACTAAAGTTAGAGCAGAAGAAGATTCTATCTCTTAGGCTCCTTTATTGTGCTTTTAGGGAGGGGAAAGAGAGAGATGGATGGCTGTTTCTGCCTTTAAGCTTTGTGGGTTATGCTCCCTTAATTTAGAGGCGTAGAATTAAAACTCAGATATTCCTTCCTTGGCTAAAATATTTTATTCTTTCTAATGAATGTCCCATTTTTGAGATTAGATATTCCCTCTCTCTCATTGCACTCAATTTTAGAACATTGTGCAACTTTTGAGACCTAAAAGAAAGTTGCATGATGGATTGATACTAAACACCATTTGAATATATATATCCACCCCACCCACCCACCACCCATGTTGGCATGTGAATATATAATTTTTAGCAAATTGGATACATGAACAGTTTAAGAAGCTTAACACATAAAGCACTGTCATTGAATTCAATGTCGATCTGATTGATTGATTTTAAGGCAAAATCATAGAGCTCAATTGCAGAAACCAGAAAGCAGCTAGTTTTGGACAGTTACACCTAGTCGATGATTTTTTAACACTTGCAATCGGTTACATCCAGGGGGAAGATAAAAAAAAATAGAAGAAGAAGAAGAAAACAATTCAACACAGCATACGTCTTTAAACGTAGATTATCTTCTTCTTCAATATACTGACTCATGCAATCGATTGTAAACCTTGATATCGGGCATTGGACTTGAGCCAATACACTTCGTTCTTGTTAGTTCGATCAAAATCTTTGTAGGAGCAATATTTCATTATAAATTTTTTTTTTCATTTTAAGTGTAGTCCTAAAAAAGGGCAAATAAAATTTTGCACTGTGAATTCAGTGTAGCGTTGCCTATAACATGATTGGAGGTTTGCATCTGAGCGCAAACAAAATATCTCCCCCACCCCCCACACATACAAACTTATTAAATGTTAAGCATAGAGTGGATGGTAACATATATATATATTTTTTGTAATAAAAATAAATAAATAGAGTGGATGGTATTATGGTATATGCTTTCCCAAAGCTTCTCCTGTGATAATTAATTAATGATAATAGAATCATTAGATCATTTTATATACGTTTGAATACCTTGGTAAAGGACACATTCAAGTACCACTAAAACCGTACACGTGTCCAACCCAGACCGCAGTGGAGGATTTTATTGATTAAACTCGCCAAAATCAGTCAATCATAGCCATTGAATCCATGCAAATTAAACCTTTTTGCAACTTTCTTGTATAGGTTGTCACAAACCTTTTCTCATGTGCCATAAAGGCACACTATGGATGTTATTGCTTCCTCTCCATCTTACCCATATGTCAAAAAATCTCAAATGGAAGAATTTGGCTTTAATATTTCCGTTTTAGCAACAAAAATTATCGTTGAAATTACTCGTGGCATGTTTGATAATACTTTTAGCGTCGTTTTCCGGCATTGAGAAAGGGGTTGCAAAAGAGTAAATGAACGCAACCGACTTCTTCCAAAATCGAATTTCATCTTTATGTCATATGCATCCTATGCAAGTAAGTTTGTTGGCCATTGATGCATCGCCCATGCATATATATACACAGTATGCAGGCTGGCTAAGCAAGAGCCTACACTTTGTTAATCTAAGACTAAACTACGAAATCGTAAGATACCCATTAAGCCAAATGGGGCTTTTTATAGAACTTTAGGGACTGTATACTATATCAGTGGATGTAGATGCAAGTAAACAATGAACAAATGTAAAGAGTAAAAGAAAAGGAAAAAGGTACCCTAGGTAGAAGAAGAAGAAGAATCATCTTTAATTTTGGTGATTTGAATTCGTACAAAGATTCCATAAACCCTCTTTCTCTAAGCACATGACCCTTCAGGTGTCAGAGACACCCCCCCCCCCCTTCTCCTCTAGAACACCCCCCAAAAGATTCCTTCTATTAGGGCACCCCTTCACACAGTATAGTTGTCTTTCTTTTGCCTTTGTTCTTTGCAAGAAGTTACTATCCCTCTGCTTTATCTCCCTTTGCTTTTCCTTTTCCTGTCTTTCTCTCTCCCAAACCCAACTTTATTCTCCCTTGAACTCACCCCTAAAAAGAAGACATCCTCCTTGTGTTCACAAACAACCATTTCCTCCCTTTTCCTCCCCTCTCTTTTCTCTCTCCCACATTTTGGAGTTTTAAACCTAGAAAGGAATAGACCACATTGTTCCCACAATATATACCACACTGTTTCTCTGCACAAGAGCTTGAATATCTTATCACTGTTAGAGATATCCCTAGATGATGGCGTCGCAGTCGTCAGAGTTGAGCCTTGATTGCAAGCCCCACAGCTACTCTATGCTTCTAAAGTCCATTGGAGAGCAGAACGACCAAACCCAGAAGCTTGAAGAATTCCTCTCTCGTCTTGAAGAAGAACGGCTCAAGATTGATGCTTTCAAGCGTGAGCTTCCCCTTTGCATGCAACTTCTCACCAATGGTACCTCCTCTTTTCTTCTTAAATTTCTATCTCTTGTATCAACATGTGTGCATTGTTTGACATCCCAAAAATTTGACGCAGAATCATCTACCTTAATATTGGATATCCATGTTCTGTGCTATTCTGTGTAGCCTTTTAATTTTTGCTTTTAATTTTTATTTTTTGCATTAATAAAAACAAGACATAGCTTTTCATGCATGTGGATGAACTTTATGTATTCAAAGTTGCTGATTTACTCTTGTTGTGTTGCATCAACATAAAGACCTAGAAATATGTATCTTCTGTTTTATTGTCATGAGGTGTTCCATCTAAAATCAGAGTTTTCTTTTTCTTGATGTGGTCAGCTATGGAGACTTACAGGCAACAGCTACAAACATACCGGGCAAATCAAGGGCCACGGCCAGTTCTTGAAGAATTCATACCTCTAAAACATTCAAGTTCTGAAGGAATATCTGATAAAACATCAAACAATATGTGTGACAATAAGGCAACTTGGATGACATCTGCTCAACTATGGAGCGATGGTAACAAGCAACAATCCGTAACAACACCAACTTCCCCTAAAGAAACCGATAACATCAACGTCGGCTTCAACGTTATGAGTCCCAAGCTAGCTTTAATAGACACCAAACAGAGAAGTGGCGGCGCTTTTCTGCCGTTCTCCAAGGAAAAGAACATGTGTTCAAGCCCGCCCTTTCGCGCTCTTCCTGAATTAGCTCTCTCTAATTCAAGCGACGATAAAGAGATCGAAGATAAGAAGTGTTTGGAGAATGATAATGGAAGGAGAGAAAACTCTAGTGTGACGGTCATTGAGCAAGGAAGAGGAGGAGGGGCTGCAGATTCACAAACCACGACGAACACCAACTCTACCACCAACTCTCAAGCTCACAGAAAGGCCAGGAGGTGTTGGTCGCCGGACTTGCACCGGAGATTTGTCAATGCTCTTCAAATGCTAGGTGGTTCTCAAGGTATAATACATCAAAACCTATATAATTTGCCATATATATTTTTTTTGTGGTTCTTTCGACGCTAACAACACGACCAGAACCAACTTCCTTTCGTTTGCTTAACGTGTAATGGCTGCATGTTCGCTTGTGTAAAGAATTCACGTTATAAAGGGTACAGAACACAACTGATGCATGGGGTACGACCATCCTGATATCTTTCTTTTGGCAAAATGATTGCAGTGGCCACACCAAAACAAATCAGGGAACTGATGAAGGTTGACGGTTTGACCAATGATGAAGTTAAAAGTCATTTGCAGGTCCCTCTCTCTCTCTCTAGAGTCCATCTTTATCCATGTTGGCAGAGTTTGTACAGTACCGCACTGGACTCTGCATATTCTTGTTTTCATGTACCAAAAAAGGAGTAAAACAGACACTGAAACTTTTAACCTGAAATGCTTGTTTCATGTCACAGAAATACAGGCTTCACACCAGAAGACCAAGTCCGAACCCGCAAGCAGTAGGTACAACACCACCGCAGCTGATGGTCATAGGAGGCATATGGGTCGCACCCGAGTACGCCACCGCAGCAGCTGCCCACCACCACCACGGCGGGGGTCCCACCCTATACGGCGCGCATCCCTCCGCACACGGCTACTGTGCACAGCCGATGCCACAGGAATTCTATCCCGCGCCGCCGCCGCCAGCGCCCCAGCCACAGGCCCACCACCAGCTGCACCACCACACCCTCCACCACCAGCTCCACATGTACAACAATCCCTCGTCCGGGACGCACAGCCCGCCGGAATCTGACGTCAGAGGTGGCAGCGGCGGGGACCGGTCGGAGAGCATCGAGGACGGAAAGTCCGACAGCGGCGGCAGCTGGAAGGTGGAGAGCGGTGGGGAAAACGGAGGGGAGAGAAAAGGGTTGGTGATGAGGGAGGAAGGTGATGAGAGCAATGGAAGTGAGATCACTCTCAAGATCTGACCTTTTTTCCATTGTTAGGGTTTAGGGTTTTAGAGCTTAGGGTTCTTGTAGTAAACCTATTTCTTGTAGTAGAATAGTAGATATAGAGAGGGGTAAAAAGGGCATAAGAAAAGTGACTATTTGGTTTTTATCCATTTTGTATGCTTTGATGGAAATTGAAGATTGGATTATAAGCTAACTTGGCATCTTGTACATGTTTGGCCTTTTGCGAGGTTGACAGATCTGCCCTCGCATTTTTGTAGATAATGACTGCACTCAGTAGACCCACATGACCAGCAACAGTGAGTAGAGTTTGGATTGATCTGATGGGATCATGGGAATGCTTTAGGCCTCAACTTTATCCACATTTTAGATCACCTTCATAGGGGTGATTTTTCACTTTTTCTTTTTCTTCCGGAAGTGCAAATTGCAATACATCGTGACAGTTACGCCTGCATCTCATGAACCAACCCAGGCTGCATATTAACATTCAGATATACGAGACTCCTCCGGTCCTTCCGAGTTGATTGGCCTCATATTTCCAATCTCATGATAATATTTCTTATGTTCAGATTTATAAAAAAAAAAAAAACTCTTACTCTAGATTATTTTATCATGGGCACACTTTTTTTGCCAGTTACACATCAATGAAAAAACCATCATCCTAACTTTTTTTTTGTGTGGCAGAAATCGATAAGCAATGGCTGACACCAAGTCAAAATGGAAAAATGCATCTTAAAAAAGGCACCGAAAGGCTGCTTCGTTTGCTTTGCAACCCAAGTCCAACATTACTTTGGGGAACGATGCAGCGGTTTTCAGCACACTTTCTCTTTGCCTTTTCTTTATTGTTCTAGTTTAATCCCAGCAGTGCTAAGAGATTAAGATCACAGAGCAGCGTTCACACCAAGTCACCACCAGCCTTATGATAAAGATGTGGGTTTCCATCTATGCTCACTACACACAGTTGGCAAAGGTAGCCCATCCCCGCCCAGTGGGATGCAACCGTAATCAATTCAAAGAGTTCAAAAGACCACCTTTGGCGTCCATTCGCTGATTTCATTTTGTTTCCGAATGCTTGTGTATTCAGTGATCCTGGACCATCAATAGCAGGGACCATATTCACTGTGCAACTTTTGGGATACGTTTTAGATGAAATCCCAAGTTCCTTTTAAGCTAGAAGAAGAAAGAGGGTCGGCAACATGAGCAAAACCATCAGCGGCGGTGGTAGATGGGTTATACGGCCATCTATTTTATGGCTCCGGACATTGCGTCAGATGTTAGTAAGCCCACTTCTACAGGCCCAAAGCTCGGCCATGAGGCCCATTACACTATTGGTGGCTCCAAGTATGCTTACAGTAAAGTTTGTCAACAGTACTCACAGCCCCTAGAACAAAAAATTATTCCCTAGACCCCTTATG
This sequence comes from Escallonia rubra, assembly GCA_033065855.1. Lineage (NCBI taxonomy): Eukaryota > Viridiplantae > Streptophyta > Magnoliopsida > Escalloniales > Escalloniaceae > Escallonia > Escallonia rubra. The sequence goes on along the minus strand of JAVXUO010002989.1, from coordinate 157,546 downwards.
ATGTCCACCAGCGGATGAGATAAGAGAATTATCAAACTTGACACCCCCGGGATGCTTTCAACTCGTAAGGTCCAATACATTGGTTGTAGCAGTGTCAAACAGCTGTTTTCTCGCCTGCAACGCCACATTTTCTAACACGAAACCATACGAGTATGAAGCAACCAGGCAGAGGAGGGGAACAACCAACTCAAACCTGCATCAATGCCAGCCTCACTCAGGATTACATAATCATCTGTGCGCATCCCTACATCCCCGAAGTTCCTCATCGCTTTCCTTTCACTTAGCTAATACTACCATGCTACCTACGCTCGGCCTTTACAGAACGGGGCAAAGGTAATATCCTTCCTTTGCTATAGACAACAAAAATTGGTAGTTACATTCCACAAAATTCTAAAAGTGCAAACTCTACATATAGAATATGAGTGCAACTAAGTTTCTGAAAGAGGAAAAAAGAGGAGGGGGGGTTGGGGTGGGTGTTCTGGCAGGAAGCTACATACAAACACCTGTGAGATGCAAAAGTAAGTGTTAAACCTACGGCTGATGTCAAGTATCTCCATTTGCCAGGACCCCTTCTCTTAAGCCCGCATCACCATAATCTACCTCCATCATTGTCGAATCGACAAGATACTGCAAACAGCAAATTGAATGAAGTTAGATATATACACTTTAAAATGCTTTCTTCTTCCAATCTTCAAGTATACGAATAAATATGAGTTTCACGATTAAGGTGCACATGTAAAGGGCTCCAATTCCTCTGGGATGCAATGAGCACATGCAATTTTACGGGTTTTATAAGCAGCATTTGACATTACTACAACAAATATATCCACAGTTTTGTAAATCCATGTAGACAGCACAAACATTTGGTGGAACCTGTTGGGATGCCTAATTATAAGGATAAAATTGAAGGGGAATAACAACCTGGAGTTCTTGCTCACAGCCTTTAAGTCTTTCACCACAACCTCTCACTTGTAGAAAACATTTATGCAGCTGCACGTTATTGAGAAAGCAGCTATCAGCTTGGAAAGTCCCCAGCAAAACTCACGACTACAGAAACACCATACTGATGGAGTTTACCTTGGTCAGTTGCATTTGACGGTGTGAAGTGAGCTTCTTTGCAGCTGCCAATGCATCCTCCAAGTTCTGCAATTTTTGACACATTTCTCGGTAATGGAACTTAAAGGGAGCTGTTCACTCAATGGTTACTAAGAGGGAATTCAGAGCAGTGGCATTAAACAAATGAAAAAAAAAATGTAACCTGGGATTTCTCCTGTAACGCCAAAGCAAGTTGTCCTTTCTCTTCTACCAGCTCTTCCATATCACATATCTGGCAATGCAATGACAAAAAGTTTTTTTTAATGATCATTCTAATGACAGCAAAAAGGTAGCAAAACGTGCTAAGATGAAATCCTAAAATACAAAGCTTACTGGTAAATAATAAACAAGAACCCTACCAAAGAAGAAATCATGTTCATCAGTGGTTCCGGCTTACAACTGTGTTCTAAGGTAACGATTGTAAAATCAGTCTATTTAGTCATTTCACTAAGCCAGCCCGGAAAAGAGTCATGTAGGAAGTCGGAACCAAGTTATAGCTTTTCATTCAAGCAAGCAATGTCCAAAAGGAAAAATATTTCGTCCACCAAACCCAGTTTTCTCAGCTTTGTCTATCATATTTACTTTCAGAATATTGTGCATAACATATTCAAGCAACACGGAAGCGGCAAATTCAGGCCCACTTACCACGCAGTCACTGGATGGGACTCCTTACTGATAAACTAACATTCCTACGTTTCACCAATCACGTCCTTTATTAGCCCGCAGATGGATATATCACACCAATAACCAAACTACCCTAACTCCTGCAGCCTGCTTAGTAGCAGTGACTGTGACATTAGCAATTTACTCTTGTTGATTCAGTAGAGAAACTACAAACCTCCTTTTGAAGTTCTCCAAGCTTTTGATTTAAAACATCCATGCGCTTTTCCGCCTGTTTAAAAAAAAAAGTGAAATTAGAAAAAAAATACAGTAATTAAAATTGCAACAATGTTTGTCCCTCTTTACCTGATCATGATTGTCACCGCTTGATTCTGATTGAAGCTCTCTACTAGGGGTGTCATTCAAATCAAAACTGCTCAACGGAAACAAGAAAAGCGAGTCAAATGAGGTCAACAACCAGTCACAACAAATTCATATGCTGCTCAGCTTAAATAAACATGCACAATATACTCGAAATATTCACAAGAGAAGTGGGACCATAACACACAAATTGCACTTAATTCCTTTGGCTGAGGCTTAGGTTTAAGAAAACTAGTTTGTCGACAATTGTGTGATTGGAGTCATCTTGCTGAAACAATGTTCACACAACTATAACCTCCAGTCTACAGAAAAAAAAAAAAAAAAAGGATTTACACAAACAAAACCAGACAACTGATGACATATTCACAAATCCTACCTTGTTCAGGCAAGTGGTATACAAATTAAATGCACAGGGTATCAAACATCTCACCCGTTTAGTATCTTTAAAGGCCTCTCTTTCTCCTTGTCTCCACTTCTACGATAACTGGTAGCTCTGTGTACCTCCCTGTCTTGATCTCGATCCGAGTTCAAGTCTCTTTCCCATTCCTGGTCACGGTTCTTATCATGTTCTTGCTTTATCTCCTCCCTATCTCTATCTTGTTCTCGACCTCTATCTCTGTCCAGGAAACGATCCCTTGTACGATCGTTTTCACGTGCACGATCAAATCCCCTTTCCCGGTCTTGATCACGGTCTCGAGACCGTTCTCTGTGGCGAACCCTGTACCGATCCCTATCATATTCGTGGTCTCTTTCTCGATCTCTGCTCCTGTCCCACTCCATACCCCTCTCAGAATTGCGTCGGACACTGTCACGACCAAAGTTCGATCTAATGGCCCTGGTTCTCACTTCATTCACTTTCACAGTTCTCCCATCGATAATCTAATTTGAGGTTTTTCGCGTGTCAAATCTTTAAAATACAAAGGAATATACTAATGCTAAAAGACAAATATTTCTACATACAAGTACAAACATGTCAAAGGGAAAAAATATACCTGGCCGTCCATACCATCGATGGCTTGAACTGCAGACTGAGGATTTCTAAAGGTGACAAAACCATAGCACTTTCCTCCAACCCCGCGGTCATTGACAATCTGTAAGTGAAGCAGGTAAACAGTCTTTAGTGTACTGCTAGCAGTCCAGGCTATGATATCCGTACACACGTGCCCGCGCGCGCGCAGAGAGAGAGAGAGAGAGACGCGAGTGGGGGGCACTAGACTATTTCCTGCACACTAGCAAAAACCTAGGAAGCACCGACACCTCTTATAGGACGAGGTATGGTGTCCGACACTTACCGACACCTCTACACCTCACCGACACCTCCGGACACGTGTCCGACACCTCTCAACGGTGTCCAAATTTATTTATTTATTTTTTAATTACCGGACACCGTGTCGGACACCTCTTGAAGAAGTGTCGGACACCTTGTAAAGAAGTGTCCACTCGTATGGGACCAAAATACAATATTTCAAATTTATTTGAGGGATAAATCTGGGATTTTTTAGAAATGAACTTTTAGGCCAAACCCTAATCAGATCGACCCAACAAAAGGTACCGTCTTCTTTCTCTCTCATCTCTTTGTCTTTTCTTTCTTTTTGTTACTTAAAGCATCAAAGCTTACCAGTCTACAGTAAGATAGGTCAACATCTCCGACCTCATTTACAGACCATCTGACTATATAAAACCTCTCCTTCATGCCTTTGGTCTCATGTTTTTTTTCCTTCTCTTTTGTTATTGTTGAGACTCTAATCTTGGTACTGTTAAGACATTCAACTGCTTTCTTGTTGCCAACCTTTTTTCTTGTTACTGTTGAGACTATTTTATGTTACTTGCTTTCTTTCTCATCTATTTTGAACGAAATTTAGTTGCTCCAATTGAGATGTGTGTGTATGTGTGTAGATATATGTCTATATATATATATATATATATATGTATATATATATATATGTATATTAAAAAATTCAGCGGTGTCCTGCGGGATCCAAAATCTGGTTTTTTGAAAATTGCAGTGTTTGGTGTCCCGGTCGGCGGTGTCTGTGTCCGTGCTACCTAGGCAAAAACTATCTGCTATCACTGAATGGACCATTGAAAACGTCCAATCACCATTAAGCCAAATACCGTTTACTGCAAAAATATTAAGAACAACGATCATTGCCTCCTTTCTGATTACTACTGGAGAAACACCTTGCACAACCATACCAAAAGCAAAGACAGCACAGAATTATATTATCACCCTGCTGAACAAGTGGAATGTTGACCCCACCACTCCACCACTCTGACCCTCGAGCCAGAAGCTATTATAAAGATGAAAAGGGCCAAAATGCCACTACAACGCCCTTGTATACATGATAAAAAATCGACAGAAAACTTAGGCAAATAGGTATTGACTCCATTTTATACATGTCCTTGTTTTTCACAACTTTTATTTAAATGTGGGACATCAGATAACACGTACCCTTATTCTCCCGTCCCCTGCAAATTGCGGCCGATCTAGCTGTACATTAAAAGACTTAATATATGACATTAAGCCTTAAATATCCAGAAATGCAGTCACAGCTTAAGCTTGCGTACTCCCTCTACCAATATCATCAAAAGCACGCGTAAGCGCAAGGCGCAGCTCCGCAGCCCCAGCACACTAGTAGCGCCTCTCCTAAGGTTAGTTGCAGGGGGTGAAGGAAGCGAGCGCTTAGCGTACCCAGGTGCCAAAGTGCAAGGCACATCACAAAGCGGGAAGCTAATTTAGGTACAGGTTTACCCTCGTGGCGCTTACCTGAATCCCTCATCTTAGATGCATTTTTAACAGTAATTCATATTTGACTGTCAAAGACAACGATAAAAGAGAAAAAACAAACAAAAAAAAAACTGACAATTCTGGTAGCATACATGAAAAAACTCTCGTCGCCAACCAAGTTCGGCTGTATTTCTCTCTATCTTTCTCTTCTGGAATCTCTCTTCTTCTTCTTCTTCCAGTACCATCCTCTGCTTCTTTCTTGAAGGAATTGCTACAACTAGACACAATGATACAGCTTAATGTTTTTAGTTAAATTTACCAGTATCTATCGTTTTTATGTTTTTGCTTATCCCGCTTTTTCTGAAATCATAACGCTGCACCACCCCTGTTATATAAACACACTCCCCCAACCTACACGAACCTTCTCCTAACGGAAAATTAACATATGAATTCCTAACCACGTTCAACCTATTCTCACGAACTGAGATGCCTTAAGACCAATACTGCACCACTTGACCCACAAGTCGTTGGTAGCTTTGGTTCCCTTCACAGACATAATCAAGTTTACTGTTTCATGAGCATGTTTAACCTTCTTGCGAAACTTTTTTTGAAAAAATATCATGTCTATTCTGCCTAGCACTAAATCAAGTTTCACAGTAATACATGTACATAATATTTTGTGCAAAATACAGCAAATATCTCAATATTATTTTCTGCACTAGCTCGTACTCCGAAACAGAATAATAGTCAAATAAAAAGTTTAACAACTTTCTTCTGTTTGTTGCACGTTTTCCTATCTTTTCCCGGTCACCAAGAAGATAGTAGAAACAATCCATTAACAAAACAACTAAGAATTTTGCTCAAGCCAATTACTGAAACCCTAGATGCAAAACTAGTGAAGGAAGAAGCACAAAAACAGCAAAGTCAAAGAATAATCCAACAATTTTCTTCTTTATTGCAAGTTTTCCTACTTTTTCTCAGTAACCAAGCAGATTATCAGTATACATAATCAATTAATCGAACAATTATGCGTTTGCTAAAGCCAATTACTGTAACTCTAGATAGAAAATTAGTAAAGGAACAATAACCTAAGTCGTGTCTACATTATATATGTAGAAAGACACTAAAACAGCAAAGTTTGGATTTTTTACTTTCTGCACTACCTCATATTCCTAAACAAAACAACAAATGAACCCAGAAAAAATGACAAATTAATTTACTAGGCCCTTAAATGAATAAATTGAATCGATTTTTTTTTTTTTTTTCTCGCATGTTTTCCTACATTTCACGGTAACCAAGCAGATTATTAATAGAAGAAATTCATTAATTGAACAACTATGTCTTCAGCTAAAGGCAATAAGTGAAACTCTAGGAAAACTAGCCCCTAAATGAATAAATTCAATTGATTTTCTTCTTTTTGTTGTAAGTTGTCCGCTTTTGTCAGCAACCAAACAGATTATCAGTACAAACAATCAAATAATTGAAGAAATATGCATGTTGCTAAAGCCAACTACTGAAACCCTAGATGCAAAATAAGTAAAGGAAGAATGACGCAAATGTGTGTGCATAATATTTGTACATAAACACAAAAGCAGCAAGATATCAAATTTATATTTTTTGCACAACCTTATATTCCCAAAAGAAACAACAAATTTACCCAAAACTCTGTCATGGATGAATAAATTCAACGAATTTGCATCTGTTTGTTGATGTTTCCAATCTATTCTCGACAACAAATCAGATTATCCATGGAAAAATAAATTATTGAACACCTATGTGCTTAGCTAAAAGCAATAAGCGAAACCCTAGATTAAGGATTAGCCCCAAGTGAAATAAATTCAAAAACTTTTCTTCCTTTGGTTGAATGTTTCCCTACACTTTCTCAATAACCAAACAATTTTCAGTAGAAACAACTAATTCAACGAATAACTAGGTGATTTGCCGAAGCCAAGTAGTAAAACCCTAGATATGCAACAAGTGAAAGGAAGAAGAACATAATGCGTGTGTAAAGTTTGATCCATATAAATGTCAAATTTATCTACTTGGCTCCCAAAAGGAATAAATTCAACAAATTTCACCTGTTTGCTGCACATTTTCCTACCTTTTCTCGATAACCAAGCAGATTATGAACAGAAATTATCCATTAAGTCAACAACTCATGTTTAGCTAATAGGCAATAACTGAAACCCGTGATACAAAGTAGCCTCCAAACGAATTTTTTTTACTGATTCTCTTCTTTTTGTTCCATGTTTTCCCGCACTTTCTCGGTAAACAAGCACAGTATCACAAAAAACATTAATTAACCAACTATTATGCGTTTGACTACAGCCAATTAATGAAACCCTAGATACGCTTCCAGTAAAAAGTACATAAAATTTCTATAAAAACAAATTTCAATGTTCTGCACTGCGTCATCTTCCTAGCGTGAACACTAGATAACTCCAGTATTTCGCTAATTTACCAGAACAAAAATTCAAGTATTTCGCACCTTTCATACATGTTCTCAGTAGCCTAGCAGATTGATTGAACAATTATGTGATTTGGTGAAGCCAATTAGTGAAACCCTAGGTGAAAACTAGTGAGACGGAGGGAAGAATTAAGTATGTGTGCGTGTGATTATACCTTGACGGCTACAATGCTGCCGTAATAGCTGAAGGCCTCGCGGAGGCCGTCTTCGGTGGCGTCGTACGAGAGGCCGCCGACGTACACCGAGTTGTCGTCGTCGACTGTCATTTTGAATCGGCGAGGTCAAGCCGCTAATGTGAGTCTCAAGTCAGTGAGCCGCGACTAGGTCCAGGCAAAGTTGCTTTCTCTCTCTAGGATTCTGAATTTTATTAGAGTTCTCAAAGTATTTTAGAAGTGACAAGTCGTCGAGGACTCGAGGGTGCATCCACAGAGCGTCCTCGGATCCAATCACATATCCAAAATATCCTTGCTTATCCCACAAAAGCGTCAAAAAACGTGAAAATTTTGACGGTGGTGCCGGCTTTAGATTGCCCGATGAACTATGCGCGATACCATTTGAAAAACTTATTCTTTGATAATTTTTTCTCGTTTTTTATCATTCAAATCCATATTTATGAAAATTGTTGTGCCATAGAAATCAAATTAGTCGAACTTAATAAAATAAAGAATCTATAAGACCCTCTAGAGTGACGCAGAGGTCATAATATTGGGGGCAACGTTGATCACTGGCAATGCAGATGTGGACCACAGTCTAGGCGAGCTACCCTGGCGTACGGAGTGCTTTGAGGGAATGGACATATCCTACTGCAAATAGTTCCCTTGTTGAAGCACTATGAGTAGAGCCCATAAGCATGCCGCACACTTAAGAGTAGAGATCGAAGCATGTTTCAAGACTAAGGTCAATGGGCATATGGTATGGTGAAGATAATGACAAGCACCGAAGACACAATAGTAGGACGTGTTGTTGGGGCAAGTTGCATGGAAAAGGCGCTGAGGCATGTTGTATAGAAAGTATGCGGTGACTAGGTTATATATTTATTGCACATTACCTGAAGATGGCACGACGCATTTAGGTGTCACGGTAGCGAGGGCGCGTTGATACATGTCATGCATTAGGGAATTTTAAAGTGTCAATAAATGATTTAGGTGTCAAAATGTCTAACAGTGGTTGGTAACAGCTGCACCCGATGATGAGTCGTGGCTAGTGCATCTCTAAGAAATATGGGAGGGGGGGGGGGGGGGACATGATAATGACAATGCGCGTTATAGAGTGTTTAGAAATGCGTGTAAATGTGCCCAAGGCTAGAGTGTAACACCCCACATTTTTTTTTTCAGGATACTTGTGTAAATACAAATTAGAATGCATGGTGACTTTGGATTAAATAGTGGGCCTAAAAATCAATTTAAATTTTCTTCCAGGAAAGTGGGTTGTGATTTTAGAATTAGATGACCCAATTTAAATTTGGGCTTTAGTTTGACCCATTTATAAAGTTAGAGAAATTTGGGACGTAATGAGTATTTTGTAATTCTAATTGTTTTAGGAATATAATTATATTCCTTTTAGGCTGATGACTTATGTATAATATAATTTCTAGGAGCACCATAAACTTCAGAAGAGTCTCCAAAGAATCTTTAGGAAGAACACCCTTGAGATTTTGGTCATTACATTAAGGTAAGAGCTTAATTTGATACTGGGATTGAAGTTTATGATAAGCAGCACATAAACTATTGTGATTGATGGAGTCTAATTGAAATTTTGGGTATAATTACATTAGGGTTTTTAATATAATTTGTTTGAGAAGATCAAGATTTGGAGTTGATTTGCGCAATTGAGGTAAAGGTTTTCTCACACATTTACCCAATCTAAATTTTGATTATCGATCCGTTCATCAATTGATTGATTATTTAAAGAGATCTATTGATTCTTTAGAACCCTAATTACATTCTTGATCCTTACGCTAAATAGTTCTTTGTACTTTCGATTATTGACTTTGATTCGTGATCTTTTTGTAAATATTTGTAGCACTTTCAAAAGTCCGTAACTTTTTTGTTCCTTGTCCAATTTTAATGTTTTTACACTTTTTGAAAACCTCAAACAGTGTACTACAACTTTTTAGTATTGGGTTTTCCGAAATTCCAAGTGATTAATATTAAAAAATAGACCTGAACATTGTTATGTTTATATTTCTGTCAATTCAGGTCAGCAGACTTCAATTTATTGTATCTTATTTGTTTCTCATTGGTTTTTTATGATCTTGGACATTCTGAAATCCTTGAAGAGTATTATTAAACGTTGTAGTTAATTTTTTTTAAGCATCAATTTGGTTCTTAGTCAAACTTCAGTTTAAAAGTTATTTGTCGGTGCAAAAGTTGCTGTTTGACACTGCAAATCAGCTTACTTTGACTTGCTCCGTCTTATTCGTTTCTTGTCAGTTTTGATGATCTTAGACATTACTAAAACAGTAACGAGTCCTCTTCAACTTTTAGGCTTTGAGATTTTTTAGAATTCGTTGATTTTATTGTTGAAGTTAGCCCTCGAATGAAACTATTATGCGTAGAATCGTGTGAAAGAGAATGATTTTGTCTGCTTCAAACTCTTGGTGTTTATTAAGTTGATTTGGTATGTGTTTTTATAATCTGGCGAGCCATGTCATAGTGTATGTGACTTATCTATTTATGACTTACCCACGTGGATTGGAACGTGAGCTAGCTCAGTGGGATGAGCTAGAGATCACGATCTTAATTTCTAAACCTTGTCTCACGTATCAACGATGGCATGTGTGACACATTTCTGAATGGCTCGCGTGGTCTTCATCTTTGTACTGATTGAACATTTGAATTTTGATATCTGATATATTTGAAGACGTTTTCGAACTTATCTAAAGTATTATTGAATTCACTGGAGTCTGTTTGAAATATAAAATATCGTTATCAGAACTTATGGAAACGTTTCGAATCTAATTTTGTATTGTTCTAAACACATCGAAACCTTTTGACCCACTACAAATTCAGTTATATATGTTAATTTCTTACTTTGACATTGTATTGTCTGCTGGTACGAGCTATTTGACCTTGTTGCTAATCTGATTTCTGAATTAAAATTTTATGCATTGGTTTTGATATTCGCCATGCACCTTGGTATCGTATTTGATCAATTCCAAGTACTATTTATCGATATATCCTGATTTGTGCTCTATGGGTGGGTGTGTGCGATTATTTTTACTGAGTTTTGTGCTCACCACCTTACTTTCAGGTTATCAGCCAGTGTTCAGAACTGTGCAAAGGATTATAAGGCATGGCTAAGTAAGAAGCTTTTTAGAGAAGAATTTTCCTTTTATATTTATTGTCAAATAGATTTCGCTTTAGATTTCATTTTGGAGCTCCTTGTAAGAGTAATTGAGGTCAATGTAACTGTTTTAAGCCGGTGTGGCATTTATTGATGTTTCTTAGAGACTTATTCTTAGATGCTTTGAATATCCAATGAGAGACTTTTGGATATTTTGAGGTTTTCTACCTTCGTTTATTTGAAATTAACGCTCTGAAAAAGACGGGGTGTTACATAGAGTGTTAAAGGGTGTCCAAGATAGGGTGTCAAAGTTCCCAAGGACAGAAGAGGGCATGGTAAATGATGAAGAATGAGGGGGACCCGTGACGGGTTGTTGCACCCTGGGTTAGCCATCTTGACGAGCCGTTTTGTCCTCGGTACGCCATCCACAGTGGGAAGTCATGTCCTCAATAACTTATCTACCTCTCGGTTGCGGCATTTGGTCTCTAGTGGAGGAATCCCCTAGGTACATATTGAACTTTAGACATTTTTTGACTACTCTGATGGCGAGGGACACAAAGGGTGCACTCTGGCTTGATTGCGTCGGTGTTGTTGACGGTTGATCATTGAATAATTTGCTACGTGTTACAAATAATGGGCTGCAGCCACATTCACATGTGCCTATAGAAAGTAAATTCAGGCAAACGCAGCATAGTTTAAGTTACCTCGTCAGACTAGAATGGCATGCTGCTTGAAGAGCTTAATGGAAAACTAGAAGAATGTTACAAAACAAAAGGGATTTGGGTTGATCAATTAAAAAAATAAGTTTTGGTCATGTTAAGAGACATTTACCAAAAATAAAAATCAAAATAAAAAAACGATCGAAGCTGCATGCACGGAAGGCGTGGGGCTAAGAAATATATTATTAGAGCTTATTGGCCCGCTGATCTAATCAATCCGCACACCAACGACTGATTAATGGGTTCTACATGTGTAGCACGTGCAATTAGCGGCAAATGGCTACCATTTATCTTTGTGGTAGGGAAGTTATCTATATAGACACATTTTTGGGTCTTTCTTAAAGGTGAAAATGTTGTAAAATCACTTCGACGACATTTGTTGAACATGATCTTGTATTTTTGCATATAGAGTCACTATGAGAATCCGTCTAGTTACAAAGTCATGTTTTAATTTTTGTTCACGAATATCCAGAGAAGAGGGTGGTTGGTTCGTGCAGAAAACGCCAACTGATTTGGCTAGTAAAGCAATGTTGAAAAGACGTGTGCAACAAATTCCCAATCCCTCGTTACTTGTTTGTCCAAAAAGAGTGAGCCGGTTGACCCAGTGTAAAACCTATATTTTGGCGATTACCTTTTCACCGGTAATTCCAGAGGATGGAGTCAATTTTTTTGCATAACCAGTTAGGAAACAAGAACGCCTGCATATGATAGGTGAGCAAGGAAGATAATATTAATTTGATGAGATCAGCCCTTCCAACTTTGTTGAGTGGTAAACCTATCCACCCGAGACAACGAGCTTGGATTTTGTCAACTAATGAGGTTAAGAATTCTTTCTGATGTCTCATAATATCAATGTGATGTTTCGAGATACTTCTCGAGGGTTTGTTGGATGGGTGTCTAGAAAAAATAAGCAGAGAGAGGTGTTGAGCAATTGGCTTAGAATCAAAGAGGAGTTCGATAAACTGACCAGTAGGTCTGAGTCTAGTAGATACTATAGTAGATACTATTCAAGTGGGATTTTAAGTAGTTCGCAATAGAGAGGGTAAATAGTAAAGAGCAACATTAAGTCACTAGCAAACAAGAGATGGTTGATGGGAAAATCTTTGAGGTATTATTTTCAATCTCCGTCTGCCGCCAAAATCCCGTGCTTTGATAAGAGATTGGGATATGGTTGATGGAAGAGGCTCGCGGTTTTAGTTTCAATCCGCGAATTGCGCCAAAGTCCTGTGCGTTGACGAGAGATCGGGATAAGTCTTTAGTATACATAATGATAAAAATATAAGGCGACAATGGATCACCTTGTCTGATCGCCCATGATGGAATGAAAGTTACAGTGGGAGAGCCTTCAACCAGAATAGAGTAAGAGACTGTTGATATAAATTGGATGATCGATAGAATGAAGTGCATTGGATCCGGACTATGACAAATAAAAATGGATGCTTATAAGTAATTGTCCCTAAACAAGTGTGCTTCACAAAACTTTAAGGCTTTGAGTCAGCAGCCAAGTATATATACACGTAGGCGTAGTCATAGGCATATAATAAACAAGCACTTGTTTCTTTGACCCAGCGTGTGTGTGTGTCACATATATACACACAAAGAGGCCAGCAATTTCTACAATCAATCAATTGTAGTCATAGGCATCAGTGACTTCTACTCCAAATTCTCCATCTCTCAGTCTCTCATTTGCTGTGGTGTCTCAATCTTTGACACCATTTCCGTCAAGCACTTCATACACAAAACATTCTCATCAACTCTCCTGCCTCTGCACTCCACAAATATCTCATCACCTCTGCAACCTGCACATTCTCTCTTTTACATGCACGGGTCAGATCACCATCTCCAACCGAGAAAAGAAGCACACCACCACCCAGACATACACGCACTGAAAGGGAACATACACGCACATCAACTCTCCTGCCGTCCAAACACTCCGTATGGAATCTTGGCTTCCCCCTTTACCCACTTCTTTATTGCATTCATTTGCCTCACAAAACTATAATAATGCTTCTGTGCTCCCATCGTTTAGTTAGTTTGCGAAACGCTTCACACAGGATTAGATAATGTTTCCTGCACTGCACGCTTAAAGCTCATCTTCATCTCTTTCTCGCTTTCCCCCATCAAAAGTTCCTCTCTTTTTCTTAAAAGCAGACTAGTGACTTCATAAAGTGAGTACTCAGTGCTTTCTTCTGGATATACCCAGACCAAGTACCATTCTTTAATCTAATCATCTCTGTATAATCGCCTCCTATATAGTAAAATCATGATTCTTACAATTCCCGAAGCTCATGTATGTTCCCTTGTTTTTGCTGCAGAAACCCAAAGCATTTCCATCTGCTATATATTCACATCCAGGTCTCTGTTGTTTGCCTCTTAATAGCTCCTCTGGTTCTTGTTTCCTCAATTGTTTCATTCAGAGGTTTGCTTTCTTGCTTTGAAAATCAACCCTCGACAGGTTTTCTTGCATTACATCAGTGTTCCAACTTTCAACCGAAGGTTTGAATATCTTCAGTGCTTTTCGTAGGGTCTAGTTTTGCTTAAAAAGTCACATCCACTAGCATTCTTTGCTCCTCCACGTTTGTAGGTTGTACATGCACACGCGGCTTGATCTTTGCCTCAGATCAACAATGTGGGCATGCAAACTTGCAGACCCATAGATCATAGTCCGCAGGTACATGCTAATTAATGCATGCGCAATGACAATAATAGCTATGCGTTGGTTGCAGAGGGTGAAGTTTGAAGATTGAAGGTGCATTAAATGATGGAGCAGTGCATTGAATGATCAACAGCATATACAGAGAGCGTAAAGCATAAGGTATTTATTAATCAAGGTATATGGTTATTCTCTTTGCCTCGTGTTGCACTCTTGTTTGGATTACTATAGCTTTGCACAGATATTAATATACGTAGATTCGGGAATTAAGACATCTTTATTTAGTCACGAGTAAAGCGTTCAAGTCCAATCAGAATCAAGACTCAATTTAGAATTTTTTTGGTATGGACAGTAAGAAATATGGTCAACTTTAGCATCAATTGAAACTAAGTAGACTCTGAGAATCTTAAGAGCACTCACGACATCCGTTGTCCTTATGTATATAAGTATATTTAGGAAAGTATATCTGATGATAAGGTTTCAAAGTCACAAAGTTAAGGGGGAAAAAAAAAACGAACTTCATTGATCACCTAGCGAACTCTTTGTGCCGCTTTTAACCCTCTCAATTCATGCCATTAGTAGCAATTGATACAAGAGACTTCACTAGCTAAACTATAACCTTAACTTAAGACTCTCTCCTTAAATTTATCCCACAAAAGATGTGACATAGACGGTTATATTAATTTACTATGCAACTATAGTGTGTAGAGGTCCTCGATGTAGTTCAGCCTAGTGCAAACTTTTGAAAGATTTGAACTTAGAAAGTTAAAAAAAGAAAAAAAAGCAAGCTTTCTTAATCACCTAATCAACTCCTTGTGCCAATTTTGACCCTCTAAATTCAAATTCATGGTGTTAGTAAAAAATGACACAAGACTTCACTAGTTAAATTGTACTCCGTAACAATCTAAACCTAGACTTTCCCCTCATTGATTTACCATAAAGATAAATGTGTAGATCGAGGGGTCAGCTAGCGTAGGGTCGGCTAAGTGCGGACTTTGGAAGCAAGTTATCCTTGTTTCTCTCAATCTTGTGTAAGGGATCTCATCATTGCTATGTTCAGTTGTTTTGGCCTTACCTTCTCGACCATACCCTGTCTGTATACACACAGGAGAATTAGGGATATTCTTTGGCTCTGCTCGATCTACCTAGGCCCTTTTATCTTTGTCCCTTTGCGTTTACTGAATCTTACCCTCTTGTACTGCCACAATATTTACTCTGTTTGCACGTTATGGGAAGCTGTGAAGGGTGAGAGTATTGACCTTTGCCTGCTGCAGGTTTAAATTTAATGGTGCCACTCTGCCACCAAGAGGAACATCCACCATACCCTTTGTTGCGTAAGATCCATGGAATAGGGTAAGGTCTTTATTTTTTTTTTATTGAAACCACACAGAGAAAGCCGTAGGGAAAGGCCACTCCTTTCCCTCCTTGTGCTAGCCCTCTAGCTAGGAAGTAACTAATTAAGATATACGTACGCGGAAGTAAACCAAACAAGCAAGCAATAATACACAACTAGCCACGCAAGATTTAACGTGGAAAATCATTCAATGTGAAGGGAGAAATCACGGGTTATCTTCGAATAATTCTTCCACTATATCAAACAATGGGGTTATAAGGTTTTTCTTCTTTAACTCAAACTAGAGGCTAACGAACATCAAGAAAATAACACTCTTGGTCATATTAATTACCCAAAAACGAGCTGCGTTCAGATCTCTATATCTGAAGCTACAGACATTTGATGCAATAACGGACCGTTGGGTTTTAAGGCCATGTCCTTAGGAACTTGCACACAAAATTTGAGCTCAATCGGACCACGTTTGTCCCTCTGATGAAGCTTCTGAAACTGGCTGATGAGATTTACTCTCTAGGAAAAAAGTGCACTTTTTCTCTCTTTTGCTTCTCTAACCACTAAGGGTTTTTAATTCACCCCTAAGTCTTTAGCCTCCCAACCAAAGGCCAGATAACATATGAACTTTAATTTAATCAATTGGGCCACTATAATTAAGCTCAATACACTCATAACCCAAAGGTCATAAGTCACACTCCTCCACAAGGAGGGATATCCCAACAAAAACTTTGTTTAGGACTTAGATGGTAGATATGGTCCTCGGAGGTCACGATGGTTGGTTTTGATGCTCATGGCCACAGAATTATAAATCGTCATATGGTGCGGTCCTTGGATGAAAATTTCGCGTCATTTTCACTCAGTTATTACTTAAAACAAATGGTTGATGGTTTGCTCCAGATTGGAGCAAATTTTAGCAAATTTTCTCTGAGCCTTCTATTCGGTGATGAAAAATTCTCTTCGTGAAATTAATTGGTAGCGTTGTTTCACATTACTTTTAGCGACAACAGTAACACTGATTGTGTACTTAATTGTTGCTCACAACATTTTACTGGCAAATGTTGTTTGGGCGCGAAAGAGGTTGGAGGAAAATTTCTTTCATTCTTAAGAACTCTCCTTCCGCAACCTTCAAGCTCAACATACATTCCGGTGTTCGTTGCATAAGAACGTCCCTAGGAGCCACGTTGTGACAAAGGTTAGCCGTACGTGGCCTGCCCCCGCCCCCGCACCTGAAAAATGATAATTCATAAGTTTCAGGTCTTGTATCGTACCATGTGTTTTTATGTATCGTACCGTTGGCCATCGGTACTAGCTTGAAACAATTGCAATGAAATCCATCTTTGGCGACAAAAAGAGTGAAAGTGCACAAGGGAGTGGAGAAACATGACCCCTCGAATCCTTTCCAAAAAAAATTTGGCTCCATCAAGGCTGAACTATGGTGAGAATAGTATTAACCAAGCTTCATCAGCAGCTTTATTAAAGTAAACTAAATGCATTTGACTGACCATGTCCTTTAAAGAGCACAATTGCTGGCCTAGAAAATGGAGAATGAGCTTATTGTAAAACCCAGATGAGCTTATTATATAAATCAATATAGTAAAAGCTGGTGACTTAAAATATAATGGAGGGGAAAGCAGATGAGCAAAAGTCCAAGTCAAAAGAAGTAATATGTACAGCTGATGACAAAATGAAGCTTGCAGTGCCGAGTCATTTTCACCCTGTAATGCCTTTATAGGGTCAATGAATCCTTTGTTTTGAAGGGTCAATGAATCCTTTGTTTTGACGGGTTTCCCAGAGTGCATGCAGAGATATCTGTCTTGTGTGTAATACCGATAATCTGTCTTGAGAATGTAACAGCGATAGACACGACGCGAGTGAGATCTTACGAGATGGAGAGATTTTTAGACAATAGACGGTTAAGGAATTAGTATATATACTCTCCGCGTCTCCCCATCCTACAAAAATTGATCATATTTTCTTTTTGTACCGTCTAACAAAAAAACTCCTTATTTTCTAAATTAAGAAAGATTCTGTAGGTTATTATTACATAATTACCCTTTTTATACTTCTTTTTATTCTATTTCGCTCTCAACATTTAATTTTCCACCAACCAATTTTTTCTTTCTTGACTCACTTCTTATAGTTTTTTATTCTATTTATCTTTCCACATTTAAAACTCCGCTAACTCATTTTCTCTCTTGACTCACTTTCTTCCTCTCCTCTTTCTAAAGGGTATAATAAAAAACACACAATATATTAATCTGTGTGCAAAAAAAAAAAAAAAAGATTAATTTATGTGAGACGAAGGGAGTACTTATTTTGTCAGTTGGCTGCATCTCACAATTGCATTCAAGTGTTTTTTGGATTTAAGTTGGACGGAAGTGGGTTGCTGACATTTTTGAGTCGGATTTTAGCAACTTATCTTGGTTTAGTATTATTTATTACTACTATAAAATTCTGCTGCGGCTAGGGTTGTACCAAGAGGCTACAACTTCCATTCAGCGACAGATAACCGTCACTAAATAGAAGCAATGACCTTTTTGCAAAGCGACAAATCTTGGCACAACGTCACTAAATTTTTGTCACAAATAATACAAGCAATCATTGACTATGCTACAATAATGGTACCATGGTTATTTTTGTCATTGACTATGCTACAACGTCACTAAATTTTGGTCACTAAATTTTTGTCACAAATAATACAAGCGACAAACCAGCACGCCACGAGAGATTGTCTGTATGAAGAGACTTCAGCGTCTTGCTACAATAATGGTACCATGGTTACGGCTAAAACTTCTCCTATTGACTATGCTAGCTATTTCGTTTGTAAATCCCAATGGTCATAGCCAGTACTAGCAGATGCTGAGAGATCTACAAGTTCCTTCGCCTAACAACTTCATGCTCTTTACCTACAGATGAATGTAAAAGTTGAAACATATATATAGTACAGCAATTATAATGCTCTCGTTCTACTGGCATTTCGCAGCAACTTAAAGCAAATTCGGTGCTTGGTGTCTTGCTTTAAGTGAACAAAGTTAATCTGTACATGTACAATTGCTGCATGGTTGTTAATAGGATACGGATATGGCTGCTGCATGCCAACTCTTAAGCCTACTCTGTGTTGTCTACTTCTATTATATGTCTCATTGGACAGTAGCTGAGCTTTGGGATGAGTTAAAGAGCTTCACTTTTTGTGTCTGCTGCTCAAAAAGTGTGATACAGATCTTGAAAAGCTGTCACGGGAGTTGGCTATGGAGTTGGGAAGATCCAGTAGGTTCAACAGTTCAACAAATTCACAGGGACCTCCATTGCCCAATTGGGTTGGACCAACATGGTGTTTAAGGGGATCTGCCTTTTGGCTCTCCTGATAAAGAAACTCCATTGAAGATTGAGGTGGTTGGCATCTAGGGAACAATATATGGGCTTCACAGCATGTGACCACATTACTAATTAAAATACTACTATAGTTCATTTTACTCTTTGTTTCATGGTTTTTGTTCTTTCTTCTTTTATGGTTTTCAGTTTCTTTTATTTGGCTCCTTGGGTATTATTTTTCTAAATTTTATTCTGCGGTGGCCTAGGTGAGAAAGAAAGGAAGAAAATCTTTGTGTTTTCTGTCCTTGGCCTTAGTTTGATTTAGTTGATGGTGTGTTTGGCCTTAGCTGGGCTCATGTTTGCTACAAACATTAGTTCAAGCCTCTCTTTAGAAGGTCATACAAAATTGCCCGAGTTCGAGGTAACGGTCAAGTTTGAGTTCAACTCTATACTAGACCTATTAATGAGCCGATCAATCTGTGTGTCATGAACAATGAGGATCTTATCGCGCCTCTAGTTTTTTAGCCCATGTACAGTTGAAAGCCTAGAAATGTACCACGAACCGGTGCTTAGGGCCAAACTGACGCTGTCGTAAAAAAAATTATAAGACGAGAAAATGAAAAAGGATATAAAACATGCCCTTGTCATGGTTATGCAATGGCGGTAGCCCTCCCCCTTCCTAACGTCCGAATTCCAGACATAGGCGGGAATCATAGTGAAAGGCCGCTTGGTACGATGACAAGAGACTTTGAGCTAACAGAGACATATCTTGTTCTCTTCCCTCCCTGTCGCATGCGTCTCTATAATCACTTTTTAACTTTTGAGGGAATAGCAGCAGCAGTAAAGACGAAAATAGAGTGCTGGGAACGTCTGATCCTCTCTATTCCTTTTGCATCTTTTTATCCCTAAGCCTACGCATCTCAAAAGATTCTACAAGTACACGTGAAAAATGTCCTGCCACCACCTTTTGATGCAATCCTCTCTGAAAGCTATTTCGTTGTCACCTTACTACGCTTTGGCTGCCTCTGCGGCCTCCTTCACTCTGCCTATACATACATACGCATCCATCTTGGTTTAACTTGAATGAGTTTTGTGTATGTTCAACAGTTTCTTGAAAACAATGCCTCGGTTGCAAATGAAAGAGCCAGAGCAACAGTATGTGATTTCCAGGAAAGTTTTACAAAGCCCAGAAGATGTGGAGAAGAGGGTAGGAAGCAGAAGGGGAAGAAGAAGAGGGAGAGGCACAAAGTTGGAGAGGCTCTTGCAGGGTGGAGAGACTGAGAGAAGTGTTGACAAAAACCTTACGTTCCACCGGAGGCCGGGGTTTGGCCAACTGGGTACCAAGTGTATGGTGAAAGCTAATCATTTTCTTGCTGATATCTCAGAGATGGATTTAACCCAGTACAGTGTAAGCTGTTACTTCCATGCCTAGTTTGTTTTCTTTCCCTAAGGTTTTACCAAGTTGTTTTTATTTTTAAAGTTTGATTTGGTCCCCTTTTGAAGGAGACATCCATGCTTTTTCAAGAGGGTTCGCTTGTTTTCACTCTTGTGTTGGATCAATTGGCCCCAAACACTTTTCCCTTCTATCTGTGTATGGTGGAACAACCAGTAAAACTTTACAAGATGAAATGAAAGACGAAGAGAGAAAACATGAGGGAATCAGGAAATGAAAATGGAAAGAAATTTAGCAAATAGGAAACAGAAAGGTCCTTGGTTTCAGTATCACGTGTGCTTAAGAAACCTGTTGGTGTTTCTCTCCTGCAGGTTAAGATAATTCCAGAAGTTAATTCTACTAAGCTGAACAAAGCTATCATGACCCAGCTTGTAAAACTTCATAGACATACAGACTTGGGAATGATGCTCCCTGTTTATGATGGAAGAAGCGCCCTCTATACAGCCGGGGTTCTGCCTTTCACCTTGAAAGAGTTCATTGTAACATTGGTTTGTGATGACGAGGGGATAAACAATACAAAGTATGTGATTCTCTGATCTGGGCTCTGAAAGTTTTGTTGACTTAGTTGCTGAACTTGAATTTGTTGATATTTTACTTGTACTTTCTGATACGGCGTCGGCACTCTGAATTAAGATTTTATGTAAATTTTGTTAGGGGACGAGAATTCATAGTGACAATCAAGTTTGTAGCTCATGTTAGTATGGTTCATCTTCGTGAACTTCTGTCTGGGAAACTAGTTGACACCCCTCAAGAAGCGCTTAAGATCGTTGATCTTGTTTTAAGAGAGGTTGCAGCCCAAAGGTATGCTCTCCTTGGTTTGATTTCTTTAGCATAGCCTGTGTTTTGTAATCTCATATATATGGAAGCTTTTGTTAACTGAACTGTGAATTCTGTGTTATGCTGTAATCTGGATTTTTCTAGGTTCTTATCAGTTGGTAGATTCTTCTATTCTCCTACTATCAAGAGACCACAGCCACTAGGTTGTGGCTTACAATCATGGCGTGGCTTCTACCAAAGTATAAAACCGACACAAATGGGATTGTCTCTGAATATTGGTAGAAACTTTTATCTCCTCAATCTAAATTTTTTTCTTTAAATTGTTTTTAAGGTGCTTTGAAGTACAATTATACCAAAAAAATTTCCTGTGCTTATAATTATTCAGATGTGTCATCGGCTGCGTTCATAGAACCTCTTCCTGTCATTGAGTTTGTAGCCCAAGTTTTGGGTAAAGATGTATATTCAAGGCCATTGTTGGATGCAGAGCGAGTTAAGGTACTGCTTCATTCGCTGCACAATTTTGGCAGGATCTTAACTTTTTACAGTTCCTTTCGCAATATGTTCGTGCAAAATAGTGCGTGGAACTGACTTCCTAATTTTTCAAGTCAATTCTGAAAAGGTAAACCTGTTCTGCTTGGTCCTGCATCATTAGTGTTGGTTATGAACTTGCAGAGGACAGTACCAATAGTGCTTTGTATTAGTACAAATCCCCTTGTTGCTATGCAGGAGCTATATTGCTACTATTACTGGTCTATTTCTGTTTTCATTCTATCACCTAACTAGGCCTGCATTCGTGAGCCTATTGTGATGTGTGATGTGATGTAGAAAGATGAGTATACCATGATCAATTACGATGGTATCACCCCCCTGTATTTTGTTTGGGGCATCACTCCCTGCTAGATATCCCCCCAGAGAAAGAAAAAAGGAGTTTGCAAGTCATTTTGTCTGCCAATACTACTAACCATGTATACCTAAGGTCACTGTCATCAACCATGCTCATATTAGTGCCCAGACCGACTCTCTTTGGCACTACTTAACCAAAATGTTTGATTTGAGACTCAATATTCTACTTGCAACCTACTCTGAAACGTTGCATATTGGGCTGAATAGCAACGAGTCAATAACATCTAGCCAATAGTGGTGTCAATGTTGAACAGGTAAAGAAGGCTCTTAGAGGTGTCAAAGTCGAAGTTACGCATAGGGTAAATGTGCGTAGGAAGTACCGGATTTCAGGGTTGACATCACAACCGACAAGGGAACTAAGGTAGTAATGCTGCATTTGGCCTCCATTTTGTCATTGCATTAACTTTCATCTTTTCTCAATTATTAATGTGTTTTTTTGTTTAATTCTACAGTTTTCCAGTTGATGAGGAAAAGAACATGAAGTCAGTTGTTGAGTATTTTCAAGACATCTATGGATTTACCATTCAACATTCACATCTACCTTGCCTTCAAGTGGGAAATCAAGGAAAAGTGAAATATTTGCCTATGGAGGTAATGACTCAGTGGTACAGCAACTTCTCTTAAGCAGGAGTAGTTAAGCCCAATTTTATGAATGTTGACATATTGTTCAGGTTTGCAAGATAATTGCGGGGCAAAGATACACAAAGAGGCTGAATGACAAGCAAATAACTTCTTTTTTGAAATTGTCATGCCAAAGACCTTGTGAAAAGGAAATGGACATTTTGGAGGTATGCACATTCTTATGATTTTCGCTGCTTCTCTCAGACTAAAGAGTTTGGAAGCTTGTGATAAAGAAACAGACTTTGAACGCTGAATCATTTAACTCATCTTAAGATCCTTCTGCTTTAGGTTTAATGGAAGTCCTACTGTTATAATTGGTCATACAATGCGTCGGTCATGCCAATGTCGATGCTAGTGAGGAGTAGACTGAATACAGAACCTACATTGGGCATCATATATGTTCCCATGCCCATTTTTAAACCCCTCATTTGCCTATTCGAGTATTAGCGAGGATTCAGAAATAAATATTTTTTCACTCTCTTAAATCAAGCGCTAATGACCATCACACTAAAATTTGTCTGGTATACTTTTTTCAGACAGTACACCAAAATGGTTACAAGCAAGACCCCTTCGCGAAGGAGTTTGGAATCAACATAGATGACAAGCTTGCATCAGTTGAGGCTCGAGTTCTTCCAGCCCCATGGGTATGCTGCAATTTTTGTCCCCTTGTTTGATTATCATCTGTTGTTTTGCTTATATTTTTTCCTTGTATATTGTTTCCAATAGCTGAAATACCATGATACTGGGAAAGAAAAAGAAGTCTTACCTCAACTTGGTCAGTGGAACATGACAAATAAGGTAACATGACATTTTTTCGTTGAGGCATATAAACTCCCACAGTAGCTGGCAGCCTGGGTTCTAGATCACTTATATTTCAATGTAATTTTCGTGTCATAATGCAGAAAGTGATAAATGGAAGCAGTGTAAAGTACTGGGCTTGTATCAACTTCTCACGAGGTGTCCAAGAGAGCACAGTTCGTAGCTTTTGTCATCAGTTGGTCCAGATGTGCCAAGGCTCGGGGATGGTAAATTTCCCTTCCATGCGGTGAAAATGTTTAATCAGCATCAAGCTTTACTTAGCTTAGTATATTTTTGTCATCCTTGGTTTGTTTTGATAAAATTGTTAACACTGTTTCTGTCTGTCAACCTGATTCTCTAAGCTAAGGAAACATGCTGATAGTTTGATGTTGTTGAC
Source organism: Escallonia rubra (assembly GCA_033065855.1). NCBI lineage: Eukaryota > Viridiplantae > Streptophyta > Magnoliopsida > Escalloniales > Escalloniaceae > Escallonia > Escallonia rubra. The sequence continues at coordinate 134,012 of JAVXUO010002989.1, read as the reverse complement.
ACTCATTAGGAATTCAACTGTGAACCTGTAGTTCCAATCTACTCTGCAAGACCAGATCAGGTCAAGAAGGCTCTCAAATACATATTTACTGCTGCTGCAAACAAACTTGGTGGGAAAGAGTTAGAGTTACTTGTTGCCATTCTTCCTGACAATAATGGCTCTTTGTATGGTATGTGGCTTTCTGTTGCTTGTGCACTCTATCTGGTTCAAAACATATATACATAAATGCGGCAATAATATGTACTATATCTAGTTCCTTTTACTTATTGACAAGTGTGCTTTGTCGCACATAGGACAATTGACCCATTGTTGAACATATGTTGCAAAGATAGTCTGGTATAGGAAGAAATCCAATTCATTTTTTCAGATGTTCATATATCTTGTCCCTGTAATGGAGTCCAGTAATAGTTTGTTCTCCTGAACTTTTTGTGCTACAGTAGGAAAGTGTGAGATTTCTTAGGTGTTGATTGCATTAAGTTTGCTGACTAGAAGCACTGTACTCCAACCACAGGTGATCTGAAACGAATTTGTGAAACGGATCTGGGGCTGATTTCTCAGTGCTGTTTGACGAAGCATGTTATAAAGATTAACAAACAGTATCTGTCAAACGTCTCTCTCAAAATCAATGTTAAGGTCTGTCATAAAACATTGCCTCTTGTAGTTTCACCGATCAAACTTTGAAGCCTTGGAACATTGCTTCAGTTCATTATGTGTAATTTTTTAATTATGATTTTTGACTTTTCTCCTCTTTTAGTTAGGAGGAAGGAATACTGTGCTTTTAGATGCCTTAAGATGGAGAATCCCTTTGGTAAGCGATATTCCAACGATAATATTTGGAGCTGATGTAACTCATCCAGAGTCTGGGGAGGACAGTAGCCCATCAATTGCTGCGGTGAGGATGCCTACATCTGTACTACTTAAAGGCTAACTTTCTATTTTGTGTTTGAGCACTTATGGATTAGTTCGTACAGGTTGTAGCTTCCCAGGACTGGCCGGAAGTTACAAAGTATGCTGGTTTAGTGTCTGCTCAGCCTCACCGGCAGGAGCTCATTCAAGATCTATACAAAACCTGGCAAGATCCTCAACAGGGAAAAGTTACTGGAGGCATGATAAGGTACAATGCTTGGACTTCTCCAACTGTAGCATGAATTCAGTTCTGTGGAAAAATGCCATAGTATTCATTGTTTGCAGTAGTGAGAAGTGTAATAGCTGCAACAGCCAGAAAAGGAACAGAATGGAAGGAAGAAAGAAAAAGAAAGAGCTAGGGTGACTAGTTTATGTATTATATTGAAGAGTATAAAAAGTGCTAGTGTCTGTTTTGCTGTGTGAGCTGAGTTCAAGTGGATTTGACTTGAAGTCAATATCTCTTTTGCAATTGTTGCATGAATGTAATGTCTGATAATTATAGGTATCTAGTGTCTTCAGTTTTGAAGATAATGAACATAAGCTGTCTTTAAATACACTCTCACCAGATGTGCAACAAGCCTTCTCTGTATCCCTTGTTTGAGAAAACTTCCTTGGGTTCCCCTTTTTGTTGGTCTAAAACTTGTGTTTTCCTATTGCTTTGAGAGTTTTGAGTAGGCCCTTGAACCTATTTTGTGGAAGAGAACTGATATCCTTGCAAGGATCCCTTATAAGTTTTTCTCAAACATCTCCAAACACTTTCAGAATCAGAAGTCCTTGTATCTCAGTTGGCTTCTCTAACACTTGCGACATGCTCTAGGATAGTATTTACGAAATGACAGTTTGAGGTCTACAATTGCAGAGAGCTTTTACTATCATTTAAGAAGGCTACTGGACAGAAACCACTGAGGATAATATTCTACAGGTACTCAAATATTGTTTTCCATGCGTTTCCTTGATTAATTTATTTACTTGGTCATGCTTGTATGTCTTTTAAACCAAAAAACAATAGAGTTGAATATCGCCTGGGTTGCCAAAGCTCCAGGATTTGTCATGATCCTCCATTTCCTTTTTTGTCGAATGTTATCCATGTAGGGATGGTGTCAGCGACGGGCAATTCTATCAGGTTCTACTATATGAACTCGATGCAATTCGTAAGGTTGGTTAATACCTGATTAAGCCTACTGTTCATTTCGACCATGCTTCTTCTGGTGCTGATTATCTGACTGTCTTTAGGCTTGTGCATCCCTAGAGCCTAATTATCAACCTCCAGTAACATTTGTTGTCGTCCAAAAGCGCCACCACACACGACTCTTTGCAAGCAACCACAGTGATAGAAGCAGCATGGACAAGAGTGGGAACATCTTACCTGGTAGTTATTTTTTGGCTTCTAGTTATTGCTTGTAAATGTTCAAAAGAAACAATTATTTCACAGCACGAGGAGCTACAAACTTTTCAAAAATGAAACTCCTGCATATCCCATCAAGAGGAGATACAGTATACATATATTATACTAATAGTTCACTTTTTCGATGTTCTTTGGTCATGCAATCACTTCTACTGAGTAATGATCAAGATGGTATGTACAGGTACGGTGGTGGATTCTAAGATTTGTCATCCTACGGACTTCGACTTTTTCCTATGTAGTCATGCAGGACAAAGGGTATGGTATTGAAGCAATTTTTTGAACCCTTCCAACTTGGTTCATCACAAGTTTCCCGTTATACTAACACAAATTCTACAGATTCATTAGCAAGAGAACCTCAAACAATCTTTGAAGAGAGAGTTTGAGCCAGTCACAAACGTGGGGAGATAGCTAGATCACTTAGATGTCGATGACTAGCATTTCTTAATGTTGCTTTTGTTGGACTGCACATTTTGCAGGGAACTAGTCGACCGGCTCATTATCACGTTCTTTGGGACGAAAACAATTTCAGCGCAGACGAAATCCAGTCTCTGACAAACAATCTCTGTTATACGTAAGCAACTTGCTTCCCTTCCAATGTAATTACTTGTCTTTCTGTATCATGACTTATCAGGCTAATTGTCTGGTGGCAGGTACGCTAGGTGCACTCGATCTGTTTCTGTAGGTAAAATTCTGATCCATCTTTTGCAGCATAATAATGTGTACGTGTTAGATCATTAAGATGTTCTTCTTCTTTTTTTTGGTCAAAGGGTCCTTGTTTTTCGATGAGCACAATCACAAATGTACAGTTAAAACAGCCTAAACAATCTCTACAATATCCTCAATACCAACACCTACCATTCCTCACAAAGAAAACTATCTTTGCAGCACAGTATCAGGAAGTCCCCGAACCAAGCACAAGTGCCTATTTAGCATACGAGATGGGGCCTGTTTCCAGCTCCTTACTTGAAACTGAATCCACTGTTGCCTGTTGGATAAGTTGCATACAGCTTGCTATATTCATCTGCTTCTGCGTGATAAGAATGCAATGTGGTCAAGTGAATTACTCTACATGTTTTAAGATTCTTTTCACATGCATGCGATGTATTACCATCTAACTTGCATTACATCAAGATCCAATTTGTTAGAAAGTTGTAACTAATGTAGATGGCCAATCGATAACTCTTACTGACGTCTATGATTTGCTCTGGATGCAGTGCCACCTGCCTATTACGCTCATCTAGCAGCTTACCGAGCTCGATTCTACATGGAACCTGACCTCCACGAGAGCTCGTCGCTGCGTAGCACACGCCCGCTAAAGGGTCCAGGTGTCCGCCCCCTTCCGGCGTTGAAAGAAAGAGTGAAGAATGTTATGTTTTTTTGTTAGAGTGAAAAGAGAAACATACAGGGCACCAAAACATTGATACATCAGTGTTGTGTTCATATTGTAGAGAGATGAAGGGTCAAAAGTTTTACAAAGATGTTGTATTTGAGAAGGATTCTTAGTGGGATTCCATCTATCCATCAGTTGTTGTTGTTCTGCATTTTCGTGGTAATATGAAGGGCTTTTTGCTTGTAATGGGATGTAACCTGTTCAAAGCTTTCAACCCACAGTATTCCTGAATTTTGATCCTTGCTTTCAGTCCTATCAAGTTGAACTATAACCCTTCTTTCACACACACCCACCCACCCACACACACACACACAGACACATCCAGTCGCTGACAAACCATCTCTATTATATATAGGTAAGCAATCTGTGTCTAGAATTTCAAGAAATTCACTGTGAAGAGCCTAAATGGATTTCCTGTCATAAACGATCGAGTGAACTAAGTCATTTTTCTCATGTATTTTGATCGGAAAGGACACAGATACCCTTCACAAATAAAGGATTTCATGAGAGTGATTTCTAACTATTAAACCTTAGAGTTTTGGTAGCTAAATAGTAAATACCAGGGTTTTTGCAGCAACTTTTCAAAACATATATAGAGTTCGGAGTGCATTTAAGCCAAATATTGCTTATATTTGTAAATGCATATCTTAAGTTAAATAATAGGTCGTAGTCTAAATCAGCAATTGGTCGAGCGGAGCGAAAGTCAAAGTGAAAGCAAGAACAAGAGAGCTGTAAATTGGACACATGTTCGATAGTGAGAGCACCACATGTTCGATAGTGAGAGCACCACATGTGAAAAATCTCTAGTTAACGGCAACAAAATGGTGCACTTCAGTAGAAGAACAAGTTAAAAAAAAATACAAAAAACTTGACTTCCTCCGGTGTACATTTATTGTCTGTGTCACTGGTCACAAGGAGAATTCTACTACTTAGAGATTCGAATCATCTGCAGGATCCTCTGCCGTGCTTACAAAAGGACAATGCCAAGAATTATCGTTAAAAGTAAATGGTCGTTGTTACACGTGAAGTCGGCCATATTCTTGCGACTGACAATGATCTGGCGACGCTTTCCGGGTTTTAGGCAACAAATGCCATTCTTGTTAATAATTTAGGCCACCCTAGATCCCAACAGCTAACTAAAAAAAATATTATGCCATGGACCACAGTCTACGTTGATACTGGGTGGGCCCTTGGACACGTTCACACTCTGTGAGAGTGGGCTCTGTTGGACCTTGTCTTCAAGATCAATTCTTTTGGCATTGGGCAGGCCCACCCACTACGAAATTCGGAAAGTCATGAACGAGAATTATTTATCGGTGATTTCGCTTTCGACACGTGAGACTGGGAAAGGCGAACATGCCGGTGGCCCGGCAGGTTTGGGCCCAGCCAGGCCCAGTGGGTGGTCCCCAGTTTTGATTACACCAATGCCCCCCCCCCCCCCCCCCCCCCGGGGCGTTTACATTGCTCACGTGAATACACTAACAAAACTGCGCTTCAGTAGAGCACGGAGAAAAAAATTATTTGATCGGTTCGAATTATTTGTTTCTGGTTACTAAAGTTGAATATCTGCGATTCTATAGGGATCAAGATCCTCTGTTGTACAGCAGAGGGGTACTGCTAGCGAAAAAAGATTGTCACTGAAAGTGTTTCATCGCCGTTACCAAAATTTATAATGACAATTTTTTATCGTTAAGAAATATTTAGTGCCTCTGCCGTACAACACAGGAACCTGATTCTATTCTATAAGTACGGCCGGAGAGGGAGTGAACAGTTTGATTACTTGAGCGATATAAGCTAATCAGGAGATCTTGTCAGAGTTGAAAAATGTCCTCCGTGAAAAAACAGTAGACGGAAATATGAGTAATTTATGGCTAGGGGTGACTTGGGGGACGTACTGTTGATAATTATGGGCCTCTTCTAAGTTGTGACATGTTTTCCTAGTGAAGTGACCATGACATTGATTAGTAATATATATTTGTGTCCATCACGTCTCTTAAGCTCAACAACTATGATAAGGACTTTATAATAATTCAATTATGGTGTTACGGTGTTATTTGAAGTTGACAAGTTTGAAAGAACGGTCCATGTCCCATCTACATCCCACTAAGCAATGCCATGTTTTAGTGGCAAATGCGTCCTGTTTCAACTTTGTTAAATATGGCTTAATTGCTACATGTTCATGTAAACAAAGCCTCATAGTCGCATGTGTAAAAGTCGCTGCATGGGAATTGGTGACAAAGCGTAATGTGTTAAAAGTCTCGTCTCGACTATGCACGAAAGTCGGGATTGATTCTTATATTCAATAAGTTCTGCGGCTCTTTAGTATACGTTTTGAGTTACATGAACGTTACTTAACATCACAACGGTCCATCTAGGCAGAAGCACGTCTCCGGGGCCAGAAGTTAAAATCCTTGAACCGTTGATCTAGCATGTAAGCAGAAAACGCCAAAGCTGGTGTATGTCTATTTTCAGAGGCATCAAATCACCACGTATCGCTCCGAGAAAGGATACCGGTCGGCCACTTTTCCCTAGGCAATCCTCCTGTACAAATAGTGTGCGGTAGTTGGCCGTGGAACGAGGATAGAAGCGAGCTTCTCCAATCATCGGAGTACGTTAATCGATACCAAACTTGTCACAAGATGTCTCGACTTTTGTTCGTACCGCTCAATCAGAGAGCAAAATAGGCCCTAACATTATGCTTGGAGTAGCTGATGAAGTTTCCTAATTTCAACCCCAAAACAAGAGAAAGCTTAAACTGCCTGCAGGGTGAGCCCAGTGACATGCAAGGGACAGCAACAGTTGCAGCTGAGGAGGGACAGAATCCTCATGTGATCCTCCCTCATTATTTGACAGAACGGGTCCCGTTTGCTTTGATCCCTTTTCTTGATTGTGGCCCAAAAATCCGTAACCCTACTGGCATCCAATGTGCATCAAACTGCTAAAGATGGTGTACGTACATTATTTCCATGAAATATCATAAAAGTTATACTCAGAATGACACTGACATTTTAATATATCTTCCACCTAGGAAAAGAGCGCGAGAATTCATGTAAAGGTAAGATTAGTTCTTGGTAATCCGATTGCAACTCTGAAATCGGAATTTTTAATTTCTAAAGAACGGCCACTTATGCGTAGCTCTCCGAAGAAAGTAGGCAAATCGCAAAGGCATTAATAGACTAATGTATCATCGCACGGATGCATAGAAAGGAATCTTCTGCTAACATATCTCGAACACAAAAGAGCGACGGTTGCACTAGTAACGTATGATAACTCGTTTTAAGTATTCTGTCACCTCTTTACATCTCAAACCAATGTAAACACAATATTACCATATGAAATGTGAAAGGACGGCGTTAATAGACTAATGTATCATCGCGCACGGATGCATAGAAAGGAATCTTCTGCTAACATATGTCGAACACAAAAGAGCGACGGTTGCACTAGTAACGTCTGATAACTCGTTTTAAGTATTGTTACACCTCTTTACATCTCAAAGCGAATGTAAACACAACATTACCATATGAAATGTGAAAGGACGAAAACTAAGGCCAAGTTCTTATATTACATTTTGACGATGGTTTATTAGCGGGAGTGGATGTTGCAGCACGGGCATGGCTTGCCAAGCTGAAGCCGCAATGAGAGGTCGGCTGTGCCAGCCGAGAGTCAAGCACCCTTCGTTCTCTTCTACACAATACCCCTCAGCCGAGAAAAGTGTCAACAACATGCTCGCTTGTTTGAACGCATTGGATCCCAAATGCAACGATGTAAAGCCGGCTCCACCGAGCCGGTCTCTCCACTTATCGAGCGGCTCGTGCCTCTCGACCCGAGCCAAGCCTTCGCAACAGACCACATTGCATATCTCTCTCTGTATGTGTATCTCGGCTAAGGATTTCTCGAGTGGAGCCGAGTAAGCCTCTAACGAGTCGAACATGGTCGAATAGTAGTGGAGCGCCTCGGTGAACCGATCCAAGAACTCGGGTTGGTTGTGGTTCGCCTCTTGCTCGACGACCATCACTATTTTCGGGTTCAAGTTTCGTATCCACTCGAGTACCGGGTCGATCGGGGAGCCGCGGCTAGGATCCGACCCGAGTAGCTTGTGAAGCTGCATTATAGAATTTACTGCAATGACCTCCTTCGGATTAACTTGTAGCATCCACGGCTTGACATCGTCGAGCCGTGAAGCCGCCACGCCACGGAAGGCGAACCGGACGTTCACGGATCGGGCTAACTCCGCCAGTCGTAGCCCGATCTCACGGAGCGAATCGTGCCCGTCGGGCGAAGGCGGTCCAATGCCCGTCAATCTAAGCAGCGGGGGCCCACCAGGACGCAGCGCCAGAGCTTGTATTAAAGCCGGCCACTGCAAGCCATGCATCAGATTGAAGTCGATGACGTGGACGCAATCGTGGCCGTCGAATGCTTCCAGGATGGCTTGATTAGCCGTGAAGTGAGCGAACTTCAGGTAAGGGCAAGCTTCGTAGAAGTGGTGGTAGAGTACCGTGTTCTCGAAAGCCGAGACGGCTAACGACGGTGGCGATGGTGGCGCAAAAACTCGCCGGCTCAACGCGTCGATGAAGTAACCGGCGACTTTTCCGATCCCGCGTTCGCCGTCGACACTTGTCAACAAGCCCTGCAACTCTTCGATCAACGAGGCGGCCAGTGAGAGCTCGCCGCGGTGGACGGACTCGGCACAAGTCATCAGCACGTGCACCAACCTAATGCCGGAATCTTCCTCGATTTCGGTTCCAGCCGATAACTCGCGGTGGCTGACCATCGGGTTTACGAGAACGGGACCCGCCTGGGTATGAGCAATGTAATTCAGATCCGAGAAGGTTGATGGGTCGGGTGCGATTTCGGGTTGGTGGAGCTCGGAGAGCAGCGAGTCGACCCAGGAGGCCAGGTCCGATGGGTTGTAGTGAACGGCGTCGTTCGCGAGGTGCGAGACCTCGGTGGGGGCGTTGACCATGACGTTCTCGAGGCGCGCGAGGCGCTGGGCGACTTGCCGGAGCTCCGAGGACCGGACCCTGTACCCGGCTCCGGCGAGGAGGCCGTCGATCGGATCGGCGGGCTTCCCGGAGCACGAAGAGGAGCTGCCGCTGCTGCTGCCAGCGGAGACGGAGGAATTGTAGGGACCCATGCTTCGTGGGTAGGCTGGATCAGTGATGGGTTGCTGATACATGGTGGGTTCTAGTTATCATGGCCGCTGAACTTCACACACAGGGAGAAGTGTAGTGTGTGTGTGAGAGTGAGTGAAGAAGAAATGTGAAGTTTAGAAGTGATGGGTGACAGAGAGAGGAAGATGGATTTTCTTGAAGAAAGAGAGACTTGGAGGGGGTGGGGTGGGTGGGTAGCATGTAGGAGAGGGTATCTATCAACTGATAATGAGTTCTATAAGCAGAGTGTTGCTTGTTTATATTAATTACACCAACTTTTCCTCCCAAGATTTTTTGAATTTTTTTTTGGAGTTGGTTGCATGAAAAGATTATTATTTTTTAATGTATTTTCAAGAAGATGCCTTTTTGGAATATCGGAACCAAAAATTTGAAATTAGAAATTAGAAATCTCTAGTATGTGTTTAACTTGCGTTCACCGTAATATTCTGTTTAATTTTTAAGTAACTTTTATCTTTAACCTGACACGTAATAAACTAACCACAATTTATAGTCTTCATTGCTATCCACGTTAATGGTGTTATGTTCTATTACTGGTAACTATTGTTTAACACAACAAGGGTATATTTGAAAAAATGACATTACCGAGTGTCTAATTTTTTCAAAGTGAATAATTATTTTGGAAAAACTAAACATGTTTAAGTAATTAATAACAATTGAACTGCTGATCGAAACACAATTTGTCGGAAACTGTGGTACATTTTTTTCTTCATGCCAGTCACTGAGCACCACTGGGTAAGCTAGAATTAGAAAGAGAAGTTCATAATAAATTAGAATCGTGCCTCGAGAGTGTTGTTGTCGGAAGTTTTACAAGAAATGTAAAAAAAAAAAAAAAAAAGGAACTTTCAGAATTAAGTAGAGTATAACATGGCTAGCTGAGGCATGGACTAATCGCTCTTTTAAGACGATTTGCACCGTTTAAAATAATTTACGCTACAGGTGTAACAAGGTTCTTGATGCGTCGTCGCCTCCAGAATACAACAATCTACCTAAAAATTGCTTTCGTTGTACTTCTGCACAAGCGAGTATCACATGTGTGGTATGTTCTTGACGTGTGGCCTAGGAGGCAATAGCGCAGCTTTCCTTGTCGCTTCGTTCGTCTTTCTGTACAAACAAATGAAGCAAAAGCTTTATTCTGTACGCTGCCAAAGTGCCAAGCGTAAGTTGGTGTGTGCAAAAATGTGAGGAAAAACTCCTTTTTTGGGTGAGTTACTTATAAGAGACCAAGGAATTATATGCCTAATATAGTTTCTTAAAAAAATCAACGTGAGGCAAGTGTTTTCAAAATGTTCTAAGTATGCAATATTTTTTTTCACAAACAACATGATACTAAAGCGTCTAATAGATTCGATCAAATTCCAATATTTGCTCAAAACCATTCGTATTTGCTAAAAGGAGAATTCTTTTGTTAAAATACTCCAACATTTGTTTCACAACAATTTCCTCTTGAGTTTTCACGCAAGGATCCATTCCACTCCACTTGGACTTGAAGCGAGAACTTCAAGAATAATTTTATATATGCCGTTTTGCTACTCTTTAAGAACCATTCTTACGTATATTTGGCTTGTCACGCAGTACTTACTGTTTGGTACAAGGAAAAAAAAAAGAAAGGCTTATCAGTGTTAAACAATCAAATACTAGTACCCAAAATTAGTGTAAGTTTATTCGCATATAAGAGCACTTGGATTCTTCAGTGACGCATTAAAGGGCTAAAATGGAGAATTAGGGTTTAATTAATCAGTGGACAGAGACATGTTGATGCAAACCTTTCTTTTGAATACAATATTGTTAACTCTTAATCTGAAAATGACTGACTAACAACATTAAATTGCAGCAAAGCCATCAAGAGAGAAGAAAAATTAGTAAAACATTGTTTCTTTATTAAATTATTTTATTTTTTCCATTATGGACAATTAGTCTTTTTCCATGTGAACGGCATGTTTGGCTAAGTTGTATCACCCGATTTTGTTTCCACCATATAGAGTGTAATTCAATGTAAACTCAATAGATTAAATAAAAAAAACCCACAAGCAGCTCCAAAAATATATTTGTCGCGTTTCTTTAGCAAAGTTTTGAAATTTTTATAATGTGTTGGAATATCCGCTCCGCGGTTGCTCAGACGTCTTAATCGGTAGCGAAGCATCTCGTAGATGATACTCAATTAACTTCTTTTTTTTAAGATTAAGATCATTTGTTGTACAACACTAGAATAGGGGAAAAAAAGGCGTTAAATGCATTTTAGAGATAAAAAGTTGTCAATATAAATTTTAGCAACAAAAACAAAACTTTTCTAGTGTCAATCTTTTGTGACTGAAACTGTTACAGTAGAGATGCTGTACAAAAGAGATCCTTGTCCTTCCTTTTTCTTACTCAATCACCTTTGGTTAAAAACTATATACTCTTTTTCTTCGGCTTTTCTTCGTAGGAACATAGTTGGGATGGTGGGTTTAGACACTTTAATAAAGCTAAAGAAAAAACAAAAGAAAAAAAAGATGCTTTAGTTGTACTACGGAGTACTAAACAATGGTCGAGAATTAGCAATAGAGAGAGATTTATGTTTAAGATGTCTATAGTTATTTACCTCACAAAAATAAGACACTTCTATCGGGTTCGGTTTACTGAATTGTTAAATGTATGAGAAAATGGCTGAGTTCTATCCACCGTGTTGGCGGTGGATAGAAAAAAAATAATATATTTATATATATATATAAACACTTTCCCTTGTAATACATTGAACCAAATTTAATATGTAAATCGAGTCATTAGTTATGCAAGAACATATGTACACAAGTGTCATTAAAGAGAGGTCTAGGATAATTTACTTTATTTTAATATTTGTATTTAAAAAAAAACAGGTGTAGTACTTTTAGATCCATCAATGTGAGTTTCTTGATGTTACTTGTATTGTTTTAGTGTAGATTTATCTGGTCTTCTTAGAAAGTAGCTTAACTATTCATGTAACTAAGAAGATGTAGCGCTCCAGGAAAGTAGCTTGCCTACTCTTGTAACTTGGTTCGCATATTAATATCATCATTCTCCTATTTAACAAAAAAAAAAAAAGTGTCACTAAATATACATATTTTTAGGCTAAATGTTAATTCACTACAAAGTTTACATATTATGAACTCCACCCCAAAAGTCTTCTGTTGACCTATAGAGTTCTCCACATTAGTATGGGTATGGATAAGGCAGTCTTGACTCTTGAGTGATGACATTGATGGAAAAGGAAGAATCTTGGTGCATCAAGCAGGTCTTTATCAATCAAGCTCCAATGATACTATTAGAGCAATGACCAAGAAATTTCTTTCATATTTCAAAACAAGATGTAAGCTTGGTATTCCATAACGATTAATATATGCTATTTCAAACATAAGGTCCAACATTTTCTTTATCGCGGGTCATGTCCACGAAATCTCTTGCCTGCCATATGCATCAAACTACATCTTTTCGTCAATATTGCTATCTAACTCCGGTTGTAGATTTGTAGTTCTACGACCCTCGACGATCCACCTGGGGGTCGGGCGGGTTGCAGATAAAGCTTTTTCATTTTGTTAGATTTTGACGGCTATCTCGTCGTAGCTCTGTGTTTACAACTCTTTGTATAACGACAATTAATAATCATTAAATATGATTATTGACAGTTTTAGAAACGTTTAAAGGGAATTATGATTTTCTTAGGATTAGCCACAGTTTTCTTGTAAAACTGTGAGCGATCTTTTTCTCTATCTATGGACTACATAACAAATGATTTGACAGATTAACAGATTTTTTAAAGTTGATTAAAAAAGAAAAGATAAGTTTTCCCAATTGACAAAGTGTGTCATTGCTGATCCACACCTCAACCTAGTGTATCTTATCCACAACTTCATTTGTGAAGATGTTTTAATAAAAGTCTACATGCTTTTCTCATAAAACTAAGACTTTTGCCAAATTGAAAAAAGTGATTATGTAGATCGTTTACGATGTAAAGGGCGAAAAACTAGATGAGCCCACTTCTTCTTTTTCCCTTTTTTGTTTGGTTGTCACGTTTCGCGCCTCGGCAACAACATCGTATTATCGAGTACGCTTTGCGTTCGTCACTGACCGAAGGAGCAGTGGATTAACGACAACGTTGATCGTTACTTGGAGCATAAATTAATTTGCTTCATATATGTGATGAATTTCTGTTTTCTTGAATATCGTTTTGAGTTTAACACTAGATCTTAACATAAACATTGTAAAGAGATTCTTTCACGGACCGACTCGTTTAATTATTCAGTCATATCCGAATTTAGTATTAGTGCTCTCACGTGAACGGGAGGCAGGTGTGAAGGGAATTCCACTGCAATAAGAGTGTAAATTGACCAGTGGACTTATCCTCAACTTGAAAATGCAAATTGCTAGAGTATTAGATTAATGTTTGGTGAAACTTGTTCTTATTGGCAATAACAATGACTTTAATTGCTACCACACGTAATTGAGACAATGAAAGTATCATTTTCAATCCTCCAAGTTGCTTATAGAAAATGATTTTGTGTAAAAAAGACTTAAAGTTGATTAAAAAAACATACGTAAAAGCAAGGTTCATTATTCATACTCTCACGTAAAATCGCATTGGTGAGATACAATATCACATGGAAAATAATATATAACAACACAACATATAAGTTCTGTGAATCTCTCTTCTCGATGTCAAATGGGAGTCTTACTTTATCTTGGGATGATTTTTTGATGAAAGGGGTTTTGAGTTAAATGCTTTGACACGAGTATTAGAATCGGTCGATCGAAAGCTCAGCAGACAATTCAAAAGACCCGTTGAAAAAGAAGTCTGACCACACGTGAGGGGACATTTTCTTTCTACTAGGGTGAGATGAGAACGATCTTTGTCCGATAAACCTGGCATGAACGTCATCTGTGTTTGGCTCGTGTCTAAAATACTCAATAGGAGTGGTCTTCAACGTTTTTACTTGATTTTAGAAGCCCAATGAGTCAATTGTAGACATAGGTCTCTGGTTGTTCTAGTGTTTGGGAATAATTGTGGCTCTCAAAGTATAGATGGGAGAGAACCGAGAATTAAGAACATCTCATGTGATCTCTCACTTCAAGTACAAATTATTAATTAGACGCAATTCACGGAGAATTAGAAAACTTGTTACCTTTTTAAAGTACTTGTACTTCACTACTTTGGTTAAAAGTTCTAAGCAACTTCAAATTATGAGGGCTAGCTAAAAGGTGAAACAAGTTCAGATCAGTGACGAATCCAGAGAAACAGCTTTTGTCGCCATTTTCTTTACATTGATTTGTTGCCACAAAGTTGATATAATGGCACAATTTTAAATTAATTTGCTAACATATCTCTCTATTCTTTTTTTTCTTTTTTAATTTATGCGAGACATTAAATAATTAGAAGTAGCACATTATCAAGGGTCCAGTATTAGTCAACCCTAACGATTTTCAAAATTTTACATCTCAGTCCAGAGTCTTAAAGATTTGTAACACGAATGCCCTTCCATCATAACATTCTGTACGTTTTCACACACACACACACACACACGCATTATAACATATTTTATTAATCCAACAAAGGACTTGGCTAACTCACTACCCTTTATCCCATTATGCAGTAAGTTGACCTCATACGATCATAACCACCACCGCGAGAATCATAGGTCACCACCACGTCCTCTTGTCACAACATACCCATAACCACCATCAACAAGCCTACCACCATTCACCCTCGGTACCCTACCAACACCCTAACCTTTCACCCATGGTTGTATTACCAACACCAACAACTATTCACCCTTGTCTACACCACCAACAACACCACCACTAACCACCGCCTTTTACCGCCATGTAGTACCAACAACCACCATTGATCATCACCGGCTATACCAACACCCACCACCGCCAACAACCCCATCACACAAGCCATAATTAACAGACCCACCACCATTCACTAACCACCACCAATGCCCTGATACCATGTTATCTACCTAACATAGTATCAGAGTCCATGGTTCAAACCTTCGCCTTGCACTCTTTTTTTCGATGGCTCTTCAATGAACAACGATTCTTGGCAGAGCAGGACTCTAGGGGAAGCTTTGATGGTGGGTTGACTCGTATGTGAAGTTAGGATCCCTGAGGTAAACGTCTGAAGTTGTATTAGCCACATTAACAAGCGTGGAAATTAAGTTAAATTGTATACGCATGAAACAAAGTCCTTCTTGCCTTAAACTTTTAGGTAAAGTTCGCATCACCGTGTGTATTCTAGCTTACTTGATGGCACTTGGCTACAAATGTTATCATCTAGAACAAAAATTATCAATGCTCAAGATCATGAAATAGTACACTTTAGAAATCAAAGGTAGAATAATGTTTTCATTCATACTCTTTACATTGTGTGTACATGTATATATACTAATGGAGCAACCAATCTAGATCCTACAATCACTCCAAATCCTATAATCAAGCATATAACTATTCCTATAATTACGCAGTCATTATCTACAATACAGGAAAGTCTTCTCTACAAAATAGGAAAGGATCATACAAAAAATCATCCAAATCACAACACTCCCCCTCAAGTTGGTGCATAGATATCCCACATGCCCAACTTGCTCAAAAACTTCGAGAATACTCTACTTGAGACTGCTTTAGTGAGAATATCAGCCAACTGATCCTCTGATCGAATATGAGGCAACTCCACAATCTTCTCGTCCAATTTCTCCTTAATGAAGAATCTGTCTATCTCCACATGTTTTGTGCGATCATGTTGAACTGGATTATGAGCAATGTCACAGGCGGCTTTATTGTCGCAATAGAGCTTGATTGGCTGCTTAGATACACAGCCTAGGTCTTGTAATAGAAGTCTTAGCCATAATGCCTCACATACTCCAAGGTCAATACCTCTAAACTCATCCTCCTCACTTAATCTTGCAACAACATTTTGTTTTTTGCTTCTCCATGTAACTAGATTACCTCCTACAAAGGTGAAGTAACCTGAAGTAGAACGCCTGTCATCTACTGCTCCAGCCCAGTCTGCATCCGTATATACATCCACACTCTGATGATCCTCATTTTTAGTGAATAAAATTCCTTGTCCAGGAGCAGACTTTAGATACCTCAAAATACGTAGAACTGCATTCATGTGTTGCTCTCCAGGATTGTGCATATACTGGCTTACAATACTTAATGCATAGGCCAAGTCTGGCCTTGTGTGTGCTAAGTACATCAATCTCCCTACGAGTCTCTGATATCTTCCTTTATCAACCGGTACTTGATTGGATTCAATACGTAATTTTAATCTTTCTTCCACCGGTGTATCTACTGGTTAACATGCTAACATACCAGTTTCTCGTAATAAGTCTAAGGCATACTTTCTTTGAGACAGAAAAATCCCTTTATTAGACCTAGACACTTCAATCCCAAGAAAATATTTCAAGGGGCCAAGATCTTTCATTTTGAATTTCCTGGACAAGTGACCCTGTAGAGCTTCCCTTTCTTCAGGATCATTTCCTGTAACCACCATATCATCCACATACACAATTAAGGCAGTGATTTTACCTTGCTTTTTCTTCAAGAATAATGTATGATCTGAATTACTCTGATGGTAACCAAAAGCTCTCATTGACTTTGTAAATCTTCCAAACGACGCCCTTGGAGATTGTTTCAACCCATACAATGCTTTCTGTAGTTTGCACACCTTCTGACTATCTGTCTTCGGCATCATGCATCCAGGTGGGAGTTCCATGTAGACTTCTTCAGACAACTCGCCATGTAAGAAGGCATTTTCACATCAAACTGCTGTAATGGCCAATTCAAGTTTGCAACTAGCGACAGCAAGACTCGTACTGTGTTGATTTTAGCTACAGGTGCGAAGGTCTCTGTATAATCAATTCCATAGGTTTGGGTGTACCCTTTTGCCACTAGTCTCGCCTTAAAGCGTTCAATTGTACCATCTACTTTGTACTTCACGGTATAAATCCACCGACATCCAACTGGTTTCTTTCCTGGTGGACGATCAATAACTTCCCAGGTTTTATTTTCTTGCAATGATTTCATCTCCTCATTCATAGCTTCTTTCCACCTTGGGTCAGCTAAGGCTTCATGCACATTGTTAGGAATAGATACAGTAGATAATTGATTTACAAATGACTGATTTGATTCTGACAAACGATGGTTTGACACAAAATGACTCATGGGATATTTAACTTTGCTACACAGTTCAGGTTCATATGTGGGTTTAGGTATACCTCTGGTGAGACGCTGTGGTAGCTATTTTCTATGTGGTTCAGGAGCATCCTCAGCAAGCGATTGGTGTGGTGTGTTAGTTGCATGTGGTATGTCGAACTCGGACTGAGATGGAGTTACAACTTCAGTTTCTGCATGCTCTTGACTACTTTCTTCAACGAATTTCCCCACTTGATTTACAGGTTCAGAGAGTTCATCTTCAGAGATGTCCAAGTTACCCGCATCTTCAGAGATTTGAGTATCTTCAGAGATGTGTACATCCACATTTTCAGCGAGTTCATCATCATAGTTTAGAGTCTGAATTTCCTTCTGATGCTCCCCCTGAAGTTCAAACTCGGTGGAAAAGTACATCAAATCTTCATGAAAAACTACATCCAAAGTAATAAACATTTTATGGGTAGGAGGATGATAGCATCGGTACCCCTTTTGATGAGCAGCATATCTTACAAAGACACATCGCAGCGCTCGAGGGGATAGCTTGTTGCGCTGATGCTTATGAAGATGTACGAAGGCGACACAACCAAAAACATGAGGAGGTAAATTCGGAAGGACTGGAGCAACAATCGCCTCAACGAGGGCCTGAGAAGGTGTCTGATAATCAATAGTCCTTGAGGGTACCCGGTTAATCAAATATGCTGCAGAGATGAGTGCTTCGCCCCAATATGACAATGGTAGATGTGCTTCGATCAATGAAGCACGGACAACCTCCAACAAGTGACGATTTTTTCTCTCAGCCACCCCATTCTGCTGAGGTGTATTTGAACAAGTAGTTTGATGAATGATTCCATGTGCTTTTAAATACTGCTGAATTTCAGCACTCAAGTATTCACCTCCATTATCACTTCGAAGAACTTGAATTCGTGCATTGTACTGAGTATGAATTATTTTACAAAATTGCTGAAATAATATGTTCACCTCACTTTTAGATTTCATCAATTGCACCCAAGTCATCCTCGTATAGTCGTCAATAAACGTAACAAACCAACGTGATCCACCAAAGGAATTGACTTTTGATGGGCCCCAAACATCCGAATGTATGATCATAAAAGGATCTGGACTTTTATTCAAAGCTAATGGAAACGAAACACGATGACTTTTTACAAATTCACAGACTTCACACTGAAAACTAGAAACATCGTATTTTGTAAATAAAGAAGGAAATAATTTCTTCAAATAACCAAACGAGGCATGTCCTAGACGTCGATGCCATAACCAAATTTCAGATTTTCGCATTTCTCCCTCTGAATCATTCACCATAAGTGCCTGACGCAGCTTGTCCGAACTCTTTGACACCAAGTCCAAGTAATACAATTTTCCTCTCCTAACACCACAACCAATCGTCTGCCTCGTTTGGATGTCCTTAAACACGCAAAAATTAGGTCAGAAAATTATAACACAAAATAAGGCAGTGGTAATTTGGGAGACATACAACAAATTATAATCCAAAGATGGAACAACTAAAAACGAGTCTAGATTCATATTACTAGTGAGAGGTAAGTGTCCTTCTCCAACAATTGGAGCCGGAGTGCCATTTGCAGTGGTAACGAATTTTTGTGAGGACTGTTTGAGGGTTGAGACTTGTCTAGAATCAATTGTCATATGATTCGTAGCACTGGAATCAATTATCCATGCACTATTAGTAACAAGTGTAGACATATTTAAAGCCTTACCACCATTACCTGCCGCCGCCGCTAGTGCCGAGTGTTGTCCAGTAACATCATCCTCTGTCTTTGTTTCAACCACTGCAGTACTGGAGGTCCTTTTGGAGTTTCTCTTTCGCGGATCGCGGTTATGGTCCCACCATTCTGGATACCCCACAAGTTCATAGCAGCGGTTTTTGGTGTGACCGTTTTGATTGCAATGGGTGCATTTGTAGGTGGATTTATCTGTAGCATTAGTGGGTTTAGGTTGGTTTTGAGAAGGCCGATATCGGGTTACCATGGCTGAAGCTTCAGTCCTTTCTGATTCTTCAACCATCTTTGTGCGTCGAACAGATTCACGATGGATCAATGCATGGCATGCTTCTAATTCAGGAATATGATCCTTTCTCAAAATTTCAGCACGAACTTGTTCAAATTCACCATCTAATCCAGCAAGAAAAATATGCACCCTTTGTCGTTGGACTGATTTTCGATAAGATTCAACATCATTCTCACTCTCCATGATCACTTTATCACGGTGATCTAATTCACCAAAGATTTCAGTTAATTCTCCATAATATGCAGAGAGAGTTCGGCCACTTTGTTTGGCTGAAAAAGCCCTCTGATTCAATACAAACACTTGCAATTCGTCTGATCCATCATAAAAAGCTTTAGAAAGAGCTTTTCAGATATCTCGAGCGGTGGACTGATTTTCGATAAGAGTCAACATCAGTCTCACGCTGCATGATCACTTTATCACGGTGATCTAATTCACCAAAAAATTCAGTTAATTCTCCATAATATGTAGAGAGAGTTCGGCCACTTTGTTTGGCTGAAAAAGCCCTCTGATTCAATACCAGCACTTGAAAGTCGTCTGATCCATCAGAAAAAGCTTTAGAAAGAGCTTTTCAGATATCTCGAGCGGTGGGTAAACGAATATATCGTTTCATGATTTCTGGGGACACAGACATCAATAGCCATCTCTTGACTTTTTGATTGTCTGCATACCACTTCTCATACAAATCGTCCTCCTTAATTGGTGGTTGAGAATTACCTCGGATGAATGAAAGTTTCTCCATCTTTGCAATGTGCATCTCCATAATTTGAGACCACAAATCATAGTTTGTGTTATTGAGTATTATCCCTGCTTTGTACGATGAACCTTCGGATTGAATAACAATGGGAGAAGATTTGGTCCCAAATGTTTCAAAATCTGGATTGGTCATGGTTGAGAGCGGGATTCAAGATTCAAGTAATTCAGGCTTCAAGTTTTGAAGCTCTGATACCAAGTAGAAATCAAATGTAGAATAATGTTTTCATTCATACTCTTTACATTGTGTGTACATGTATATATATTAATGGAGCACCCAATCTAGATGCTACAATCAACCCAAATCCTAGAATCAAGCTTATAACTATTCTTATAATTAAGCAGTCATTATTTACAATACATGAAAGTCTTCTCTACAAAATAAGAAAGGATCATACAAAAAATCATCCAAATCACAACAACTTCAGATACAAGTTCTTAATGTGTTGTGTTTTAAAACTCACGTGGTGTCGTACGCTAACTTACATACACGATACTCACAGGAATCTCATTATGGTCTCCAAGATAATTTTCTGGTTGAACTATTCCTCAAGGTTAGTTTATCAGTCGCATCAGATAGTGTTGTTTTCTTTACACTCACTTGAGTACAAAAGACCTGAAAATCAAGAAACGAGCAAGCTTAGCATAAACCAGTTAAATCTGTCGTAACAATATCTTAACTGGGTAAAGCGATCAAGTGGTCCAATCTTAAGAAGAAGAAGATATATATATGTGGGAATTGGGGACCATCACAGAGCCCGAAAAGGGGCACGAATTCATGTGTTGGGAGAGGACTGACTGAACCGTGAACCAAAAAGGTTGATGGGGGCTGAAGGGATTGGGACACCTTTGCATGCAGTTTGGGGAATCAGAAAGGGACTCATTTTTCTGCTGTATATCAACGTCTGGCAATGGAGGGGAGAGGGCAGTGGGAATTGGGACCAGCATTTCCCCAAGAGAACATGCTGTGTTTCAGACAGACAATTCCTCTAATTTGACTCCCATTCCGTTCTTTTAGCTGACACTGTCACGTTATTGCACCTGTTAGATACTTGATCATTTCAGAGAGAGAGGGAGGGGGTTCATTGGTCCTTGGCCTAGAGGTTGCCTCCATGGTGGTTTGGTCCCAAAATGAGAAAAAAGTTTTGACTATTTCATCTTGCATTATAACCTCGAGGTGTAGGCTGGGGCATAGGTGGGGCGACGATGTTCGGGTGCAAATAGTAATGAAGTGAGTCACTGAACAATGTGCGGTGTGCAAATTGCGCATGCATTTTTTTCGATGTTGTTCTTATCTGTTTCAAGCTATTCCGTAAAAAAGGTCACGCTCGGTGGTCTATATTTGTGTCATTTGGGAACGAGGAGTTACTAATGCAATAGTAGACGTTGTCGATAAATGACATTTTAAGGCTGTAGTGGTTGTTTTTTTTTTCCTCCTGTTTTTGGGCTTTATTGATCCTCCTATCGTGTTCAGGGGCGGAGACAACATAGAGCTCAGGTAGGCAAGTGCACCCTTGTTGTGTGCCAATGCACTTGATGCCATATAAATATTTTGACTGTTGTGCCCTCCCTCTCGTCTATGCATTTAATAAAAACAGGTCATAATTGTCATTTCACCAAAGTTAATAAATAAAAGATTAAAAAAAAAAACGTAATCTTCTACCTTGCTACATTCATCTTTACAAATAACCAATAAGATTAGGAGATTCTGATGCTCCATTCAGTAGTTTATCTTATTGCAAAATCCTTATGACACAACTCCTTTATACTTATTGGCAAATTTGCATGTTTTGATGGGGAACAATAGATTCTCCGCTCGATTCTCGCTCGTCGTTTCTCTTAGCGCATGCGTCTACTTTCTAGATATTTACCTTATGAATTTGCAAAACATAATTATACACGCGAATTTGACGAGATTTCGTTCGTAGTTACCCTATTATGTGGAATTTCTCCTCCAACTTTCTGGTTTTTCATGAAGAGTGGGCACTTGCACTGTAGTTGCGTTAGAAGGTCACGTGTAGGGGTTTCAAGAGATCGATTATTTGAGGCAAGATGATTCCAAGTGAATTATAACATGGCGGGGATGAATTTAGCCCAAGTTAAGCTTTTTCATATTCAGTTTGTTATGAATATTGAGAACTTTCAATGCTACTAATGTTTTTTTTTTCCTGGTGAGTGAAGTATATTTATAATAACATATTAAGGAGCACTGTGCCCACCTTGCATAAACTTTTTGGCTCCGCCACTGATCGTGTTTTGTTGGATCTAGAGTCAGATCTGGTTTTGCTGCCTCGTCACGGTGGCAGCTAGTTTTGTTTACGAGGCGTGTAATCGTGGTTGCATCCGTGGGTTTTGGTGGCGGAACTCAACGATCGTGTCGGCCCCCTTTTGATGTCGGTGGTAGCGATCAGGCTACCAGGGTTTACAGTGGTGGGTTCTGAATGCTCGTCTTATGTATGTGCATCTTTCAGATTGATCTTGGTTTGTAGCATCTTAATGGGTGCTTAGTCGGTTTGTACATCAACTTGACTCCTTTGCCAAATTTATCAGAATTGGAAGGAGATGTAAGAGTAGTGGCCATACGACCTGTCGCTAAATGTTCAATGAGGTTTATGATTGTAGATGTTGGGTCTCCTTATATCGTAATGACTTCTATCCTAATTGATCTACTAACTACTGTATCAAAGCAACCGTCTCTGCTAAAAAGTACAAGGAAAAGTTTTAGTTGCTATTTGGGTTGCCGGAAGATTGCTGCAGCATCCCATCTAGCGACAAATTAGTTGTCAGACAAGTATTTTAGTGTCTTTATTTAGTGTCGCTAAATGATACTGTCAAGAATTGTCACAGAAGGTGTTGATAAAATTGCAGCTAACTATGTATTGCGATCATCAATTATAACTATACAGGAGTTCTAGAAATCTTTCTACAACTCAAATAGCAGCCAGAGTTGATCCAAAAGTATTCACTAGAGTTGGGCCATGAAGGTTTCAAAGGGTAAGACATGGGCCTTGCTTCTGCAAAGTCATTTTGTTGAGCACTGCAATCAAACATTGTTCTCAAATTTGTTTTTCAATGTTCAAAAGTTTGAAAACTGTCAGCCAAGAAATAAGTTTTGAAAGTGAGAATGAAATCTGTGACACTTAACTGCATAGGATATGATAATGGATGGACTAAATGCAGCGTCTGTTTCAATCCATTACAAGAAGTACAAGCATTAAGTCAAATCTCAAAAGCTTGAATGTTAAGAACAGATTTTTGACTAAGGAGAAAATTTTAAGACTACCAACAAGGGCATTCCAAAGAATGGACTAGAAGTTACACTGGCCTAATCCAAGTAGTGACTTGAACTAGGATAAAATGAGACCAGAGGAGAAAGAGATCCCAACCATGCTTGAACCCTTCATCTGGCAATCAGGGAGGACAACCCTTGTCCAGTTTCTCCTGCCTAAATCATAACTTAGCCAAATAATGTCCCATACACCCTGAAAGTTAAACATCAAAGCTACTCTAATTGTCCCATTCCTTTCCTCCAAGCACCCCTCTATCACCCCATAAGGCTTCTTCATTTCAGCAACTATTTCTCTTGAGGTCTCTGAGATGAACTCCCAATGCTTACCATTTGCAGTTATGCCCCACAATTCTACACCCTTCAACATCCTAATTCTTTTATTCTTATCATCAACACCGTCTGACCGAACAATCACCATCTTCCCATCACCGATTACACGATAACTGTGTAACCCATCACCTCGGATTTCCCAGCTAGAATCAGCACAAGCCAATGTTGGCCATATACTGACTGCTTCGGGATGTCCTCGTTGAGATACACAAATGATATTAGCGCATCTTCTAAACCTATCAAACACGCTTAAGAAAACATAATCACCGACGAGCGATAGATCTCTAACTCTTCTTTCCAACGTTATTGTTCGCCACTTGTTAGTATTTGAGTTATACTCGAACAAAATCGTGCAACCATTTATAAATTGGGCAAATAAAACGCAGAATTGGTCCGCACCAGGAGGTCCAAATAATAACTTTATGCTAGTATCAGGACCGAAAAATATGCCGTGGGGACCTTGTGGTGGACATATAATCTTTCTAACGGTCCGGGTCATCGGATTAACTAAGACAACTTCCTTCCTAGTGTTTAAGGCAAAGAGGAAATTGCTACCCGAAGCCGTCAAAAAATAGAGATATTCACCTGAAGGCACGACCGATTTCAACAGGTCGTGGACCAATATTTTGAACCATCGGTTCGACCGATCACTGAAGCCGTGAAGTGCTGCGTCCTCGCGATCAGCAGGCTTGTTGTAGAAAAACAGCCACGTCGAGGAGCGGTGTTGATCGTTATGATTGAGAACAAATTCTCGTTCGCGTAAGATAGAGGCTATAGGTTTGGAAACGCATCTCAATTGGCAAATATCTGGGGAAGCGAGGCGGATGAATATGTATTCCATGAGCTCCGATGGAAGGAGACAGAATCCAACGCAATTTGTTGCCGGAAGCCGGCGACCTTCCATTTCGGAAGAGAGCCCAATTTTGGGTGTCCAACTGTAGTGATGCATCCAATGCGGATCCATCTTTATGAGAGACAATGACATCTACAAAGGCTAACTAATGGAACAAAATGGCTTTCTTAAGCAAATTCTAAAGCAAGAGTCAAGTTGTTTTAGAAAAAGCATGATGATGCATGCAAATAATTGTTCTGTTTTAATAATCAACACTGGATTTCTAATAGTCTTGTCAAGATTTTGGGGGTCTTATGGCCAAGTTCTAGCTCCTTCATCTTCCATATGTAATTCAAAATACTTAGTTCAAGATTGATCCTGACCTCAGTTCAAGATACTTGATAAAACACTGTCTTCTCTTCACAAGGTATAAAGTAGGGCAATGAATCAGTTTGCCCAATTCTATTTGATGTAGTTTAAGGTGTTTGTGTGTGTTAATATTGGTGTTCATGCCAAGAAAGGCATTTGCTTTCGAAATCTTCAACAAAACGTAGTAGAGTCAGGCCACAGTCCACATATTTGTGTAACTTTTAGGGTTCGTTTGACAAAATTTTTTTTTTGGTTTTCAGTTTTTAAAGAGCAGTTTTTTAAAGAGCAGCTTAAATTTTTTTTTATATAAAAACAAGTGGGTGTTTGATAACCCCTTTTTTTTTTAGGTTTTTTTTTTTTGGGTGTTTGGTAACCCTTTTTATTTTGACTTTTTTTTTTTTGTGGTTTGCGGTGGCGGTGGTGGGGTGCAGCGGTGGTGGCCGGTGGTGGCCGGCGGCCGGAGGCGGCTGCGGGCAGTCTCCGGCGGTGGTCGCCGGCGGCCGGAGGTGGCTGCCGGCAGTCTCCGGCGGTGGTTGCCGGCGGCCGGCGGTGGTCGCCTGAGGTGGCTGCCGGCAGTCGCCGGCGGCCGGAGGTGGTGGCCGGTGGTGGTGGTGGTGGCCGGCGGCCGGAGGTGGCTGCCGGCAGTCTCCGGCGGTGGTCGCCGGCGGCCGGCGGTGGTCGCCTGAGGTGGCTGCCGGCGGTGGGAGGGTGGTGGTGGTGGTCTAAGAAAAAAAAACCAAAAGTGAAAAAAAAAACCAGTTTCTGGAGTTTTTTTTTCACTCTTTTTTACTCTTCAGTTTAAAAACTGGTTTTTAAACTGAAAAAAAAAATGGTTACCAAACGCTCCTTTTTTTTTCAGTTTTTAAAAACTGAAAAAAAAAAGAGGAAATTTTTTTTGTCAAACTAGGCCTTAGTTTTCATCTCTCTCTAGTGAAGCTTGATAATTTATCATAGCTGCATAACTTTTTCAGTCGGATTGTGTGTGCAACACAACTTGTTATCACCTTGGTATCAGTAACAAAAGTAACGAATTCCCAAAAACTTCAATGATTTTTCTGTTTAAACACATCTTAGAAAGGTCCCAAATTGGGCGGCCCAATTTGGGCCTGGGCCTTGTTTGTGCAGTCTTTCTGTTGAGCAGTGCAATCAAACATTGTTCCCAAATTTGGTTTTCAATGCCTTTGAAAACTTTCAGCCAAGAAACAACGTTTGAAACGGAGGATTAAATATATTTCACTACTCTCTGTTTGTTCCGATGTCAGTTCTTAAATGGTTAGGCATATGATAGTTTAAAGGATGAACTACATGGCAGTGACTTTTTTAATCCACAACAAGAAGTAGAAGCATGAAGTCAAATCTGAAAAGCTTGACTTCAACAATAGATCTTTACATAAGAAGCAAGTTTTAAGACTACCAACAAGCTGAACACAACAAGAGAATACTAAACAAAGGGCTGAAAATTAACACAACAAGAGAATTATTTCTTATTCTCTTGTTGTGAAAATTAACACAACAAGAGAATACTAAACGATAGATCTTATTTCTCGTCGCATGATTTTGTTCGAGCTATACTCGAACAAAATCATGCGACAAATAAGTTGGGCAAATAAAATGCGAAATTGGTCCGAACCAGGAGGTCCAAATAATAACTTTATGCTAGTACATGAATCGTCTATTTTGCCATGGGGACTTTGTGGTGGACCTGGAATCTTTCTGACGGTCCTGGTCGTCGTCGGATTAACCAAGATAAATTCTTTCCTAGCATTCAAGGCAAAGAGGAAATTACTACCCGAAGCTGTCAGGAAATAGAGATATTCACCTGAATAATGCACGACAGATTTCAACAGATCGTGGACCAATATCTTGAACCATCGATTCGAACAACCAGTGAAGCCGTAAAGTGCTGCGTGGTCTTGATTAGCAGGTTTATTGTAGAAAAACAGCCACGTCGAGGAGCGATGTTGATCGTTATAATTGCGTACAAATCCTTGCTCGCCTAAGATCGAGGCTATAGGTTTGGAAACGCATCTCAACCGGCAAATATCTGGTGAAGCGAGGCGGGTGAATACGTATTCTATGAGCTCCGATGAAAGGAGACAGAATCCGACGGATTTCGTCGCCGGAAGCCGGTGACCTTCCATTAAAGATGGTGATGCATCTAATGCGGTTCCATCTTTATGAGAGAGAATGGCTTTCTTAAGCATAAACTTTCACATAGCGTACCAATCATTATGGCATGGAAATATGTAGCTGATAGACAGTTGGATTGGGACACAAAGGAGTAATTCTGTTCTCTTGTTATCTGGTCAACAACAGAGAGCGGAGAACGGATAAATTTTCATTCTTCTCTTCCTGTTGGCTTTGGACAAACCTGGTTGCTATGATTTACTTCCCGACCCAGAAGGGTGCAAGTTTATTTGAAAACAACTCGACGACGAATCGGAGAAGAACGAGAATAAATTTAATGGAATAAAAAAATGGATGGACAGCAAACAAAACAATGACCAGAGAAGTACAAAATACTGAAGTTGGGGGCTGTGTAGAGTGAAGTTTTGAGGGGTAAATTGACTTTTTGTATAAATGGTACAACTGTTCTTTCATTAATTTTGTTAACTCTGTTAACAGAAAAATATAAATGTGTAGCTTAGAGTAATAAAAATATTTAGGCGGAGCCATGTGTAATTTAGGGCAAACCTCAGGGGTGCCGTGTGTAATTTATCCTATATATAATGGGAACACTCTTTTTGGTGTAACACCACTTTTGATGGTACATAATTACCTACTTTGAATGTTGACCCTTGACATCATAAAATTATTTCAAAATAAAATATTAAAATATTAAATAACGACACATGTTTGGTTCTTAAAATTTTAAAGTTATTTCCAAAAAATATAGTCAAAATCCATCCAAAACCCATGCTTGATATTACAAAAATTATTTCATTTTCGTATATGAAATGCATGTGCCACGATAAATGGCACAAAACATAAGCTTTGATAGTGTTCCCAACCTATTCTGGTCGTACCCAAAGGCCCACTACGGTCCCATTTTGCATGACACGTCCGTACAAGCAACAGACATTTTCAACGCTCACAACCGGTCAAAGCATGCACGCTCAAGTAACGTGACCAAGTCTCATGACACTTCGACCGTCGCACTTCGCCCGTCGCCCAACGACGCGCCATGACACTTGCCCAAGGAGGTTGGCCTTGGCCTCCCCCTTGGGGTCGGCCTCGGCCTTGGCCTTCCCCTTGGGGTCGGCCTCGGCCTCCCCCTTGTGGTCGGCCTCGGCCTTCCCGAAGGGTTGGCCTTTGGCCTCTATCCTTAGCACCTTCACTTCTCTTCAAGAGACCTTGCATCCTTCGCGACGCCCTTCGCCCGTCATCCGGACGTCAACCTCGCGACGTCCGTCGTGCATCACCTTACGGACGTTCGTACATCAACCTCGCGACGTCCGTCGTGCATCACCTTACGGACGTTCGTACATCAACCTCGCGACGTCCGTCCTGCAACAACCTCCCGTCGCCCGGACACAACTCCGCGACCCCCGTCGCCCGGACACAACTCCGCGACCCCGTCGCCCGGACACAACTCCGCGACCCCGTCGCCCGGACACAACTCCGCGACCCCCGTCGCCCGGACACAACTCCGCGACCCCGTCGCCCGGACACAACTCCGCGACCCCCGTCGCCCGGACACAACTCCTCGACCCCGTCGCCCGGACACGACTCCGCGACCCACTCTCCGGAGTGTACATCATCCGCGGGGATAGGCGACTCCTCCGGGACACTATCTCTGCCAGGGAGCTCTTCAACTCCCCTTCCGCCAGGTAGACGGCTCCTCCGGGATGCTACCTCGGCCAGTCGGGTAGACGGCTCCTCCGGGATGCTACCTTGACATGCTCCGAGTGCTCCGGCACAAGGACTCACCCGCGGGGATAGGCGACTCCTCCGGGACACTATCTCTGCCAGGGAGCTCTTCAACTCCCCTTCCGCCAGGTAGACGGCTCCTCCGGGATGCTACCTCGGCCAGTCGGGTAGACGGCTCCTCCGGGATGCTACCTTGACATGCTCCGAGTGCTCCGGCATAAGGACTCACCCGCGGGGATAGGCGACTCCTCCGGGACACTATCTCTGCCAGGGAGCTCTTCAACTCCCCTTCCGCCAGGTAGACGGCTCCTCCGGGATGCTACCTCGGCCAGTCGGGTAGACGGCTCCTCCGGGATGCTACCTTGACATGCTCCGAGTGCTCCGGCATAAGGACTCACCCGCGGGGATAGGCGACTCCTCCGGGACACTATCTCTGCCAGGGAGCTCTTCAACTCCCCTTCCGCCAGGTAGACGGCTCCTCCGGGATGCTACCTTGGCCGGCCGGGTAGACGGCTCCTCCGGGATGCTACCTTGGCCTGCGGAATAGACGACTCCTCCGGGACACTATCTCCGTCAGGGTGCCTGCGTGACTGGCCTACGTGCTCTGGCACTGGGGGCTTGCGTCGGCACCCCTAGGAACTATGACCCCCGGGTCACTCCGAGACGGGAGCAGGTCTTCGGAGGGCATCACGCCTAGTTCACCTGGCAGTTGGGCGTCGGGTCTTCCCCACCGCTGCCAGGCCTATGGGACTCCGCAAGGGCTTGGATTGGAGGCTAGATCAAGGGGGTTCTCTGGCCACACCGATGCGGTGGGAGCCAGTCTTTCCAGACAGACAGAGCGACGCTGTGAGGAGCAGGCCGGTTGAATATGCGATCTGACAGTCCATGGAGCACCGGCACTCGTGGACCCCCCGGTGACGTGTCACTCCCGGGGAGCGCCACGTGTCGGTTAATGACATCATCATCTCAATCTCTATAAATAGAGATCTTGAGAATTCATTTGGAGGAGGAGAACATTTGGACATTTTCAGAACATTTTCACTTTCTCACTCTAGAATTCTAGAGAGAGAAACATACAGCACCCTGACTCTGGACCTAAGCATCGAACTGTGACTGTCATCGTGTATTCATCCCGCGCTATCGCCCTCACAGCACTGCCACCCTCGAGCTCTGTCTGGGAAGCCCTTGGTCTCTGCCCTTGTTCCACCCTTGCTGTGTCTCACATCAACATACTTGGAAGCTGACTCGGACTGCAGCCTTTGTGGCACCTCCACGTAAGTACGAACCCGCTTTCCTTGGCATCAGATAGTAAATAAGTACTTATAGTGACATGTTTGGTTTTCATAATTTAAAATTTATTTCGCTAAATGCGATAATAAACACTTATACCCGTTGCTTAAAATTTTAAAAAAAATTATACTATTAACTTAATTTGCATGTGCTACGAGCCTACGATGGCTCGTATAAGGATATATGTTAATTATTTTTTGGACAAAATTATTCCTTTTTTTTTTTTAATGTCATGATTGATTATTTGTTGTAAATATTCATGAACTAATGTCATGACCCGCAAAAAACTCTTCATTTCTCCATGTTAGATGCATGACCAGTTATTCAACTTCTTTAGCAGCAAACATGTATCTACATTTATACTCTTTATAGCTTGATTTAATTCTGTCATTCAATTGCGAAAATTAATTATACCTAAGTTCAACCTTTTCTCACTATCATACACCTCCAAAATAAATGCTGACAACATCAAGCAATTACATTCTCTCCTTCGCGTTCCATCTTATTCTCTTCCAAGAATTAATTGTAGCAAAATTCTAATGAGTGAATCTTGATCTCCACCACATCAATTTGGCATATAATGATTCTCTCAATATTTTCTTCATGGCTAC
Organism: Escallonia rubra; assembly: GCA_033065855.1. Taxonomy (NCBI): domain Eukaryota; kingdom Viridiplantae; phylum Streptophyta; class Magnoliopsida; order Escalloniales; family Escalloniaceae; genus Escallonia; species Escallonia rubra. The sequence continues at coordinate 103,590 of JAVXUO010002989.1, read as the reverse complement.
CATCTAAACTCTGTTGCTGCAATTTACACAACCTCTGAATACGCAAAAGAGTTATATAAGGTACTACAATCTTATAAGTTATAACTACTTGCTACCTTCACTTCAAGAAAAGACCTTAAAAAGTTTCTCATTCTATCTTCTAATAGATATAGAAACTTATTCATAAATATACATTATTATTCTTATGATCAAAACCATCGTAGCTCAAGAATTATAGCAATCTCAAGGTTTTTCACTTATGACTATACAAAGGATTAATAGCATCTGTGTGAATTTATCGCGCTCGCAGAACAAATACATGCATCTTAATTTAAACTTGAAAAACTCACGTTAATAAGAATACTACCATCTTCATTTGGAGAATCTCTATAAGTACTTCATTTGGAGAATCTCTATAAGTAACATTAGGTTAACAAACATCTTGGTCATAATTCATTCGACTTTGAAAGTTTTGAGCTGAACACCTATGGTATTGTACAGAATTAGTAATATTATGTTAGCGTTAATCTTAATAGAAAAACAAGAACTCACATCATTCCAAGTAACCAAAGTGAGACTATCCTTAAAGTAGGCCTTAGACCTCGTTTTCTTGATGTCTAAAGCAATTAAAGGTGACCAAAAAATACACCAAATTTAACCTATAGACTGCATTCACGGGTTGAAGCATTTTATCCATTGTAAAGGCAATAAAGAGAAAATACGTGATGAATATGCAAAATGTTATAATTTTGTTGTTAAAGTAGAGCGCCAAGCTTAATTTCAAGGTAAGAATTTTCTATATGGTACACGCTAGCTTTGAGATCTTAGTTTGAACGAGAAAAAAATGGTATTTTGTTCACATAATGGAGATATAAATTCTTTTCAAAACTATATACGCATATATGATTTTCACGATGTTGTTTAAAAGTGAGCAACGCAATTTTCATTTAACGAATCTCATTATCAATCTATTTATCATCTGAATATATTGGTAAGCTTGAGTTTTAATCTCTAAATCTGAATGAAGCATGTCCAATACACTTTTTCACTTATGTGTTACAGATGTTTTAGAGCCTTTGTGACTTATACCATGAGATAAAACTCTAGCAAAAACAATATCTTAAAAATAATGTCATAACCATGTTTGTTACTTTTACGGATAAATATGATTTCATATAAAGTAGTCTAATATCATTTTCTACTAGAGAGCATGTACTTTCTTCTAGGAGAACAAAATGGCTTTCTTAGACAACCATCTAATTATTATTATTATATAGTAAAGAGAATGTAAACTTTCAGATGGCATACCTATCATTATGCCATAGGCTGAACAGCAGTGTCTTTATTTCTGTTTTGTTGCAAAATGTAAGACACAAATTATCTAAATTCCCCTTCAATCTATTATAGGGCAGACTTAGAAAAAACACCCAAAAAAAAAAAAAAGGATTGAGACTGTTCACAGGTCATGTATGGGCAGATCGCGCTAACAACTTAAATTTAGTTATCAACGGCGGCAAGAAATGAGCTCGCTGTGTGTGTGTGTGTAATTTTCTCTCATATTTCATTTTCTCTTATATTTCATATCTTTTTGTACGTTACTTGGTGAGTTCTATTAATACAAATCCCAAAGCATGGTTATGATTATTAGTATTTGGGAGAGACTATTCTTAAAATACTATATTTCACTTTTTCATCTGTTCTTGAAAGACTAGAAAATGTTATTAAAAGTGATAGAAAACTCATAAAAAGGTGAAAATAATGTTATTATTACTATTGATTTTGTTATTACTATTTAACGTATAAGTATAAAATTTATATAAATAGTTTAATGTTTGCTCCCATGTATAACACACGAGATCAATACAAGTTCTAAAGTAAGAGTTAAGATTTTTGGGGGTCTTTTGGCCAAGTTCTAGCTCTTTAATCTTACATATAGAGTTCAAAATACTTGACATAGTTCAAGATATATTTTGAACTAGGTTCAAGATACTTGTCATAACATTGTCTTTTCTTCACAAATTCTCTTTGATGTGGTTTAATGGGGGTGTGTGTTAACATTGGTATTCATGCCAAGAAAGGCATTTGCTGTACTAGAATCAGACTACAGCCCGCAACTTTGAGCAACTTTTTCTTGTTGAATTGTGCAACATAACTTGTTATCACCTTCATATCAGTAACAAAGGCAACAAATTCCCAAAATCTTCTAAGGTTTTGATCTGTTTGATCACATCTTGCAAAGCTCCCAAACATTTCCTGTTTTAGTGTTTAATCAGGATAAGGTGAGGCCAGAGGAGAAAGCGATTCCAGCCAAGTTTGAACCCTTCATCTTGCAGTCAGGGAGAGGCACCCAAGTCCATTGTCTCCCCCCTTTACCATAACATAGCCAAATTATGTCCCAAACACCCTCAAAATTGGACATCAGCACAACGCTGACTGTCCCTTTCCTTTCCTCCAAACACCCCATCATAACCCCATACGGTTTCTTAATCTGATCAATTAGTTCACTTGGGACATTTGATATGAACTCCCAATGCCTACCATCTGAGCTCAAGCTCCCAGCTCCAGAGACTTTAGCAACTTAGTGTTGCTTTTCGCAACATCAACACCCTCCGATCTAGCGATCACCATGTTCCCATCGCCGTAGACTTGCAACCGGTTGATGGCATTCCCCCACCGAATCCAACGGCCCATTGCCCCTCGTCGTTCCCTACTCCGTGAAATCTTGGCCGTACCACCACGGGGGGTCTCCCCCTGAGATCCAGTGGCAATAAGAACACTTTCATTCCGGCCATTAAATATACTCAAGAAACTACGATCTCCCTCTCTCCCGTTGCAACGTTGTAGAGCACCAAAATTTTCTCTTGCTACCGTAGAGTGCCACTTGTCGGTTTTTGAGTTGTACTGATCAAACAAAACCGAAAATTTTTCATTCATCTCAGTAAACAGAAACAACCAACCCCTGGAGGCCCGGATATTAATTTCATAGCGGACCAACGCCAGAAAGATGTGCCACGTGGACCTAATGGACTTGGAGGGATCTTTTTAACTGTCTTTAAAACGGAATTAACTGAAAAAACCTCCTGACTAGTGTTCAAGGCAAACAGAAAATGATCACCTGATGCTGTCAAGGAGTAAAGGTCTTCGCAACGAGGGATCATCTGTTTCAACGTATCAACAATCAGAACCTTGAACCATCGGTTGGAGCGGTCGGTTGGAGCGGTCTGCAACAGGAAGGCTACTAAAAGAAGATGCTGACGTTTTTTGAACAGGTGAAAAACAAGACATCCACCACAATTACCGCCATATTTCATGCAATTGGCGAAAATCAGCTCTTATACTTTAACACAATTAACACAACACTGAACATGCTACGTCTCATGAACTAGGTACATCAAGTCTTCTACACATTGTTGATGCATGCAACTACAAGATGTATTCACCAACCGGCTGCACAAAAAGCCCGCGAAAGTAACAAATTCCTCCGTTTTAGTGTTTAAGCATTTGATCTGTTTAAACACATCTAGAAAGGTCCCAAAGATTTCCTCCGTTTTAGTGTTTAAGCAATTGAAGGATTAGGCCTGGGCCTTGTTTGTGCAGAGTCTTTTTTATGTTGAGCAGTACAAACAAATATTGTTCCAAAATTTGTTTTCCAATGTCTTTGAAAACTTGAATTTTAACAATAGATCTTCACATAAGGAGCAAGTCTTAAGACTACCAACAAGCTGAATACAACAAGAGCATTCTAACAATAGATCTTTACATAAGGAGCAAGTTTTAAGACTACCAACAAGCTGAATACAACAAGAGCAATCTGAAAAAATGGGCTGAAAATTAACTTTTGTCTAACCCAAGTAATGATTTGAATTAGTACAAAACAAGACCAGAGGAGAAAGATATTCCAGCCATGCTTGAACCCTTCATCTGGCAACTAGGGAGGACAACCCTAGTCCAGTTTCTCCTGCCTATATCATAACTTAGCCAAATAATGTCCCATACACCCTGAAAATTAAACATCAAAGCTACTCTGATTGCCCCATTCCTTTCCTCCAAGCACCCCTTTATCATCCCATAAGGATTCTTAATTTCAGCAACTATTTCTCTTGAGGTCTGTGAGATGAACTTCCCACGCTTACCATTTGCAGTTAAGCCCCACAATTGTACACCCTTCAACATCCTAACTCTGTGATTCTTATCATCAATACTGTCTGACCGAACAACCACCATCTTCCCATCACCGATTACACGATAACTGTGTAAGCGATCTTGCCTTTTCCAGCTAGAATCAGCATAAGCCAATCCTAGCCATATACTGACCGCTTCGGGATGGTCACGTTGAGATACACAAACAATATCAGTGCCTTTACTAAACCAATCAACCACGCTTAAGAGAACACAACCACTGACAAGCGATAGATCAACTCTTTCATTCAAACTTCTTGTCTGCCAGAGGTCAGTATTCGAGTCATACACGAAGAAATTCTTGTGACAATTAATTTGGTTATGTAAAATGCAAAATCGGTCCGAACCAGGAGGCCCAATTAATAACTTTATCCTAGTATCCGGACCGGAAAATATTTTTGATGGACATAGAATCTTTCTAACGGTCCGGGTCATCGGATTAACTAAGACAACTTCATTCCTAGTGTTTAAGGCGAAGAGGAAATTGCTACCCGAAGCTGTCAAAAAATAGAGATATTCACCTGAAGGCACGACCGATTTCAACAGGTCGTGGACCACTATTTTGAACCATCGGTTCGACCGATCAGTGAAGCCGTGAAGTGCTGCGTCGTCGTGATCAGCAGGCTTGTTGTAGAAAAACAGCCACGTCGAGGAGCGGTGTTGATCGTTATGATTGAGAACAAATTCTCGTTCGCGCAAGATAGAGGCTATAGGTTTGGAAACGCATCTCAACCGGCAAATATCTGGGGAAGCGAGGCGGGTGAATATGTATTCCATGAGCTCCGATGGAAGGAGACAGAATCCGACGCAATTTGTTGCCGGAAGCCGGCGACCTTCCATTTCGGAAGAGAGCCCAATTTTGGGTGTCTACTGAAGTAATGCATCGACGTTATAAAGTCTAATGGAACAAGATGGCTTTCTTTCTTAAGCAAATCTAATCTAATTATTATTAATTAATTAGTAAAGAGAATGTAAACTTTCAGCTGGCACATCTATCGTCATGTCATGGGCTTAACGGTAATGTCTTTATTTTTGTTTTGTTACAAAATGAAGTAAAAAACTATCTAAATTCTCGTTCAACCTATTATTATTCGACGTATAAGTATGAACTTCATATAAATATCTTAATATTTGTTCTCATGTCCAATTTACGAGATCAATACTAGTTTTAAAGTAAAAGTTAAGATTTTTGGGGGTCTTTTGGCCAAATTATAGCTCTTAATCTTCCATTTCGAGTTCAATATACTTGACATAGTTCAAGATTGATCCTAACGTCAATTCAAGATATTTGTCATAACATTATCTTTTCTTCACAAGTTTTCTTTGATGTGGCTGAAGGTGTTGCTGTGTGTTAATAATATTGGTGTTCATGCCAAGAAAGGCATTTGCTTTCAAGATCTTTAGTAGAATCAGGCCACAGCCCACAGCTTTGAGTAACTTTTTTCTGGTTAAATTGTGCAGCATAACTTGTTATCACCTTCATATCAGTAACAAGAGTTACAAATTCCCAAAATCTTCTAGGATTTTGATCTGTTTAAACACATCTTACAAAGGTCCCAAAGATAATTCCTCTGTTTTTAGTGTTTGATCAGGATAAGGTGAGGCCAGAGGAGAAGGTGATTCCAGCTAAGTTTGAACCCTTCATCTTGCAGTCAGGAACAGGCACCCAAGTCCATTCTCTCTCCCCTCTACCATAACATAGCCAGATTATGTCCCAAACACTCTCAAAATTGGACATCAGCACAACCCTGACAGTCCCTTTGCTTTCCTCCAAGCACCCCATCATAACCCCATGCGGTTTCTTAATCTGATCAATTAGTTCACTTGGGACATTTGATATGAACTCCCAACGCCTACCATCTGAGCTCAAGCTCCACAGCTCCAGAGACTTTAGCAACTTTGTGTTGCTCTTCGCAACATCAACACTCTCCGATCTAGCGATCACCATATTCCCATCGCCGTAGACTTGCAACCGGTTGATGGCATTCCCCCAACCGAATCCAACGGCCGACTGCCCCTCATCATTCCCTCCTCCATGAAATCTTGGCCGTACCACAACGGGTGTCTCCCCCTGAGATCCAGTGGCAATAAGAACACTTTCATTCCGGCCATTAAATATACTCAAGAAACTAGGATCTCCCTCTCTCCCATTGCAACGTTGTAGAACACCAAAATTTTCTCTTGCTACCGTAGAGTGCCACTTGTCGGTTATTGAGCTGTACTCGAACAAAACCGGAAAATCTTCATTCATCTCAGCAAACAGAAATCGGAAATGACCAACCCCCGGAGGCCCGGATAGTAATTTCATACCAGAGCGACGCCACGAAGACGTACAACGTGGACCTAATGGACTAGGAGGGATCCTTTTAATTGTCTTCAAAACGGGATTAACTAAAATAACCTCCTGACTAGTGTTCAAGGCAAACAGAAAATGATCACCAGATGCTGTCAAGAAGTAAAGGTCTTCGCAACGAGGGATCATCTCTTTCAACGTATCGGCAATCAGAAACTTGAACCAGCGGTTGGAGCAGTCGGTGAAGCCGTGAAGAACAGCGTCCCTCTTCCAACGCTTCTTGTAAATGAAGAGCCAAGTCGCCGAGCTAGATTGGAGATTGTAATCACGAACGAAATCTTGGTCAGAGATTAGCAACGCGATGGATTTACTAACCGACTTGAACCGGTAAACATCTGGTAAGGGTAGGCAGAGAAGTATATACTGTATGAGCTCCGACGGAAGGAGACAAAGGCCGACCGCATTTGTTGTCGAACTCTGGTGACTTTCCATTCAAGAGAGAGCCCAGTTTAACATCTCTAACAATGTTATCATATATACTGACAGATTACTTGGTTCTTGGTGAGTATTTTAAGCCGCAAACTAAGGTAGAATAATGATTATGTTGAGGATTATTGTAATGGGTGTAAAAACAAATGTTCTGACGAGGCATCAATCGTCATGAACGGAGTACGCATGCGATGGTTGCATGAAGGTTGGCCTATTTGATTGGCACAAAGTGAGTGGTGTGTGTTGGATAATGGATTTCTGAAGTCAAATCCTACGTAGATTGGTGCTTGTTAGCCTAAGCTGGGTGAAGCATGCGAGCATTCGTCATTGCATTTACTAGAGAGGGATGAGTCATGGCTGGGGTTTTATGCTTAGCGGACCTAACTTCTATTTGGACTTTCCCAAAAAAAGCCATTAAAAACAAGAAAGCCATAAAAACGGTGCTATAACAAGAAAGCAAGAAACAGGAATTGGGGTGGGGTGTGGTGGGGTGGGGTAGGGGAATACATGGTAGGGATGATCTTCCAAAAGGAGCTACCAACCCAGTAACTGGAAGCGGGAGCTAGCTTGGTAGGATGTAACCACGCCATAGCCATGAACAGAAGATGGTTGAAGAAATTCCTATTGATGGGAATCCCTCGCTCCAGACACGCGCGTAAACACACATACACAGAGCAAACCCTCCAATCCACCCACATCCCCGTTCCCCGGTACGGTTCCCTAGGTGGCCTATTGCTTTCGGTAGCTAACTTCACGCTAATATGGTAGAAGTTGACAGCAATCCTGATCGAATCGTCAAAGATGACATGATGCAGGTTTAAATTTGTAAGTTATATCCAACAACCCAAGTTTTGTCTGCAATCTGATACAGTGAAATGAGACACCCTTTGGGATTCTGCAACAATAAAGAGCAAGCGCAGTTGGCTCACAGGTTCGAAATATGGGCAGTGGGGCTTTCTAGGGTGAATAAGTTCCAATTCTGTAATGATTGCCATGAAGCAATCAATTTTCATCACTTAAGTTTTCAATGTAGATTTACAGCATAAAAATCGTTAGAAGTTTTCCAAGAACACAGCTAGCACCATTATACAAATGTCTTGTTCTAAATTTACATCTGCAACATCTCTTGTTGCCATGTGCAACTTAATGTTATTATAGCACTGAATTCTATTTGACCTGCAACACATTCATTTGTTCGCTCACTCCATCACCTTTTACCAAAATCCTCTGCAGGACAGGGGCTGCTGCTAATAGTTTTGGCATTAAGATGAAGCAGGTAGGCACATTTACCGCGCTTTTCACCATATTAAAGTCAAACAGGGAGAAACCTCCTGCAAGTCAATCCTTCTAGCTACGATTTGCCAAAAATCAGAACCTCTTTAAGTCAAAGGCAATGACTCAAGGCAATCGTCAATATACAGTGAAAGGCCGTATTTCAGGCTATTGGCCAAAATCAGCTCTTATCCTTCAAGAAATTTAACACAACACCGGACATGCTAGGTCTCATGAAGACATGAACTAGGCACATCAAGTCTTCTAGACATTGTTGATGCATGCAACTGCAAGATGTATTCACCATCGGGCTGCACAAAAAGCCCGCGAAAGAACAATTTCTCCTTTTGAATGCCGAAAACAGGGATTTCAAAGATGAGTCAAATGATTGCATTTTGAGCATCCTACAACAACAAGTTTGGAACTTTCTAGCAAGACTACAGCCTGAAATAAGATGACTAAAAAGAAAGAGGATAACGTCAAGTACAAGATCTGCACAACATTAATTGACATGAAATACTATGAGAAAGCTATGGCATGCCTTGTTTTTCTTTGTTCTTTTAACAAGTAACTCTTGCACATATTGTTATCTAAACGGAAAGTTTGTCGCTAAAAACCAGGTTGCTATGAACTGGTTTGCAGGTCAACTGGTCCATGGCATGTGTTTTTGGTAAAAGAACTGATTTTGATCTCAAAGCTAGGACTCCAGGATTTGAACATCACATGGTCATTCATGAGCAAGCGCGATGACAATTATGCAAACAGTTGTTCAGTTTTAATAACCAATACTGGAGATCTAACAGTCTTTATAGGATTTTTGGGAGTCTTTTGGCCAACTTCTAGCTCCTTAATCTTCCATATGTAGTTCAAAATACCTGACACAGTTCAAGATAGATCCTGAGCTCAGTTCAAGAAACTTGGCATGTCATTGTCTTCTCTTCTTAAGGTATAAAGTAGGCCAATGAATCAGTTTCCTCCAATTCTCTTTGATGTGGTTTAAGGTGTTTGTGTGTGTTAATATTGATTATCATGCCAAGAAAGGTACTCGCTTTCTGGATCTTTAATTAATGTACAGGCCACAGCCTACAGCCCACAGCTTTGAGTAACTTTTAGTTCTCATCTCTCTTTGGTGTAGCTTGATAATTACCATAGCTGCATAAAAATTTATGTTGGATTGTGCAACATAACTTCTTATCACCTTCATATCAGTAACAAAAGTAACAAATTCCCACAATCTTCAAGAATCTTGATCTGTTTAAACACATGTTACAAAGATCCCAAAGATTTCCTCTGTTTTAGTGTTAAGCTTTTAAAGAATTAGGCGTGGACTTTGTGCAGTTCTTTTGTTAAGCAGTGCAATCAAACATTGTTCCACAATTTGTTTCTCAATGTCTTTGAAAACTGTCAGCCAAGCAACAACTTTTGAAACTGCAGATGAACTCAGTGACACTACTCTCTCTTTGTTCCAATGTCAGTTCTTAGATTCAATAGGCATATGATACTTTAATGGATGGACTACATGGCAGTGATTTTTTCAATCCATAACAAGAAGTAGAAGCATTAAGTCAAATCTGAAAAGCTTGAACTTTAACAATAGATCTTTACATAAGGAGCAAGTTTTAAGACTACCAACAAGCTGAATACAACAAAAGCATTCTAAATAAAGGGCTGAAAATTACCTCTTGCCTAGTCCAAGTACTGATTTGAATTAGGATAAAACAAGACCAGAGGAGAAAGAGATTCCAAACAAGCTTGAATCCTTCATCTGGCAATTAGGGAGGACAACCCTAGTCCAGTTTCCCCTGCCTATATCATAACTTAGCCAAATAATGTCCCATACACCCCGAAAATTAAATATCAAAGCTACTCTAATTGTCCCATTCCTTTCCTCCAAGCACCCCTTTATCATCACATAAGGCTTCTTAATTTCAACAATTATTTCTCTTGAGGTCTCGGAGATGAACTTCCAATGCTTACCATTTGCAGTTAAGCCCCACAATTCTACACCCTTCAACATCCTAACTCTCTTTTTCTTATCATCAACACCGTCTGACCGAACAACCACCATCTTCCCATCACCGATTACACGATAACTGTGTAAGCGATCTTGGCTTTTCCAGCTAGAATCAGCATAAGCCAATGCTGGCCATATACTGACCGCTTCGGGATGGTCACATTGAGATACACAAACAGTATGAGTGCGTTTGCTAAACCAACCAACCACGCTTAAGAGAACACAACCACTGACAAGAGATAGATCAACTCTTTCATCCAATCTTCTTGACCGCCAGTCGTCAGTATTCGAGTCATACAGGAAAAAAATCTTTTCACAATTAAGTTGGGTAAGTAAAATGCAAAATCGGTCCGAACCAGGACGTCCAAAAAATAACTTTATGCTAACACCCCGATCGGAAAATGTGCCATGGGAACTTTCTGGTGGACTTGGAATCTTTCTAACGGTCCGGGTCATCGGATTAACTAAGACGAGTTCTTCCCTAGTTAGGAAGGTAAAGAGGAAATTACTACCCGAAGCTGTCAAAAAATAGAGATATTCACCTGAATGCACGACAGATTTCAACAGATCGTGGACCAATATCTTGACCCATCGATTCGAACAATCAGTGAAGCCGTGAAGTGCTGCGTCGTCGTGATGATCAGACTGCTCGTAGAAAAATAGCCACGTCGAGGTGTGGTGCTGGTCGTTATGATGGCGAACAAATTCTTGTTCACATAAGATAGAGGCTATAGGCTTGCTAACGCATCTCAACCGGCAAATATCTGGTGAAGCGAGGCGGATGAATACGTATTCGATGAGCTCCGATGGAAGGAGACAGAACCCGACGGATTTTGTTGCCGGAAGCCGGTGACCTTCCATTTAAGAAGAGAGCCCAATTTCGGGTGTCCCACGTTATTTTCCTTTTATTTGTTTCTGTCCTTCAAAAATTACATGTTTATCTTTTTTACATTAAATTAAAAAAAATTATAAGTATTTTTACATATTTATCTTTTTTATATTTTTTTAAAATTTTATTTCTCTATCTTCACATTTAAATCTACGTTAACTTACTCTTTCCTGTCCCACTTTTTATATTTTTTTATTCATTTAATATTTTATTAACTCATTTTCTCTCTTTTTACTCACTTTCTTCTACTCCTGTCGGACTTGTCTCTAAAGCAAAATGAAAAACACACATTATATCACTTAAATACTTAAACTGTATAAAAAATGATAAAATTACGTGGGACAGATGGAGTAATAAGGAGAATGTAAACTTGGCATGCCTAGCATTGGGCTGAACAGTAATGTTTTTATTTTTGTTTTGTTGCAAAATGAAGAGAATATTTGTCAGAATTCTCGTTCAACCCATTATAGGACATACAAACTTAAAAAAAGGGCAAAATATTAAGATTGTCCACACGTCATGTAAGGATATATCGCACTGACAGCTTAAATAAATTGCCAGCAATTGCAAGAAATGAGCTCCCTACACACGCCCACGTTTTTACATATTTTTCTCTTATAGCGCGCGCGTTTTTACATAATTTTCTCTCATATCTTATTTTTCCTTATATTTCATTTCTTATTTTTCTTTTACTTGTGAGTTTTATTAATACAAACATCAACACATGTTTATTACTAGGGCTAATTACACATATGTCCCTGAGGTTAGGGGGTAATTACAGGCAAGGATAATAGTTTGGACAAATTACACTTGTGTCCGTTGACCAAACGGAACCCTAAAAATCCTAACGATTTTAATGAAAAGACTGTATTGCCCCTAAGTTGGAACCTTATTTTTTTTTCCAATGCTATTGCTTCGTCTAAAACAGAAAATCAAACTTGGGGGGGGGGGGGGGGGGGTGGCTCTTTGCTTCATTGCCTCACCATCATCTCCTCCACGCCGCCGCCGCGAATTCGACTGAAATCCAGCTGAAACTCCACCACCCTTTCAGCCCCCAAGCTCCGCCGTCTTCCTCTTCAACCTTACACACGCGCGCGCGCGCGAATCGCATCACTGCATCCTCGACGCCGCCCCCTGCCACAACCTCATATCAGCAACTGCTCCCTTTTATCGCCAGTCACGGCACCCCCTTTCCGCCGGCTGAAACATCGGCTGAAACTTCACCGCGACTGAAATCCGTCGGCTGAAACTTCATCGCGATTGAAATCCGCCAGCTGAAACTCCGGCTGAAACTGCATCGCGACTTCGGCTGAAACTACATCCTGCTAAAACCACTCCGCTTGTATGGAAGATCTGCGGCGAATGTGGAGATCTGTTATGGCGGCGACGAGGTGGGGCTGAGGGAATGGCAGCGACGACATGGGTTTGAGGGAGGGGAGGGGGCTTGGGTTACCGGCGACATGGGTCGAGGGAGGGAGCTGGGGCTGCCGACGGCGAGATTCTAGATGTGGATAAGAGAAACCCTAATTTCAAAATTAGGGTTCTGAAACCCTAATTTTAAGGTTTCAAAACCCTAACTTTTAAATTAGGGTTGATTTTGAAACCCTAATTAAATCAGGGTTTGAAATCCTCCTAATTTCAGGGTTTTCAAAGCTTAATTTGCAAATTAGTTTCAAACCCTAATTTTAAAGAATTAAGATTTGATATCCTAATTTAAAAATTATAAAAATTATTCAGGATATACTGTACAAGAGCAGTATTGTCATTTTTAAAATACAAAATTATGAAAATTACATTTTTTGGATGGAACCCTGACGGTTGGACACGGGTGATACATTTGAAACACTTTTAGTCACGGAATGTTACATTTTGAAACTTTGTGTCATTGACTGTAATTACCTCATAACCTCAGGGACATAGGTGTAATTAGCCCTTATTACTATTACTATTACTATTTGGGAGAGACTATTCTTACAATATTATATTCACTTCTTCATCTGTTGCTGAAAGATTAAAAAAATATAACTAAAAGTGATAGAAAACTCATAAATAGGTAAAAATGGGGTTATTATTATTAATAATTTTTTTTAATTACTATTCGACCTATAAGAATGAGCTTTCTATATATGGAATATATTTGAGCAGTTACTCCTAGGGGTGCAACTTAAATGGGTTAAAAACTCGAGAAAACCCAACATTTTAAAAGTCCATCTCAACCCAACCTAACTTGGACTTTTTACAAAAAAAAGCCCAATGCAGCCCAACCCAAGTGAATCTGATACATGTTGGGTTTCAACCCAATCCAACCCAGTACAACCAGCATCTAATTAATCTTTTCCTGTTCATTTGTGATGAATAATTATTCTCAATGCGCTTTATTATCTAGAGACTAGTATGACTCACATTTGACTTATTAGACAATATTTTAATCTTTGATAAATAAATTTTTTTTATTTATTTAGTCAAAAAATAAATTACAATATTATAAAAAAATCTTTCTGAATTAACATATTTCGGACAGTAAAGATAACTAATAAACTCCATTCTAAATAAAAAGTACATAGTCTTGTACTATAGTCTTCTTCAGACTAGCAAGATTGTTTTTGGCCAAATACTCCAGGGGGAGAGGGGGGCGGGGGAGGAGACCAAGCAATACGCCAACATTACAAGCAAAAAACATCATCAGTATCGCCGTGAACGTCACCGGCGCCAGATCAAAGGGACACAGTTCCCTATCCAAGTGCAAATGCACCTGCAAATGACAAACTCCGCTCAACAGACTCCCCTCCGCCGACGTCACCGCCACCTGATACGCTCCCTTGGCCCTTGTCAAGGGGCCAATCGCAAGAGTTTCTCGGTGTTGTCGCCTTGCTAAAGAAAACGAGGATGTCGAACAAGGAGAGGCATGTCGCCATGGAGGTCGGGGAGAGGAAGGAGGATTTGACGCCGAGGGAGACAAGCGTTTGAGATATCTTGTTGGCGACGAAGCTGGACTTGCCGACGCCGGTGAAGAAGATGGTATCGGCAGAATTGAGTGAAGGCGAGGCTCTTGGTGAGGTCGAGGTGTTGGGGAGTGACGGGAATATCTTCTTCTTGAGGACCCTGTTGGTCTAGGGTTGGCTGCTGAGGGAGCGGCTAGCGGCAACACTACCGCGGTGTAGGGCTGCCTCTGTTGACTGTTGGGGAAGGAGGGATTGAAAGGGATTTCGTCGACTTGGTTTTTTTTTTTTTTCTTTCTTTTTGGGTTAGGATGGGTCAGCTTGGGTTTAATGGGCTTAACCCAATTCAATGTCATTTTAATATTTGTCCAACTTAAACCAACCCATTTTGAAATTAATTGGGTTTAGTGGGTTAAAACTTGTCCATACATGAGTTGGGTTGGTTAAAGCCCATTTTAAACCAACTCAAATTGCAGCCCTAGTTACTCCCGTATACAACGTACAGAATCGACACAAGATATCTTACAGTCTTTTTACGAAAAGCATGATGAATTATCAACACAGGATATTGACAGTTTTTTTTAAAGACTTTGGGAATGTTTTGGTCAAGTTCTAGCTCCATAATCTTTCAAATGTAGTTCAAAATACTTGACATAGTTCAAGATTGATCCTGACCTCAGCTAAAGATACTTATCATAACATTGTCTTTTCTTTACAATTCTCTTTGATGTGGTTTAAGGTGTATGTGTGTGTGTTGTTAATATTGGTGTTCATGCCAAGAAAGGCATTTGCTTTCAAGATCTTCAATGAATGTACTAGAATCAGGCCACAACCCATAGCTTTGAGTAACCTTTTCTTGTTGAATTGTGCAACATAACTTGTTATGACCTTCATATTAGTAACAGAAGTAACAAATTCCGAACAACTTCTAGGATTTTGATCTGTTTAAATACATCTTACAAAGGTCCCAAAGATAATTTCTCTGTTTTAGTGTTTAATCAGGATAAGGTGAGGCCAGAGGAGAAGGTGATTCCAGCCAAGTTTGGACCCTTCATCTTACAATCAGGGAGAGGCACCCAAGTCCATTGTCTCCCCACTATACCATAACATAGCCAGATTATGTCCCAAACACTCTCAAATTGGACATCAGCAAAACCCTGACGGTTTCGTAACCTGATCAATTAGTTCACTTGGGACATTTGATATGAACTCCGAATGCCTACCATCTGAGCTCAAGCTCCACAGCTCCAGAGACTTTAGCAACTTTGTGTTGTTCTTCGCAACATCAACACCATCCGATCTAGCGATCACCATGTTCCCATCGCCGTAGACTTGCAAGCGGTTGATGGCATTTCCCCAACCGAATCCAACAGTCGATTGCCCCTCCTCGTTCCCTCCTCCATGAAATCTTGGCAGTACAACCACGGGTGTCTCCCCTTGAGATCCAACGACAATAAGAACACTTTCATTCCGGCCATTAAATATACTCAAGAAACTATGATCTCTCTCTCTCCCGTTGCAACGTCGTAGAACATCAAAATTTTCTCTTGCTATCGTAGAGTGCCACTTGTCGATCTTTGAGCTGTACTCGAACAAAACCGGGAAATTTTCATTCATCTCAGTAAACAAAACCGGAAATGACCAACCTCCGGAGGCCCAAATAGTAATTTCATACCGGACCGACGCCACGAAGACGTGCCACGTGGACCCAATGGACTTGGAGGGATCCTTTTAACTGTCTTCAAAACGGGATTAACTGAAATAATCTCCTGACTAGTGTTCAAGGCAAACAGAAAATGATCACCAGATGCTGTCAAGAAGTAAAGGTCTTCGCCGCGAGGGATCATCTGTTTCAGCGTATCGGCAATCAGAACCTTGAACCACCGGTTGGAGCAGTCGGTGAAGCCCTGAAGAACTGCGTCCCCGTGCCAATGCTTTTTGTAAACGAAGAGCCAAGTTGCGGAGCTAGATTGGAGATTGTAATCACGAACGAAATCTTGGTCACAGATTAGAAAGGCGATGGATTTACTAACCGACTTGAACTGGAAAACATCCGGTAAGGATAGGTGAAGGAGTATATACTGTATGAGCTCCGAAGTAAGGAGACAAAGGCCGACCGCATTTGTTGTCGAACTCCGGTGACTTTCCATTCAAGAGAGAGCCCAGTGTTACATCTATAACAATGTTATCATATATATACTGACAGATTACTTCGCTCTTGGTGAGAATTTTAAGCAGCAAACTATGGTAGAATAATGATTATGTTGAGGATTATTGTAATGGGTGTAAAAACAAATGTTCCGACGAGGCATCAGTCGTCATGGTCGGAGTACGCATGCGATGGTTGCATGAAGGTTGGCATATTTGATTGGCACAAAGTGAGTAGTGTGTGTTGGATAATGGGTTTCTCAAGTCAAATCCTACGTAGATTTGTGCTCGTTAGCATAAGCTGGGCGAAGAATGCGAGCATTTGTCATCGCATTTACTAGAGGGGGATGAGTCATGGCTGGGGTTTATGCTTAGCGGACCAAACTTCTGTTTGGACTGTCCCAAAGAAAGCCATTAAAAACAAGAAAGCCATAAAAAGGGAGCTATAACAAGAAAGCAGGAAACAGGAACTGGGTGGAGGGAATATATGGTAGGGATAATGATAATCTTCCAAAAGGAGGTACAAACACAAGAATGAATCGCCCAGTAACTGGAAGCGGGACCTAACTCGGAAGGATGTAACCGCACCATCGCCATGAACACACACAGAACAACCCTCCAATCCATCCACATCCCCGTTCACCGGTACCGTTCTGTAGGTGGCCTGTTAATTTCAGTTACCAACTTCACGCTAATACGGTAGAAGTTGACGGTAATCCTGAGCAAATCGTCAAAGACGACATAATGCAGGTTAAAATTTGTAGGTTATATCCAACAAACCCAAGTTTTGTCTGCATTCTGAATTTCTGATACAGTAATATGAGACACCCTTTGGGATTCTGCAACAATAAAGAGCAAACGCAATTGGCTCACGGGTTCGGAATATAGGCAGTGGGGCTTGCTATGGTGAATAAGTTCCAATTCTGTAGTGATTGCCATGAAGCAATCAACTTTCATCACTTAAGTTTTCAATGTAGATTTACAGCATAAAAATAGTTAAAAGTTGCATAGCAGACTACCGCCTTCTCCAAGAACACAGGTAGCACCATTACACAAATGTCTTGTTCTAAATTTACATCTGCAACATCTCTCGTTGCCATGTGCAACTCGATGTTATTTGAGCACTGAATTCTATTTCACCTGCAACACATTCATTTGTTCGCTCACTCCATCACCTTTTACCAAAATCCTCTGCAGGACGGAGGCTGCGGCTAATACTTTTGGCATTAAGATGAAGCAGGCGGGCACATTCACCACGCTTTTCACCATATTAAAGTCAAACAGGGAGAAACCTCCTGCAAGTCAATCCTTCTAGCTATGATTCGCGAAAAACCAGGACCTCTTTAAGTCAAAGGCAATGACTCAAGGCAATCGTCAATATACAGTGAAAGGCAGGAAGGCTACTAAAAGAAGATGCTGCAGTTTTTTGTACACGTGAAAACATCCACCACACCTACCGCCATATTTCAGGCTATTGGCGAAAATCAGCTCTTATCCTTAAAGAAAATTAACACAACATGAACTAGGTACATCAGGTCTTCTGCACATTGTTGATGCAATGCAACTACAAGATGTATTCAGCAACGGGCTGCACAAAAAGCCCACAAACAATTTCTCCTTTTGAATGCCGAAAACAGGGATTTCAAAGATGAGTCAAATGATTGCTTTTCAAGCATCCTACAACTACAAGTATGGAACTTTCTAGTACTACAACCTGAAATAGGATGACTAAAAAGAAAGAGGATAACGTCAAGGTCAACATCTGCACAACATTGACATGAAATACTATGAAAAAGCTATGAGGTGCCTTGTTTTTCTTTGTTCTTTTGACAGGTAACTATTGCATGAGTTGTCATCTAAAGGGAAAATTTGTTGCTAAAAGCCAGGTCGCTAATGAACAGGTTCACAGGTCAACTTGTCCATTTATGTTTTTTTTTGGTACATAACTTGTCCATTTATGTGCATTTGGTAAAATAACTCATTTTGATCTCAAAGCTAGGACTCCAAGGTTTGAACATCACATGGTCGTTAAACGAGGCAAGCTCGATGACAATCACGCAACAAAAGCTTACAAGATTGTGATCCCCAAAAGTTGCAAAGTGAGCGGACCAATCAAGAGCGAACGCCTCGAGGAGTGCCTCCGAGATGTATGCGTGGGGGTCTCATTGCTTGCTTTCATAGAGACGAGATCAAGCACAAGAAATGGAAAGCTACTTGAGTACAATAGACTCCTATAACAGTTATCAAGAGCCAAATGGCCTTTGGAGTATCGCACACGTATTACGAGACAAGAGAGAGGCCATATACATTCACAGCCCAGAGCCCAAGGGACATAGATTCGTGGAATCCACAGCCTGAAGGAGAGAGACCCCTCCGTGATGCAAACAGGGGCAATGGGAGAACTCAACCTAAAAAGCTAGATGTCCATGCCTTATAAGCCCCAGAATATCCATGCCTAGCCGATGAGAGATTCCACCATTCGCCTCTGTTTAGAGCCTTGCATCTCTGAGAGTAGGGCTACCAGCAGTCAGCCACATTGACCACTGTTGGGACTCCTCAGACACATTGGCCACAGTTGATGCAGGACCCTCAGGGCTGGGTATTTGACAGCTCTGATTACCAATTGGTGTAGACATGGGGAATGGGAGAACTTGATCTGCCCCAAAATATCACCATGCCTACCATGCCTAGCCCAAAGGGAATTATCCTGAAGGGAAGAGGTTTTGAATCCAGAGCCCTATGGGGAGAGGGCAGTGGGGGCTGCTGGTAGGTGGGGATGATAGCTGTGAGGGGGCTGTGAATATGTTTTTCTTTCCGTCGATATTAGTTGAATATAAACTAAATACATACCGTGGACAGGTTGGAGGAAGAGATTGGATATTGTGGCTTGTGACATTGAGCAGTGTAACGGAAGGTAGCAAAGCATCAGGTTGTTTGGTAGCGCTTACCACGAAGGAACGAAGGATGTAGCAGAGTATAATAGAATTAAGTATAGCAAAAAAAAATCTCCTTTCATTCAAATGCTCAAATTTTGAGTGTGAATCATAATGCACGGTTAAAGCGGATGGCTTTAGTTGGTATTGCCCTATAAGTTGACGTAGGGGTAGGTGTAGTGCAACTTCTAAAAGTTAGGGGTGGCCAAGTGCAATCGGCCCAATGTAGAGAGGGGATGACCGGACAAGTAAAGTGCTATCCACCCAAGAACTAAAAACAAACTTACCGTTAATCAATAGTCATTGACCTATGTCGGCTAATTACAGTCCCAAAAACTTGAGATTCGAATAGCAAACAAGGAAAGCGATTTAAATGCATGACAAATTTTCTGCAGAAACTCAGTCACAACTGCAGTCAGTCATTATTTCACTCAATTCTACCCTTCTTACATCTAGAAAGCAATATGCTTGAACAAACAAATTCCAATGAGAACAAAAGCACTATCATTTGCACTACATAGGCAATAGAAAGAAAGATATTCAAAACTTCCAAAATGACAACATTGTGAATGTTTAGTACAACAAACTAATACTACTCATAAGAGTACAACAATGTAAGAACTAATATTGTGCGTGTCCGACACAAGAAAGATATCCAATTCACTAATACTAGGCATATAAGTGCAATCATGTAGCCTCGTAGTGATGGCAAAAGCAGATAAAATGATCATACGCCAGAAATTTTACCAGATAATCCCTTTTCTTCATTGTCATCTGCATAGTCTTCATCAGTTTCACTGTCTATTTGCTTAGATGCTGTGGACTGTGACGAAACATTGCCAGCTCCTGTAACCGACTGCTGGTAAAGAACACCTCCGGCAAGTGTTAACAGGAGGCAAAGCAAACCAATAGGACCAGCATGCTTATCCCAAATTAACACATTGATAGCCACAGTGAGAAACTTATTAACCACTCCAGTCACAGTAAAGGCAGTAGCTGATATGGCCTTCCTGGCCGCAAACCCAAAAAAACTAATGAGCAACCCAAACACACAAGACAACGACACTGCCGAGAAGGCAACCAGGTCAAACAAATTCTCAGAATTCGATCCCACAGCTGTAAAAACATCGCTATACTCCCCCGTGATAATCCAAAACACCGGAGACATCATCAACGACAACAAGTTATTGTAAAACACGAAACCCCAAGTATTCAGCCCAAGATTCGTCACCATATGCTTAATGTAAACCATCTCAGTCGTGATTGTAACCAAATACGCAAAAGCCCATGAATATGCAGTCAACGTGAACCCCGAATCCGTGGCAACATACCCAACAGCGCCACCCAAGATAATCAACAGCGACACGAAAGTAAGCTTTGACGGACACGGCTGCTTCCTAAAAGCCGTATCCGCAATTGCAACCAAAAGGGGCGTCAACGATCTAAATACTATGAAAGTATCTACATTAGCGTGGCGCAATAAGTTCGTGTTCGTGAAGATGGCGAGGTAAAAAACGACCGCGGCCGGCAAAAACTTCTTGGCGGTGTCCAATGTGAAAGGATCGTGGTGCAAAAACCCTAGTTTCCCCAAAACCCAAACCCCCAAAGCCGAAGTTAGGTACTGCAGTGCAGTTAAAAGGCCCGGGTAGTTAAATTTGGTAATGGCAAACTTGTTAATCACCGCTAACAAGCTCGAGCACAGCGCGTAGCCTATTACTAGGCTGCTCGTGGCGTAATGCTGCTTCGGTGCATCGAATCGGATGGAAGCCATCCGTGTAACTTTGAAATTCTAGGGATTTGAGGTTGATTTTTTCCGGGGTTTCGCACAGAACCCACTTCGGAATTAGTGAAATTGAGGTGACATACAAAGTAGTCGTGACTGATCTGATATTGCTAGGGTTTTGGGGATCTTAAGGAATTTAAGCTGATCTGGTGAAATTTCGAGGAATTGGTGAAATGGGTAGTGATTTCCAGCTGCGAACTTGTGGGAAAACTGGAATTTGGGGGCTCAACGTGGCGGTGTTGATGTGAAGATCAAGAGGGAGTGGGAATGGAACCCTAATACGACAATATGTATGATGAAAATATAGCACCGAGCCACCGACAAAATAGTACCTACAAGGTGGAGATTTTGAAGTAGTTGGAAGAACCTTTGCACGTGATAGGTTCTGATGGATACTGAAAGCCTTTCGCGTGCGACATGAGCAATGTTGCAGAGCGGGCAGAGAGAGAGAGAGAGAGAGATCAGAGAGACATTGGGGATTCTGAACGTTGGGAGCACGTCGTGGGGTCAAAGGGTCATGCACGACATTTATGTCCTGCTAAGTGAGATCAGAGCTTAGCAGCGTCTACTTTTACAACAAAAATCCTTTTTCCTTTTTGATAATATTGCTCAAGATTTTGGAATAGAAGACTGAATTTTCCGTGATAACACTCGTGTCGTGTCCGTTGACTAGACTGAATAGTGAATAATCATGGCCTCAGAAATATGTGAAAGGACATGGTTGCTATCCGGCCAAAGTTATCGTGTCCTCTCTTCTAAATTTCTAATCATCATTTTTCTTTGCTGAAAAATACAAATCAATGACACCAACCTTCACCACCTGACCACCTCCACCACCGTCGACGCCATCACTAGGTTAGTATGTGGCTATACTGTGGACTACTTACTTCAACAAAATGTTTGTCATACGACGATGTGAGTTTCTTATAAAATATAGTTTAAAAAAAATCTAAAATTGAAAAACCATCTCCGCCAAATATTTCATGTCAAACTAAGGTGAGGTGATACTATAAAAATCTAATTATTGAAATATTAGCTAGTATTGAAGTTAATATGATGCTTTCGAGAAAAAAAAAAGGATAGGCAAATTCAATGAAATATCATAACTCTAAAGTTGGCAAATGGTCATTTAAAGAACAGCAAAATGGGTGAGCTTTACGAGAACGAATTTTGGTTGTACTATCCAAGTTATCTAGGATTTATGTTATTCAAGCATGTAATAATATCAACCAAAGATCACACTTCTACGGTACTTTCTAAATTCAGTTTGAAGCAATAGTGTAGCAAACCGCCTTCAAAATTAGACTCACAAAGGTCTAACCCATGGGAGATACAAGAAAACTCTATTTTTTACTCTACATTCTCAATTAAAGTGTCTAATCAAAATTTGGGTTTGCAAACTAAATCATACACTAGAAGGTGTTAGCTATCTCATTGTACCTTAATGGTCTCTAATTTATTTTTAAGTGATTTTTGATTTTTATCTCGCTCAAATGATAAATGTGCAGTAAAGTAAATAACAAAGTCTAAACTACTCCTAGGTTTGGTTTGACTTCAACATCGGAGGTCGAGTACCCTATGTACATGATCGGATTAACCGAGATCAAAACCACGATTGACCCGTGGTGGCCTAAATTTAGGTATGTATTCCTGTAGACCTAAGTGAACTCAACCTCTTCAAGTTGAATATTCTTGGAGTTTATTTTGACCGACACTTCTATTTGTCTTATGATTCTAATTAAAAAAGAAGTCTAACTCTTGTAGAATTCTAGTGTCACTATAATTCGGCTCCTACCGAAACTCTTGACCTAAATCCATTTTTAGGCCTTTTTTTATCTTAATGGATCAAAATCCGGTCGCGGGGATAGGAAATACTTCTAAGAAATTCTAACTATTCTATAAGGAATCGAGTAACACATAAGAAATGGAGGACGGAATTACCTCTTAATTTGGTTGGTTTCGAGCATTCCACTGAGGTATTGAAGCACTTCACGATGCAATGGAAATGTTTGGAAGTACCATTTTTACTCTCTCTCTCTAGAAGATCTTTGTAGCTTTTCCTCTTTCTTTTGGAGCTGCCCAAAGAGACTTTTTTTTATAGGAGTGTGGGGCAGTGGAAATGATAGAAGAGACCATTTGATCGTGCATATCATTTCTAATAGATAAAACCGAAATAAACTGAAAAGCCTAAACTACCTTTACCGTCCAGTTTAGCTGATTTACCGACATAAGTAAATATGGCACAAACCTTACCAACCGGTTGGTTCAGAAATCGGCCGGTTTTCTTCGCTTAATTGATGCCATTTTAAACCAATTCTAAAGGGAGAATAATACGAATTCTGATTAAACGCATATAAAACACATGTGATAGACCATAATTCGAGATTGACCAACAAACCTCGTCCAAATCAAGCACTCGACACCCTGTCTTATTGATACTCTGACCAGGGTAAAGCCTAAATTAACTTGAATTAACTTGACTGGACTACTTAAAAATGGGTAACTACACTGGACTAGACTTTATTATTGAAATCAAGCTTATTATTTACTACTAGGCCTATACCAATAAGAGTAATGAAAAATAACGCCCAATAACCGATAAGCAAATAAATTGTAAAAATAAGCTTACAAAAATGAGGTATCTACGGATAGACTTTGCCACTTATACCCCTTTGAGCTATATCATTTTCAGTTACAAACTTTTGAACCATGGCAAGAGGTTGCAATTCCCAAAAAAATTAAGTCAATTTGCACGCTTATTTTGGATATCTTTTTATTATTGAGACACAAGCAGAACACATGCACGCACAATTAGCATGTATGTTCGTATATACATGCATGCACAGGTTACTCAACATCTACGTGAGTTGCAGAAATGATCATATGATTCTTTAGAAACTTTAGTATTTATTTACATTCTCTAGTCCTGACTTTTATACGCAATTGTCTATCTTTACATCCATGGTTATAAATTATGGATTGTATCTTCTGATCTCTCTGAAAAGTAGCTAAAAACTACTCTTGTAACCAGAAAGATAAACTACTTTGATATATGTCTATTCTCTAGATTAAACTAAAAAATAACCATCTAATTTTGTTATTAAGAAACCCACAATAAACGTTATAACTCATTATAAGATGTTAAAATTGTGACAACATGAAACAAGCTTCCGCTGCAGCACTAGAAAGTGAGAAAGCAGGAACTATATTTTTTCCTTCTTTTTTTTTTTTTTTGTCTATCTGAGAAAAAGCAATATTCATGTATTGCTTTTCCTTTTTTTTTTTTTTGGGTTTTTAATATGTTTGTAGAGTCGGGAGGAGCCAAAGTGAAAGCCTGAGAGTGATAGAATGGACATGTATTCGGTAAA
Organism: Escallonia rubra; assembly: GCA_033065855.1. Classification (NCBI taxonomy): domain Eukaryota; kingdom Viridiplantae; phylum Streptophyta; class Magnoliopsida; order Escalloniales; family Escalloniaceae; genus Escallonia; species Escallonia rubra. The sequence continues at coordinate 79,304 of JAVXUO010002989.1, read as the reverse complement.
TGTGTATTTATTTATATGTAATAGGAATATATGGTAGCCAAGGCTGTAAGCCTTTTTCTTGACTAAAATATGATGCATCTAGTTCCTTGTTTTACCTATTTCCAGCTCATTTTTCATTGGAGAGAAGCCATTGATATTCTTTGATACTTTCTTCTAGAGAGCGGGCCGGCACGACCCGTTCCTAAATTGCCCGGGCTGGCCCCGGCCAAACAATGAACAGTGGCGGCCCTAACCTGTAGGGCCTTAGGCTAGGCCTGAATTTTTTCCATTTTTATTCGGCTCGGCCCTAAGAAACGGGCTGGCCCGCAACCAGCCCGTTTTTAGGGCTGGCCTGGCCCCGGCCCGCTTCTCGGCCCTATTCTGGCCCGGCCCTTTGGCCCTAAATCATTTTGAGTTATTTACTTTTTTTTCTTTCCCCATCTTTTTCGCACCTCATTCTCTCTCTACTTCATATTTTTCTCTTTTTATTTAACTTTTTAGACATGCATATTTATTTTCTCTTCATCTCACTATAAAATTTTGATGACAATATATTCTCACTTGTACCATTTGCACATAACTCAAACTAATTTGATGATTTTGATTGAAAATAAGAGGCTTATATTAATGTTTTCTAAACTAATCACTAATCATCACTAACTTTTTTGCATTTTTGTTTTTATTTATGATCCACAATACTTACTTTTTGTGACAATCTAGGTTTACGATTTGACTTGTAAACCGATCATTAAACTAACTTTAAGTTGTTTGTAATTTATTTTTAAATTTGATAATCAAATTAGTAATTACATCTTTCTCCTCCCTTATATTCTACTTCAAGCGCGTTGTCTCTCTCTTTCAACACTTTTTTTCTTCTTCTTACGTGTAGTATGAGAATCTATCCGTTTAAAAGTTAGATTATACTTTATGTTACTTCAATTTTAAAAAGAAAAAGTCTCATTTTCTTTAAAGAGTTGACATTTAGTGGTGTTTCTTTATATATTATTTTATAAGTAAGTAATATAACAACACTCTTATCGAGTATTGAAAAATACTATCCGTAACTTCTCATGTGTTTTTTAATTATTTTTTATTGCTAAAAATAATTGTTAACTTTTTAGCAACGACCACAAGGTGGAAAGAGACCCTTCCTACATAATTAGTATTCAAAATTGTACGACAGTGTTCCTGTGTGCAAAACACGATATCAAAACTAGTTTAGGTAGATATTATAATTAATGTATGATTAATTCGCTTTGGATACCTAGAAAACATGTACACGTAAAAGTAAGTAGTAAAATTATATATCCAACGTGCATATACATGTTACACTTTTTTCTCTTATATATGATAATATCACATTATTTTTGTAATATATTAAGAACTAAAAATTACTAGAGAATTAGTAGAGGCTATCAATTTAATATCTTGGAATTAAGTTGATTTTCAATAAATTTAAATTGTCAAGAACATTTAACTTATAGTGCAGCTATTTACGCACTACTATCATCATGTAGTGCCACCAATACATTGAAATAAAATATCATAATTTGTTCTGCATCACAAGCCAAGGGAATAATTATAATTTTTTTTATCACATTTTCATTTTATATGTGCTCTAAACCTAAATAAAAATTATGTAATTAAAATTTCTTCTTGTTTCAAACAAAAAAAGGTGAATTGAATTCTAAATTTAATTCCATGGAGTGGGTAAAGTGTCAAAGGGCCTTGAGGAATAAGCTCAGAAATTGATAACAAGAAATTTTTTAAAAAAAAGTTTGTTGGGCTCGAGCCAGGCCCTAAATATTGGGCCTAGGGGCCAGGCTTGGACTGGGCCTGGATATTCCTCTCCTTTGGCCCCGCCCCGTTCCCCACCCCTTGGCCCAGCCCCGCCCCATTTTCTCGGTTGGGCCGGCCCAAGTCTGGTCCATTGACATCACTACTTTCTCGGTTACATACACAACCGCTTGGTTCTATAATTAGGAAGCCACAATAAAGGCTATAACACATTATAAAAGATATATGACAATAAAGTTGGTAGAAATGGGCAATTCCTTTTAGTTAATATTTGGAATCCGGACTCAAAGTCAAGGAGTCAAAATAATTACAAAGTCGTGCAATATTAAAGACCTGTAACATGCATAATAAAAATGAACGATTATATTATGTTGTATCCAATATGCTACTTCAATCTGCTTTACCAGAAATTTCCTTGATGAAATTGTGTCTTGCAAATTCAGTACTCGTGTGAATGAGCCATTATGTAAGCTCCAATGAAATATGGAATATAAAAGATTACAGTAATTTCCGTGATGAAAAAGTGATGATAATGATGTAAGGGCGCAATATTGGTAATATTATCTTTGAGTCTTTGACTATATCTTTTATCATTACGAGGATTCATTGTTAATTATTTAATTTTCACACGCATCGTACGTACCACGATAGCGATTCTTCCGACCGGAGTAGCAGCTAAATTTTTTTCGTAATATATCGATAACATGTTTGGTGTAAGGTGTTATACCGAAAATAATTTTGATACTGACATTCAAGGCGGTTACCTCAAGAGACTCTTCCACTGTCTGTCCGAGCTCCTTCGGTTACCTCAGAGACTTTCCCACTGCTTCTTCACGTAACTGCCTTCTCACTCGTCAGCCAATCTTTCTCCCCTTCTCTCTTCTTCCATCACAGATTGAAACCGGCAGCTGAGGAGATTAGGACTCATCATACAATTCTTTTCCTCAACACTTCTCCAACGGTAATGTGCATTTTTTTTTCTCATTTCATGCATCTCTCGTACACTTTCTTCTCTGCATTTCCATTTTCTTTGCCGTTGAGTTGGTGTGCGATTGGTGGGGGGACTGGGGGCCTTGGGTGGCCGGCGGAGCTGGACCGTCGTGACGGCGGTCGTGGATTTCACCGTTGAAGGAGGCCGTTTATGGGTGGTCGATTGGTGGCCCTCGGCTTGTTTATGGCAACGACCGTGGCGGAGCAGCCACTATCAGCCATGCCTCCAAGGCAAGAAGAAATCCTGTGGATGCCTAACGACGAATTGGACTCGAATTGCCCGACAATTGCGAAGTTGAATTACTGAGGCATTGGTGGTTGTGTTCGTGAGGAACAGAACTCCTGTGTGTGTTGTTTGTGTGTCTGCGTGTGTGCCTGCTGGTGTGGGCGTGTGTGTCTTGAAAACCTGAAAGCTAACTTCACATCTCCTAAATAATCCTCTCCGCTCCATCCCAATCCTGTCTCCTACCCATTACTCCAAGAGCCAACTTATAAGCAGTTACAATAGATTGTGTTTTTTATTTCTTGCATGCGCATAAGTCGGCTAGCACTCAAGGGAAAACATCACGGGGACAGTTTCCTTCTTATCTGCTCGCACATGGTCGATAATCCTGTTTCTCACAACTATTGGTTCTTCTCAACGTCCTTTGTTTCTGATAATTGAGGAGGATTTCCATATGGGTGTGCTTTTGATCCTATACACGTTGATTGACAAATACGATTTTGCCTAAATACATCAATATGGTTTGTTACCTTTGATTGTGGGTATGAAATCCGTTGCATATATCTCGCGATTATTTTATATTTATCTTTTTCCCTTTGCTCATAACTGTTAAGCTAATGTCAATGGATAAACTGTTTTGTTCATTATTTTCCGATCATACCTAACATCCTTACTCTATTGCACTCATTATGATACAAATTTTGCAATTATTAATTTTAAGTTTGTAGGAAGAGCAATTATTCATCGAATAAGACTTGTTTAACAAGTCGAAGAATAAAGATCAAGGTTTATATGGTCAAATTTTAGTCTAGGAGCTCGCAAAAAGCCAAGGCGCTGGGTTTGGAACCGATTCTAGATTGGATTTGAATATGAAATTAATCTGGGGTTTTCTAGTTTTGGACAAAAGGGTTTTTTTCTAGTTTTTTGTGTTTGAGGGATAAAAGAAACGGACGTTTCAATTTACGGATTAGATGGTACTCCCTCCATTTCATGGATTTTTTCTGCTTTTATTTTTTTTGCCAATTTCTCGTTTAGAATTCTAGATTTTGTATTGATTACACTTGTATAGGTTTCAAGAATGGGCATTTGTGGCTTTTTCCTACTAAGTTCTGATACATGAATCTCTCAGTCCACTCTCTTGTCCATTTCAGGTGTACGTGCCGTAGATGCCCATCTTGGGGCTGAACTCCTACTCGACTGGATTGACAGAATTGCGTTTTAGATGAGATCACAATGATCCCACCCGAAAATCGGGAGAAGAGAGACAATACGTCGAATAATCTTTCTGGTAATTCCCTGGTTCCAGATGATGTGGTGATTGAGATCCTTTTGCGTCTGCCTGTGAAATCTCTGTTGCGATGTAAGTCCGTCTGCAAATCCTGGTTTGGTCTGATAAAAAGCAGTAATTTTATCAGCAAACACCACCACCATGAAAATAATCACACCCGTATCCTTGTTCATCATCACATCCACGATGATGCTGGCAAACAAAGGTATATTTTCTCCTTGTTCACTGATGAACCACAATCACGTCAAGACCTAAATTATCTGCATATGCCCGGACTCCTGTTTCGCCATGTAATTGGATCATATGACGGCTTAGTTCTGCTCTGCGCTGCTGGAACTGAGTTTGACCACCCTCAAATGGCTTTGTGGAACCCGGCTACAAGAGAGTTCAAGCCACTTCCGATACCTAAATCCAACCTACCACCACATTTGAAGGCTTCTGAGTGCTCATTTGGGTTTGGGTGGGATCCTTTGGGAAATGATTACAAAGTGGTTTTGATATCGGACTGTTCTGATAAAAGAAATGGTTACCCAATTGATTCGGTATTTTCAGTTGCAGTGTATACCCTAGGTAGTGAATCATGGAGGCACCTCGACCCATTTCTGCTTCCAGGTCGGGTCATACATAATTCTCTGTGTGTTACCTGTGTAAATGGAGCTTATTACTGGCGCACATCAGATGATTCGTGGACCTATACCATCCTTTTATTTGATATGGGTAGTGAGGTGGTTCAAGAGATTCCAGGCCCGGATAATCTTAAAGAAGAAGCGGGCCAGCTTGTCCTGTACAATGGGTCTATCGCTATGTTGCTTTATAACTGTTCTGGAGAGACTGTTGAATTTGTTGACATATGGGTAATGAAGCAAGAGGGATGTTGGATAAAACATCTAACTATTGGACCTCTTCAGGACATAGCTTGGCCGCGCGGGATTTGGAGGAATGAGCTTTTCATGATAGCTAAAAATTCACATCTGGTTTTTTACAACCCCACTACAAACGAAACTAGGGATTACAGAATCCGGGGACTTCATATCTATTCTCTCACTCTTTTTGTGTTGAGTTACAAGGAGAGCCTAGTCTCAGTCAATGGAGGAAACAAGGATTTTCAGAAGGATAGTTTCTCTGATTTAGTTCACGGCTTCTTCAAGGGTTTATATACATGGACTCTTTCACCATGATGTATCTTGCTTAATGCTTATGTTGTCTTATGGCTTTTGCTTGAGTATGGTTCTGAGAGTTCTGCTGGAGGTGTGTGGATTTCCGTACGAATTTGTGATCACTGAATGAATATCTAATGCCACCAGAACCTTTAATGTTGAATAACCTTGGCCATTTTTAGTCGCGAAACTATCATATGCATTTTTGTTTTTTCTTGCCATCAAGTTTGGAATTAAGATTTCTTACCCTTAAGGCTTATGGCTTTTGCTTGAGTATGGTTCGTAGGGGAACTTGATCCCCAATGTGGGGAGGTACAATATGCTGGAGTAAATCTCTCTCTCTCTCTCTCTCTCACACACACACACACACACACACCCACCCCCTCCCGTATTGCCTCCCTTCCTTCGTCAAGCCTTTCCTGGAATGACCCGGGAAAAACTGAACTTTAGCAGGCTTCCTCCTGTCTTCAGGGGCTTTATTCAAAGCTGAGTTCTGGTTTGGGGGGATGTGGTTGAAGTCAAGGCTCTTTTACAAAGTTAACCAGATAGAAGATAGTTGATCAGCTATTGCTCCTTATCTCCTGCAGTCCAGTATTGAGGCAAGAATCATGACGTTCAACTCTTATATCGGCCTCATGAAGGTGGACGTCTTCAAGAGGACCTTTGCTCTTGAGGCTGCAAGGATGAATAGGTCAGGGTCCGAGTTGATTTATAAGCGCCATCTTAGATTTTTGGAAGAGATCTTGCGTGACTGATTAACAATGCCTTCAGAAATAAGATGTCGAGGAAACTTTTCATAGAGAATCCTTCTCCGACAGCAGAAGTGACTATATTTTCCTTCTGCCTCGTGGGGCCCTTTGCTAAAGAACTGTTGGCCATTGGTGTCCAATATAACGGGAATGCCAAGAAGGATTGTGGGAGTGTACGAGGAAATCCTTTGTAGGTCTCTCCTACTGATTGAAGTGTTTGGAACACGGTGATGTGGGCGGTTTATTGCCTGCAACATGGTGAGATCACCTCATATCGCGATGTAGGGCTATTTACACACCCTTTTGTACTAGTTAAAATATACTCATTTATGAATACTTCTCAGTGAAGTTTATATGTCCACAAATTTTCAGCCCTAGCGGTATATGCAATCTGTAGGAGTATGTAAATTCTTGAAGTGTGTAAATTGCCTCCCTCATTTTATAATCAGCGTAATAAAATGTAAGTTTCTGCATACGATTGATCAAAAAATGGGTTTCTATCAGCTACTTCCCTTTCTGCCATTTTGTTTTCCACTTCTCTGGAGTATTTGATGTTTTAAGGTCTATACAATTCAGTTGCATACGATTGCAACTGCTCACCGTGTGTTAGGTAAGACGTGCTAGTTTTCCAGGCGAAGGTGCAAGTCGTGTTATTGTTCCTGTGGAAGCCAGAAGTAGCTCTCGTTGAATATCGACTCCTACTCACCCAGATGAATTCGATTACCCAGGGACAGGTGCCAAGGCATCAGAAAATTGACGAAGAATAAAAGGTCTGAAGATGGCTACTTTTCAACTTTGGTGGAAGGCCCTAAACCAAGCAACCATAGAGAGCTGAAGAAGTAGAATGTCCAAAACTTGATCATTCCTTCATTCGATTTGAGGTGGTAGATTCACGTATTCTCTGGTTATGAATTTTTATGTTTAATGTAATTTATGTGCTGCAAGGTGCAGTTACAACTAGTTTTGTAAACTGAACTCTGTAAATTCAAAGGTGTACCATGGTGCACTTGTAGTCGCTTCTCTAGAGCCCGGAACAGAACTTCCCCAGATTTTTGTTTTGCTATTTGTTTCGGTCATTGTTTCTTTTGGAAATGTTTCGCCCTTTCAGGGGTCACTTTAGTGCAATTGCAGGTTCGGAAGTCGAGTGGTTTGCTGGGTAGCTTGTGCCATGGGGGCATGTTGGTTCTTCTGGTACTCATAAGGCATGGGTGTCATTAGGTTAATAGGTTTCCATCGGCAGTATGCTTCAGGTAGGTTTGCCGGGTGAAGGGCACCTGCTGGTAGTTGTGGTTCTTGTGCTTTGCGAGGTTTGGCGTATGTGATGCGCTGGGGGTGGTTTTTTGGGTTCTGGGCACTACTTGCTTTGTAGGCAATGCACCCCTGCAATTGCCTCTCTCTTAAACTGTGAAATGCTCATGATTATCTAGACGTGTTCCTTCTGACTTGAAACTTTCGAATTGTAGCAAGAGGCTAATTCCACAGGATATCAAGTCAATTTGCATGCTTCTTTTGGACGTCTTTTACAGTTGACACACACAACCCCCACGCACAATCAACACAGATGTCGATTGATAAATGCAAGCAGACGTTGCTTAAGATCGATGCGAGATTTGCATAAATGATCTTTTGATTTGATAAGAGGCCTAACAAAGGTCTCTACTGTCACCACCTTCGCGTTCTCCTTTCTCGCTCTCCATGTCCATGATAAACTCTTTTTTCCTTCTTATGAATTTTTTTGTCATTTTTAGAATAGATTTGCTTATGATTTCCTTAATTGCACCACCTTTGCGTTATCCTTTAAGTATGACCGTCATGTATTTTCGCCCCTATTTGTGACGGAATGTCAAAGCTTCGCTTACAAGCAACCATGTAAAGCTTTTAGTGACAATTATTTCCCAGAATAACAGCATCATTTATAATTAAAAACAAATGATGAAAATTGTGTGATCTCTTGGTCACTGACAGCTAACTGAGCATAGACTGCAAGAGATTTCACTTAAATGGCAGTTCTTGGTTCAGCTTGTGGAGGCTGATAATTATTTGTATCAAAGCTGTGCATATGACGTAGGAAAAATGTCACGCGTGCGAAATGATGGCTTCGGGAGAAGTGACAGATATAGCTAATTATAATTAGATATGCAACTTGGACCGGGCAACCCGTGGACAATCCATGCCAGCCCGCAAAAATATGGGCATTGACTTATTTTTGTAGTGATCATGGTGGACATGGGCTCAAAACTTTTGGCCCGTTAAAAATATGTGCTGGACATGGGCAAATGTTTCTACAAGCCCGTCCAGCCAGTGGAAAAATCAGCCCGTCTAACTATTATATAATGTAAATTACAATATATTGTAACATGAATATATATATATATATATATATATATATATATATATATATATATATATATTCATGTTACAATATATTTATTTTGTTTCATTTAGTCATTAAAAATCGTGAATCACATAAGTTATTCAATCTCGATCGTCAAACTCTTAACCTAATATAATATAATTTCTTTTTGTACTTTCTGAACTCTCAACCCCCACTTCGACAAAGTCAAAGTCTCAAAACCAAATGTATGCTCATATTCTTGTCTTATTTTTCTGAATCAGGTTGAGCGACGGTTCCCACTTTCGTTCATGTTTAAAGATCTTTGAAGACTTTACTTTTCATACTTTATTTCTTGTTATAGAATTAGAAACTCTTGTATTTTTCTCTCTCTCATTTTGTCCCAAATATTTATTTCCATGCTTATATTTAAGTTCATTTTGAGACTTTAATGTACTTTTTTTTCCATTATCATGAATAAATTATAGAGTTGGATGGTTAATGATATGTTTCGAATCGTTTTAAAAAAAAATAATTCGTAACCATGGACAACCCATGGACAGCTCGCGTCCAGCCTGTGTCTACCAAAATTTTGATGGGTTTGGCGTGAACACATAATATTTGGCCCGTAGATGAGTTGGGCTGGACATGGGCACAACTTTTAGAGAGCGGGCTGGTCATGGTCTAATCCTTGGGCCCGTCCAGCCCGCCCAAATTGCACCCCGGATTATAATCATGGGTAAATTTTTAAAAGGTTACAACCGGAGAGCTCTTAAAAAACAGAGTACTTCCTCAAAGTAGGCTTCATCTTGCTTTATGAGTTGTTGATTCAGTAAACTGTAAGAAAAGCCTTCACATAATTTTGTAGAATGTAGCCCTAGGGAGGCAACCCACAGTAGATACTTCAAGAAAGCCGTTGTTGGATAACTACATGTTTTGATTTAAAAATGACATAAAGGTGTTTTAAACAAAGGCAGATGGTTTATGTTCATATACTAATGCCGCTTTAAAGTCTATATTAAAACCTAAAGTCTATAGCTTCAAATTCTTGGACATAGTTATCGAACCACCTTAATATTTAGATCTTAATTTCCTCTCAAGGTGGAGCAGTCTTCTTCCATGAGTTCCATTTCGGTTCCACGAGATGTTTGTAGGTTTTGGGTTAGTATTAGTGCAGCTCAATCGTCCAAAGGGACTATGTTATGGGAAAAAAGGAAAGAGGGAAAAAGCCAGTCTTACTCTAAAAAAACATGGATCCATTGGGTTAATTGTCCCGATGCTATTTTACGTAGTGAATTCATTGGAGGAATGCTTAAATTCTTTTCTAAACGATTACATACTTCTATGCTTCGAACCCAAGGAGAACGCGAAATGATTTAATAGTTCTTAATGCGGCACCTCTTGGAAAGGGAAGACTTCTGCATTTTCTTCTCCTTCATCTGATTCTTCTATTGGAATTTCCTCATCACTTCGGATAGAAACTGGTGGAGGGTGCTCTTGATTGTCAACATTTGGCAAATCTTCACTATCATTAGTCATCTCAACTGCTGCGCTGCGTCTTTGCCAAAGGGCATATTCTGAGGCAAGTACAGCTCCAATAGTACCAACCCCCACAAGGATAAAGAGGCCAATAAAACTATGTGCACGAAGAGGAGGAGTTTGTACGGGCACTTGGGAAGCTTGATCATCGAAGGAATAGTCATGCACGTGATATTTCTTCATAAGGTCTTGCATCTTTTTACTTTCAATCAAACATACGACTGCCCTAGAAAACTCAGGGGCATAACGATAGCCAAAAGGGAATGCCTACAATGTTATATTGTGTGAACTACAAGAGACTACAAATGATTTTAAGCACATAACTAGGAGTACTACATTAGAATTCAAAATGCCGGATATATACTTTGGAGTGTTTAAGATGAGGTACTACATAAGAAACAGTTCAGATGCATTCGTAAACCATAACTACACCGGTACATTTTACGATACATACACAGAAAATTGCTATTTCCACCCCTTTATATGCTTTTATAACATATTTTTGTCACTAAAAGTGTTCTAGTGACAAGTGTTGATGATCTTTTGAGGACAAATAAGGAGGGTGGATTATAATATTAGGGTGTGGAAAGCCTCCCCCTATAAGTATACAATAAAAAATTCCCCAAAAGAGATATATACCGTGGAGGGTTGGTACTATTGGAGCAGAAAAGTTTTCCATTATACTATAAACAAAAAGTATACAATAAAAAAATCCCCCATATTTGGACAGAAAAGTTTTCCGTTAATTTTTTTTGGAGGGTAGTTCTGCTCATGCGTCATATGTGGGGGCATAAGTTAGGAATTAACCCTCTACTATGAATTAAGTATCTGACCATTTGATAGAAACAATAACGTAACCATCTAGCAGCATCAAATGCTATATATCGACTTGTCAGATTGAAGTGTACAATTCATCTGAAAGAGATATATACCGTGGGTGGAGGCACATATGCCTCGATTGCCTAAAATTAAGTTGGATCTTTCTTTCTTAATTTTCAACAATGCTGGTGATAGTAAAATGTGAATTACCTGAACAAATTGATTTATATAGTGTGGAAAGAAAGAGTGTTGCCCTTAATTTTTTTTTGCAGATTTTTTCACTAAGGTGTATATTCGCCCACTTTTATATAATTCATGACTCATTTGCTGGGATGTGCCATATAAGACTTTTACGCTTCACATGCATAATGATAAAGAGAAAGAAAAAGAGGAGGAGAAGAACTCACAAAGCCAAATCCGGTGCTCTTATATATGGGCCCAACTTTCATATAGTTGGATCCGTGCTTATGGAGGAAGAGGTTTATGTAGGGTAGCTCATCATAGATCACATCAACATTCTTGTTCGTCAAGGCATCGTGATATTGGTTAATGGTCGTGTATGGCTTGAGGGACACATTGGAACCGTACTCCTTTGCTAGTAAATCCCGCACGAAAGAGCCTTCTTGGTACCCAATTGATTGGATTTCTATAGGTTCAATGGGTTGCAACTGATCTACCGTGAAAATCGAGGATAAGTTGGCTGTATAAGCCTGCATTACAACGAATGCCATGCATAACCATATCACCATCACAACCTTCGACCACGCGTTATTAGCCATACCCCGTCACTGTTAGGGTAGATGTAGCAGGATATTTCATTAGCTTGGAAAAATATTCTTGTTAAGATGCATTTCTATTGCCAAAAAATTACCAAGGAAAAAAAAAATGCTTGATCGACGTTTTTTTCTAAGCATGGATCGTTGTTTCTACTCCACTATATAATATATTAACTTTAAAGTATGGTAAGTTACCAGTTAATCTAAAAGCTCAACATTTCAAAGATTAAATCCCTTAAAAAAAAACATGCCTTAAAACTTCCTCTCACTTGAAACCTCCTGATTGCACGTGCAGAAACAAATTAAGGTGCACCACAACCAAGTGGACAATTATTTAGAGTGCAAATTGCACTATCATAAAAAGCGACCAATTATGCAAACAAAAAGAATCAAACCCAAGGCCTTACTAAACGAGAACTTTGATACTACGTTAAGTTATGAGTTACTCGAAAGGCAAAAAAGGGCAGCGAAGGAATTACCTTCAGGAAAGATGAGGGCAGAAAATGGGAACCAAAAGAGCATGAAGAGTTGCTGATGCCATGGAGCTTTAAGTTTGCTATTGACACGATGCTCTAAGAATTGAAATGCTGCTCCAGCCAGCATACAAGTTACGCCCATTGTCAGCCAAAGCTCCCAACTCAAGGGTTTTACAAAGGTCCAGATGCTCTTGGGCATGCCTCCTCGTTTGGCTGGGAGCAGCTTATAGACTTCAGAGCTCATGTATGGCAGCGTAAAATCAACATAGGATGTTCGACTATTCAAAATTGTTGTATCTCCTACCACTGCATCACAAGACTGTTTTCGTGTCTATTAGGACATGTGGGATAAACTGTTGGAAGACATATCAATCAAGAATATGAATTTAGAGATAAAGATAAGTTAAATTAATATTCATATTCAAGAAATGAAATCTTACTTTATGGTTCTATATTGTATCAAGAGTAGGACAATCCCTATTTTGAGAGTTCTCTAAGAGCTTTTGTATTTTTTGCAATTAGGCCTTTGCCTAACTGACATACTTTTTTTCCCCGTCTTCTCTCTTTTTCACTTTACTTGCTTATCTAGGTGCAATAATCTACGAGTTAAAGGTAATAGGTTTTCCGTCTAAACAACTATTAAGACATCTCTCGTTTGATCTCCAAAAAAATTCCAAGCCCAAAAATATCTTTGCCAAGTATGTTTTTCTACCTTTTGCTATTATTCCACTAACGAGTTTATAACCTTTCATACTTATTGATTGTCTCTCCAGCATATAATTTCTATATTATTCCCAAATCCTTATACTTTGTAAACTCTATTAATTATCTCGTTGTTCTCAAAGAGCCTTTCTCTTCAAGCTCAAAATTTCATGTGCTTACGCACTTCTTTTCCACACGTTGACACTCTGTTTTCAGTCTTACAGATGGACAACTGGTTGCCTTCCATTGGCGTATGTATTGTAATAAAGAGATCTCTTATGCTGGACTTGAATACTCTATGGAGTTATGAAGATTCTTGCTGGACATTTAGGATTCATATTGTTAAGTTGAGATAACCGATAGATTTAAATTATCCTCTTCAACTATGTGTAGGCGTGTATTGAATCAATAATTAGAAATGAAATCATATTTTAGGTGATTAATTCTAATTACAAAGAAATAATGATCATAACTGGACTTGGAATCTCTGAATTTAAAGGTAAATCCCATTGAATTTAAAGGTGAAGCCATTTCTCTTAATAAGGTAGTTTGTTCGAGAAGCCCACCTTTTTTTTTTTCGAGGCAATTTGGTGCCTCTAGTGGCAAAATCCACCAATGCAGCCTCTTGTAAGGACGAGAGGACTAGTGGCAATATTTAGTCACTAGTTTTTCACTAGCCAAAGCAATTAGGGAGACTTTCTTTTTGCGTCAAGAGGGTAGTTATTTTTAATGGCAGCTTTGGCCTGTGTGCCAAAAAGGCCTCACCGATTGCATCATATGTGTATGACTTTGTAAGAGAAAAATGAGAGGACTTTCACCTAACCTGGCCAACGTGCTTAAGGACATCGCTGTAGTTCAGACTAGCTTCACAATTGTTGTTCGCTAGAGGGACAAATTCAGGTTCAACCTTATAAGGAAATATCTGTAACGCGGCACAAAACACCTCTGTAGAAAAGCCACTGATCAATTTACAGTTTTTTTTATCCACGTGAACAAATTCAGTAAAGCCGTCTTTTACGGGAACGTAAGCCTTCCATTTTATGGGAGTATCCCCGCCGGTAGCCTTTTCCGACTTTATCCAGCTGGAAAGTTTTTCACACTCACTCTTAAAATGTGTATGACCGTTTGAGCGAGGCTCTGAGTATCTCCGGGGCAATACAACTTCCCCAGAATCTAGATTGTTATACTGAAAAGACTTGGAAGTATTGGATACACTGTCCATGCTTAGCCACGTATACCCTTCATTCAATATTCCTGCGGTTTTTGCAAGAATAAGTACTCGAGACCTTAGCAAAGGAACCATGTACACCAAGAATACTCGAGTTTGCATGGCTTTTAGCTTGTCAAGTTCTTCTGCGATTTCAAGGTCTTTGGCGGACACAGAAAGAGAAATTGTAGAAATAATTTTAATTTTAGCCCCTACAAATGCATCCTCTAAAGAAAGCGCAAATCGTTTATGATACTTGGTGTCTTGGCAGAGAACAACTACTTCATGCCACCCAAATCCTTGGATAACGGTAATCACGACCTGAACTTGTGAGGAGTTATCAGAAGCCATCTGAATGAAATAAGGGCTTATTGGAACAGTTGACCCAACAATGTCTTGCTGCTCTGTAATGTCAAATCAAATAGAAGAAATCAATACTGTTAAGTTTGAAATGTTATATAAATAGTGAAGATAGATATACCATAACTAGAAACAATCGGGCTGCGTAATAATTATAATTAATGGTACAATCACCTTTAATTTGCTCATGACAATTAAATATCATCAACGCATAAACTTGATGAATGAAACTGTTAAAACTATCTTCTAATCCGGGACACAAACTTGTGTGCACCTATTACTAAAAACAGTTACGTACCTCCACCGACGGTAGGGCTATGCAAGTTTGAATCTACCTTTGAATTTGATAAAATGGTTTCATCCATCTCTCTTGCAGCACTCGTGAAAAATGTAGGCTTGAAGTGTAGCTCAAAAAGGATGGCAAAAAGAAAGAACATAGAGCAAGTTTTGCCATCCATCTCATTTGCTGTTTTTTGTTGGGACAAGTTTGGTTGAATCTTATAGTAGAACCTCGCGGTCTAAAGTTCCAGGTAATTTCGTTGATTGAGTCTCAATCAACAAATCAAGTTCCTCTAAATTTAACTTTAAAAATCAAAGTTAAATTTAGAGGAACTTGCCTAGAAGATGGTCTTCTATTCACGTCATCGGCTTCTTTATATGATTAATTTACTTAGAAGGTTGCAAGGAAGGGGAATCTATGTATACACCCTTGAAATTTTTTCCGGTATCCACGTTTTTAAGATCAAATGTTGATTATTTGTTTTACAATGTCTTTACTATAACAGCTTTAATGACAAAAGAATACTACTAAAAATATTATGTCATTGTTTCTAAAGTTTACAGTGACAGTCTGTTATCACTAAAATGATTTAGCTAACATTTTTTAATTATATGATGAGCCTGATCGTGTAAATAGTAAAGAAAAGTCAATAAATAACCTTATAAAATGACATCAATTACATTATTCATACTTTAATTGAAAAAGTCTCAACAAAAGGGAAAGATAATGTAGTAAATTAGATTCATATCAAATGAACGACCTGCTTCTTTTACTTCTATTATTTTTGTTTTTGTGTTCTTTATAAAACATTGAAAAACATAAGCAAATTTGTTTGGATACCACTTACGAAAATTTGGAAATAACGAAATTAGTTACTTTGAAAGATTTGATATACAAATGTTTGGATACATTTTTCAACATATTTACAACGTCAAAATGGTTGATGTGAATCTCAAAAATAGTTGACAGTACAAGTTTGAAGAATTGCCAATAGTTTTGTGTTGTGTATGAAGTAGATTTGGTGGTTTTGAAATTGCCTTAAAACTTAAAAACACAAATGATATGGAAAGAAAATAACATCTGAGAGATTGTGACACGTGTCACAATCTCGTACGCTCAAAACTGCTATTTCCTTAATGAAGAAGTAGAGAGTAATAACCTCCCACCTTCCCACTTCTTACCCATCATGGCAATAAACCCTGCTTAATAGCAGTAACTGCCCATTAAGAGGAATGACCCCTCATTAGACTGGTAACCCCCGAGTTAAAGGGAGGGTAACTAACCACTAAGGAGGGTGAACTTTATAAAAGGGAAAGAAGAAGAACAATGTGAGGTAAGTAACTTTATCTGAGTTCACACTAAATCCATCTTAAGCATTTCCTGATTTAAGCATCGGAGATTTCCCGCTGGAAATCTCTCCGGCGAGTAACCGGTGTTGTCTTTTTGTTGCGCAGGTCTATTCACGAATCAGATTCCGAATTTCATTCGCAACAACAAAGAACCTGAAAAACAAGGATATGTAATTGGGTTAATGCAATTGTATCATTGTGAAAAAATATATTAAAATAAATAAAATATATTAAAATAAATAAAGCTATCGACCATGCGGTGCTTGTAGGCACCGCACTCGCAACCTAAAGCCACTCTTTGCGAAATGATATTGTAGCTACAAGGGGCACTTTCATAGTGATTGTCGCATAATAAAATCCAGAGGGACGAGATAAGCTCACATGCAAGAGGTTTGTCCTCCAGTGTTATATAACATCATATCATATATTATATAATATAAATATAAAATAGACGAAACATTGTGCGTTGTGGAAGTGACATCAAAGCTTTTTTTAGTGTTCTTTTCCCTTTTAATTATGCGACACGTCATATTTTTATTTTATTTTGTGACACGTTATCATCTTTGATGTTTCATTCCTCTTTTAGTTCTACTTATTAAAGTCTCACACACATCATGACTCTTTATTATAACTTATTATTGAAAAATTCGGAGGTATTATTACTATAAATTTAGTTGATCTTATAAGATTAAAAAATCAATTCTACACATTCTAAAGTTTACGGTGACACTCTGTTGTCACTAAAATGTTTCTATCAAGACTCCCGATTCTCTTCTACTACTACTAATGTAGTATATACTGAATGTGTTTTGAATTCTATTGGATAACCGGATAGGCAATCTAATGGAATTCATTAGAAGTAGATTTATTGGATTGGTTCATCAATAGTATTCGGGCAGAATCCCTTTTTGACTCTGCGCCATTGATTCCATTATTATTAGTGAGCAATAATGGAATAATTCCTTCATAGAGATAGGGGACATGCTACAAGAAACCGCGCCTTTAGTGACCACTTTGAGTGGTCGCTAAGACCACAAAATGCGGTCGCTATATGTCAGGTCGCTAAAGTTTAGCGACTGCATTTACTAATCGGTCGCTAACTTTAGCGATCGCGTTGAATATATTTAGTGGCTTTTTTTTCGCTATATATTTTTTAATTTAACTAATATTTTATTTAACGACCTATTTAGCGACCGCGCCTTGTGGTCACTAATTATTTTTTATATTTTATATTTTTTTTATTTTGAAATATTATATTACCTACTGCAATATTTTCCTTTAGCGACCACGATGTGCAGTCGCTAAACCTGAGTTTTGCAAAACAAAATTTAGGTTAAATATGTCCTATCCTGTCCAAAAACATGTACCAAAACCATTACCAATCCAATAGCAATCCCAATCCAATTCTATACCAATTCGAGGTTAAAAACTGATTCAACTTTGGTTGAAACGGTTTTGAATTTCAACGCATTCATTCAAAACTGATTCAACTCTGTCCCGCATTCATTCAAATAACATGTCCAAAAGCTATCTACTCTACACAATAAGGCATAAGTGTCGCATACATCAAATTATATATAAACATATGCATTAAAATCAATAAAATTTGGGTTTAACCAAAATTTGACAAACGAGTAAAGTATATGAACTCAAAGTTGAGGTACACATGCAAGTCAATACATAACCCCAACCCCTATCACTAGCCGGCAGACTGACCAACCCCGTCATCATCTTCTTCATTCCTCGATGAAGGCACGTTCGATCCAACAATGTCTTCACCGCCCTGAGAATCACCGGCACTAGGACCAATTAATATCGCTATGCACGAAGCCATTCAAATGATTCAAGATAATATATACAAATCAATATCACATATATAGAATGACCAAAATACATAACTACTTGAGAAAATTTGTATTACCTGAATTCTAGGCTCGGGCAAAAGAAAACCGCCTTGGATCATTATCTGACGTCTTTCATAAAATAATGTGGTGAATCGCTCTTCCTCTGTCACTTCATCCAGAGGACCGCTATAACTGGTCGTGCCTGACGATTGAGATATGCCAACTAGCAGCGAACGTGCGAATTGACGAGGGTGGCCGAGCATACGGTCCTTCTTACGACCCTCTGTAGCTTCTAACCTCAAAGAGACCTCGTCCACTGTGTGGCTACCATCTGCCTGAGAGTTGGCCTGAACTTTTTCTCTATATGAACTCTGTATAAGAAAACAAAAGAAAGTTAGAGGAATGCTACTGGCCGTAACCAATAAGGATACAATAGGAATATAAAAGTAATACAAAAGTTGTGTGCTCATCACAAACTGCTCCGCACTCTCACACACCCACTTCCCATCTTTGTTTTTATGTGTGTGCTCAAACTGGCGGAGCCTCGTAGGGGGCCTTTTCTCAGGGTCCGCTTCTGTCAACCTCAGCTCGTGCACAACAAATGGACGGGAACCAGCACTATGCTTCATTCTCTTCTCGCTGCCACACTCACTCAGCTTCGCCTAGTTTGCTGTACACCAATGGTCCACTAGCTGCCCCCACATGGCTTTGGAGAAGTACTCGGGGTTGTGGTCCCTGGCCATAGATATATATGTCGCACCCACCCAAGCTAGCGCTTGCCTCCTCGCAATGAGCATCCATTTCTTGTAGTTTTCGGAACAATGCCACTCCCAAGACTGCCTCCCAAGTTCTTGGTCTCTGTCGGACTCAAATTTGAAATAGTCCTGAACATAATTCAACACAATTTTAGACACGATTAGCAAGAAAAATTCAGCATAATGTACTTTTAAAACTAAATTAAGCAATTAAATATAGAAAATCCTTACCAAGAACTTTCTTGTCAGCTTCCGTCCACAACTTCCACGTCGTATAAGGCTGCGGGAGGTGGGCCTCGATAATAAGACCGATTTTGGTCATAACACAATCCTCAACAAAGCTAATTACAAGATATCACAAGAGAGATAAGTAAATCCCAAAAAAACAGACACCGGCTCTTTGGCATCCGTTGGACGATGAAACTAGGGATTACAGAATCCGGGGACTTCATATCTATACTCACACTCTTTTTGTGTTGAGTTACAAGGAGAGCCTAGTCTCGGTCAATGAAGGAAACAAGGATTTTTCTGAAGGATAGTTTCTCTGATTTAGTTCACGGCTTCTTCAAGGGTTTATATACATGGAGCTAACCAAATACTCTCTTTCCTTGTCACTCTTTCACTATGATGTATCTTGCTTAATGTTCTTGTTGTCTTGTCATTTTAATTTAGTGTATAGCTTATGGCTTTTGCTTGAGTATGGTTCTGAGTTCTGCTGTTTTTGAACACTAGCCTGTTTGTGAGTTTTGAGATGAGAGAAAAGAAAAGAAAAGAAGAGAAAGGAAGAGAAAAGAAAGGAAGAGAAGGGAAGACAACTTTCCTTTCCCCTGTTTGTGAGTTTAAGAAATAAAAGAAAATATCATTCATTTCTCTTGTTTGTGAGTTCAGCAGAAAAGAAAAGAAAAGACACCCGGTTACACATCTACCCTTAAACTATATTGTCATAATTCTAACCAAGACCATGATGTATGATACTAAAAAAGAATATGATTTTAACATGAAAATAAATTAGTCATCAATGATATCATACAAAATTCATACCATATAAATGTAATAAGTCTTACATCATTGGTTAATGTCACAATAGAAAAAAACAAGAAGTAGTCATGAGTTGACTACAAACATTCCAACATCCAAATCTGATTAATGTCATACTCAAAGTAAAACAATCAGTTCTGAGTCAACTTTAACATTTAAAATAATTATTTGTTTGTAAGTAAAATGAGAAGTTCTTGAAAGGAACCCTAAAATCTAAAAGTCCTTAAAATTTTAGTCTTCATTATTTCAAGGGTAATACGGACAGTTTTAAAATATTACTTATGAGAGTTTCCTTTCTCTCTGTTTCTTCCCAATTTTGGGAGGAAAGATTTATAGACAAAAGAGGTTCAAACTTTCCTCTCTTTTCTCTTCTTTTCTCTCCTTAAAAAAACTCACAAACTAGAGAAAAGGAAAGAAATGAGCCACTTTCCTTTCTTTTCCTCTCATTTCTCTCCTAAAAAAAAAACTCGCAAACAAGCTATAAATGAATACCTAATGTCACCAGAACCTTTAATGTTGAATAACCTTGGCCATTTTTAGTCGCGAAACTATCATATGCATTTTTGTTTTTTCTTGCCATCAAGTTTGGAATTAAGATTTCTTACCCTTAAGGCTTATGGCTTTTGCTTGAGTATGGTTCGTAGGGGAACTTGATCCACAATGTGGGGAGGTACAATATGCTGGAGTAAATCTCCCTCTCTCTCACACACACAGACACCCACCCACCCCCCAACCCACCCCCTCCCGTAGTGTCTCCCTTCCTTCATCAAGCCTTTCCTGGAATGACTTGGGAAAAACTGAACTTTAGCAGGCTTCCTCATGTCTTTAGGGGCTTTATTCAAAGCTCAGTTTTGGTTTGGGGGGCTGTGGTTGAGGCCAAGGCTCTTTTACAAAGTTAACCAGATAGAAGATAGTTGATCAGCTATTGCTCCTCAGTCCAGTATCGAGGCAAGAATCATGACTTTCAACTTTTATATCGGCCTCATGAAGGTGGACGCCTTCAAGAGAACCTTTTGCTCTTGAGGCTGCAAGGATGAATAGGTCAGGGTCCGAGTTGATTTATAAGCGCCATCTTAGATTTTTGGAAGAGATCTTGTGTGACTGATTAACAATGCCTTGAGAAATCAGATGTCGAGGAAACTTTACATAGAGAATCCTTCTCCGACAGCAGAAGTTACTATATTTTCCTCTTAACACTTACTGCGACTGCTCACCGTGTGTTAGGTAAGACATGCTAGTTTCATATATATATATATATATATATGAAAGCCGAAACTGATAGAATATTGTCTAATCATTGCTTATTTGGACACTCTCTTACTTCGCTATGTGGACTTTCCTATTTTGAAATTTTAAAATATTTTAAATTTACTTACCTTTGTAATAATTATTTGGATTCTCTCTCTCTTTCTCTCTCTCAATTTGATTTCAATTCCTTCTTTCCATTTAAAATTCAACTAGTTATATAATTTCTCTCTCATCTATGTTAACGTGCTCTACTAAAAAAATTTATTTATATCTTTACAATTCCATTAATTCCTAGATTCTGACAAAAGTAATTCTTGTTAGCCCTATGGTTGGATAACCTAGCTTACATCTTGTTTTGATGATAACTACAGATTAATTATGCTTTTATGTGTGCTTTGAGTGGGTTCTTAGTAAGTATACACATACACACTCATGAAGACACATTTGACAAGTTGGATAGATGGCCTTAAAGACAAAGAAGCTTAAAGCTATACTGGACATGCTATGAAAGCTTCATTAAGTCCAATGTCAAAGAGTAAGAAAGAATGCAAAGGCTAAATTACTATCAATTATGATTGATCTTTATTATTATGTAACTAGTCTTGGTTTGATGTTTGGATTGATGACTATGGCCTAAAAAGACCTTAGGACACTTTGTGTATTGCATGTGAGTTCATAACCTTTCACACAAGTGTGATTTTTAAAAATGAGTGAACTTTAGAGCTCACTCAGATTTTCTCAAAAAAAATTTGGTGCTAATCTTTTCACATCTTGATAAAACTTTTTATTAGTTTTTTAATGCAAAAAACAGCACCTCAATTCGATTTTTCTAGAGAAAGTTATGGCCAAAATAGAAAAGGGGGTTCTGCGAGGCAGCTGATAGGCAGAAGGGTAATACTGTCGACTGCATTGGTCAAAATTCAGTTCCAACGGCTAATTTCGAGAACAAGACTCCAACGGTTAGTTTAGAGGGAACCCAGTCGACTGCATTGTGAATACAGTTGACTGCAATGGTAGTTTTGGTCATATAATGCCTATAACGGCTATATTTCGTTTGCTCTCTATATAAATGATTTAGGGCTTCATCATACATTATGGAAACCACATTATAAGCCTCCATTCATTAGAGAATCATCAAGGCTCATAGATTAAATTTTTCTCTCTACATCTTCATGATTTTACATCATTAAAGAGAGCATCTTTGTGAGCAATTCTTTGATTGAAAGTGAGCATACTTCAAGTCATCAAATCTCTCATCTCTCTATTGTACTAGAACTTCATTTGTACTCATTTTCTTTCAAGAGGATTTTTTTGTACACAATTGATCTTTGTAAAATGATTGTGATCAAGGCTTGAGTTTGTTAAGTCTTGGGTGAGCTTTGTGGATTCAAGGCTCTTGTGCTTGGTGCGGGGATATCACTAAGTGTTGTAAGGGTTTTGATCTTGACCCAGAAGAAGATTGTTGCTAGTGGATTCTAGTGCTCTTGCAAAGGACTTCCTTGAAGAGGTGGATGTAGGGTTGAGGGTAGTCCAAGCCGAACTATTTAAATCTCCTTGTCAAGTATCTCTAATTCAATCTTTTTACTTATTGCTCTTTAATTGTTTAGTTAGTATCTTTATTGAAGTATTACTTGGTTTGATTGAGATTTATGATTGTACTTAGTTTAAATTCCCCATTAATTTTTAAAAACCCTATTCACCCCTCTCTAGGGTTGTTTTCTTGGTTTCAATTTTCTATATATTCTTTTTTAATCTTAAATATTTTTTATTGTTTAGAAAAACACAATATTCTTGATCAGTTTTTCCTCTTAAATTACCATAATCCTTCCTTTTATTTCATTATAAGTTTTATATAATATTTACTCTCTCATTTTTTTTCAATCATTTATTATATATTGTTACTCTTTTTTTGGTGGTCTTGAGTAATATAATCTCAACACACGGGTTCTTATTATTAGTATTATCACTGCAATTGCTATTAGTTAGGAGAGACTATTTTTATAATTTCATACATTATTTGATCTTCATTAGTTACTAAAAACTAACAATTATTACTCAAGTTTATTTTTAAAGATAAAAATTGGTAGGAAAACTCATATAAATAGGTAAAAATATATTTTAAATTATCTTATTGTCACTACCAATTTTGAAATTGTTATTAAGCATATAAATACGAGATTTCTCAATAAGTATTTTGATAGTTGTTATTCCCGTGTGCAACGCACGGGATCAAAACTAGTTATAGATGGATACTGAGGAAGACCTGGCCTCTTTTTTTTTCTTTCCCTCTTTAACTGTTCAAAGAGGAAGTCATTTTTTTAAGTGTATACGCACTTTCTATGAGAAAGAATATAGACATATTCTATTTATATTGGTTGTCTAACGAGATACTATAGCATAATAAGATCTTGCCTTGAGCGAGTCATAGATTGCGCACTTACTGCTTGTTTTATTATTTTCCAAATTGGGTGGAATTTTTATTTTATCGACTCATTTGATATCGTGGTTCAAGGGTTCAAAATCTATTCGGTTTACTATACTCGTTATTCCTTTTCGAAATCCGAAGAAGTTTCCATAGAAGTCCTTGGCTCAATCCATTCTTTTTTCGGAATGCTAAAAAAAGATTACTACTTTATTTTGTTAATATCTGCCCATATCATTTTTCTTTCATTTAAGATACATTAGGAATACTTTTAGGTACTTTTTGGGTCATAAATTCTACGAAAAAAAGCTCGTTGGGCATTTCGTCAATTCAATTTTTAAGAATTTGATTCTATAAGTTGCAACACACGTTGCGTACTAACTTACTGGTTAATCAGTTTTGAACTTATTTATTCTATATAAAAGTTGCTTATAAAAAGATTAAAAGCTGCGACAAACGGTGATTGATTAAAAAATGTAGATTCTGCTTAAATCTTAATCAGTTTTCAAAATCTAATTTAATCAAAATCAGTTTGCTGCTTGGCAAAAATAGTTGTAAATTAGATTAAATCTATAAAAAGTGTTTGGATAAAAAGTACTTAAATCAGTTTCACTACGACAAAATGACCATAGAAGACACTCAATAAATAATTTTCTAATATCAAAGCAACGTTAACATAACTCTTATTCCTAAATAACTATAATGCCCAATTATTTTCACACCTACAAAAGCTGTTACTTTTTATTTTAAATTAAAAATACAAACAATCTCACGTTATTGCTTATAGTACGTAGGAGAAGATTAGCAATAAGAGAGATAATCTCCAGAAACTATCTAATTAATTAATGGGTATGTGATGTCTTTTTGTGAAAAATATGGGGATAGGATGGTAAATTAAAAGGTCAAACCTGATTATGGAAAAATGATTATTTCATAATTCTCACTTTTGAGGATTATGGATTAAATCAGTTTTTAGCTTTTTGAAGATGGATAAAATCTCTTAATCTCTTTTGCCAAACACTCACAAACCTGATTTAATTTAGATTAAATCAGGTTTGACCAAGATTTAATCAATCCCAAACACCCTCTAAATCATATCTCTCAGAAAGGGCTATGACAGGGTATTTTGCCTGGGGCTTTAAAAGAACCTAGTTGAGTAACAGCTAGGATAATTTATTCCAGACGAAAAAGTTTCCCCCACTTTTCTACTTGGCTATGAGAAAGGGCTATGATAGGGTATGAGAGGAACGAATTATCTCTATCCTGATTGAGTACATGATTAAAATGATTTTTTTTGAAAAAAGAACTTCAAAGCTAGGGCTCTTAGATGATCACGGCCAGTGACCTAAGAGGTTTCGCTATCAAGAATACATGACATTATATTCTACCTCGTCAAAATTTAGTGGCTAAACGGAAGAATCTTGAGCTTTTGTCGCTCAACGATAACCGTTTTTCTTTAGATTTTTGAGCCTAGAATATTTCTTCTAAATCAAGGAGATAGTATAACTCCTGCCTAATTGTTTTGTCTAGGTCAAGGTCTTTGGAGTCGAGAGTTTTTTCTGGGTATTCTCAAGCTGAAAGTGAACATCTATAATTTCTAAGAGATACTACCAAACTTATGCTTATTTCAATGTTTAGTCTTAAGAAGGATTGTTTTGCTCTTTTTATTTTTTATAATAGCCACAAGGGGATTGTTAGCTTCTACTGATCCCTAGTATGTTTACATTATACATTTTTGTTGTGGGATGAAGAGCCACCATGTTTCAAATCATGGTGGTCGCCGATGGAATTACACAATCAACTATGAAAGGACTATGATCTAAACATGCTGTAGAGAGGTGATATAGGGTAGCAACCCTATATCACCTCCAAGATGGACTGCAAGAAGCCTAGTCCATCCATTCATAGGTTTGATTTCATTCTCCCTGTGTGTTAGTCCAATTGGACTTTGGTTGGCCCTTTAGGAGGTAAGGAACTCACCCCACAGTTCAGTATCCATTTTCAATCCATATTGCTCCTGGGATGTACTCCAATCCTTCAATTATCTTTCTTCAGAAGTGAGAATTTGGTTAAAACCCGCAAGCAGAGATCATCAAATAGAGCTAAGAGGGCCAGCTTATTGTCCCGCACCGCATGGAAGGAGGCTAATCTTGAAGGTTATGCCATGGAGACGCTTACTAGACGCTTATAAGTATATGACATGGCTGCTAATTGGGACGGTTTCCAGAATCTTGCCAACTTCTCTACAACATTTTTCTTGTACATAATAGAGAATTCTAGAAAGTTAGAAAAGCACGTAGATATCTGATCTTCCTAGAGAGAATTCTAGATATACGATGTAGACTATATGATCAAATTGAACCCAAACGTCCGCTGAGGAGGTGGGAATGTATAAAAAGGTAGGGTCATCACTTAGCCAAACCAGGCAAGACATACTAGACAAAAACATTCTCCAAGCATCGTAGCCTCTCTTTGCTATAGTGCACCATTCTCCCAAACTCGTTGTATCCTTTGTTCTATCTTTTGTTGCTGCCCAGTCGGAGGGATAGACTGACTTAGGAATATCTTATCTTACTAAACTTTGTGGGGAAAACAGGTTATTTTTTTCCCTTGTCAGTAATGTTTTCTTTCAATAAATTTTTGTCACAGATAAATAAGATCAAAAGTTATGCTCTTTTTCCAAGCCAACAATGAACAACTACTTAAAACCAACTGAATCAAAACTAGTTGAGTTTTTTAAACCAAGAAAATTTAGCTTTCTAGTTATACATTTACCGATATCTTTGTCTTTTGATAACCATTTATCATGGCTTGTCTTGTTTTAAAGGTGAAAACATGAACCTATCACATCCCAACTAAAGGAAATTGTGGATATATAGAATGGAAAAGACCCAGAATGATAAGCATGGTCAAAAAGAAACGAAGCAAAACACACTAAGTATGATGGAGAATGAACATGATTTGATAGCTCATTGTATAAATGGGGTGTTGTGGATCTTCTAACCGTGCTTAAAGATTCTTTCATGAGATTAATCAGGCCTTTTAAGTTCGAAATAGGGAGCATTTAACAGAGACTAAAAATGCTTTGATAGTTGTTCACAAATTCCATCCAAAAGTAACAATGATCGTAGTACTTGTTAGGATCATGAATGAAGTGCATTACATGAGTTAACTTTAGATATACACAAAACACTATCGCTCAAGTGTGAGAACAAAAGAAATCTTTGATAAACATAACTTCTCAGTAACTTCAAAAGTGAAGGTTATAATTGTCTATCATGAATTTTCAACAATTACCAGACTTTTACTCAAGATTCAGGCAAATAGAACAAGGAAACCTAACCACGAGCACAACACGACCCTAAGAAAATCATCCGCCATGTTGATGCACAAACATATGAACAACAACCAATGCAAACACCAAAGAGAACAACACACAAAAAATCTGGAAATAGTATACACCATGAGTTTGTGAGGTAGACTGCCAAGTCAAGTGCTTCATTCGATTGATGTACCTAAACCTTATAAAATGTGCACCACCAACTAACCAGATCATCGCTGACTTTCAAGTACAAACTATTTTGTACGACGACACGATATATATACTTGATTTCTTCACCGTTCACCAGTAGAGATGGCAAATGCCTTGCAAGAGTGCCATCATAGCCAAGACCAAAAATACCCAATTGCCACATTTCGATCGGGAGCCACAAAAGGAACCATGGCACGATTATTAAGAAAAAAAGACAGATAAACAAAAAAAGTTTTTCCAAACTCAACAGCTAAAATTTCTCTCCTATGTTCTGTAGTCCAAATGCAATTCTACAATGAGTCATTATGTTAGTTACAACTGTCACTAGCAATCTCTTAGGAATGTCATAAATAACATGTCACATAGGTTATCACTAATTATACGTGTTGTAAGGCATTAGGTGATATTACGTGATTTATGTTTTTGGCATAGTTTTCGATATAGTTTCTAGTAATTTCTACTACTTTGAGATATTTCATTATTCTTATTGTTTCCTTATATTTCTAGTACTTTTCTATATTCTCGTTTGGCAACTTCTTTTCTTTTTTCTTTTTAGTCTCAACTGGGGTGTCTTCGCATGAAACAAAAAATCCTTGTACTTGCGGCCCACTTTTTTTAGAAACTAGTAACGACAACGTGTTCTGCACGTTTAATAGCGATTCCAAATAAAACGATCACAGACATACGGTGGCAAACACAACTAAACTTAATTAGTACGACAAATTTTAATTTAACCACAATAAGATATTTGATACTGAACTGTTAATCAAAGACTTGAAGAATGGAGAGTTCATTGCACAACACATAGTCTTATTTTCAACTGCGGATCATAATGTCAATTATCACCAATATTTGTCACTATTTATCATTTTTTTTGTTATATCAAGTTGCTACTAAAAAGAGAATCTTGATGTTCTATATTATATCTTGTTACCTAATGTACACTAACATTGTAATCAGTTTCAAACATGTTCCACATAATTAATAATTCTCACCAAACACTACAAGTTTGTCATTGCAATAATAAAAAAGAAGAACGTATTTTAGAGACAATTTGACACACATAAAATTAATGCGAAGTGTATATATTGGAGTTACCCAATCTATTCTAATACATTTTTTTAGCATGTATATAAGTCTAGCAAGTGAAACTGATAAGATATTGGAAATATAACTAACTGATATAACAAAAGTTCAAAGTTTGTAGTCCAAAAATGATTATAGAAAGTAAAGTGCCTGATGGGAATGCCAAATTTTGTAAAGTGGAAGGAGTTTTTTTTTTTTTGATAGAAGATCTTTCGATCTTTTAGAATTGCATTCAAATAAACAGTTCAACCATAATGGCAGATTAGGTTCATTACAGAAAGTTCTAATAACTCCTTCCACTTCGTAAAGTGGAAGGAGTTAGGAGCTCAAATGTTGTATTTTTAAAAACAAGAATCAAGTGAACTCAAGAAGCCTAGCAGGTTACATATAAAAACTCAATTCTTAGGAGGCAATAGATTCAGTAGCGCGGTAACTTTCAAGGATCTAACTTTTCTATTATTTACCTAATTTTACAGTTTTAGACCCTTTTTCTAGCAAGCATCTCACCTAAAGTTCAAAATATCACCGTTAAGAACTGTTAGTATCATTACTTATCCATCTTGCTTATTTCTGTTGAGTGATGGCCATTTCTTATGATGATTGTTGTTTGTGGTAAAAATTGCCCTTGCATTTTATTTTATTTTTTCGTAATGATGTAGTCTTATTACAATTTTATATCTCTCTTATTTGAAAATTTAAGTACAGAGCACGTCTTTTTTTAACTTTTCCTAACTTAAGTTCTAAATTTCAAGTACAATTTGTCTAGAGATCTGTCTTACCTTCTTGTTCATGTTTTTTTAGCATGATCTCATTCCTCTTAGTAGTACAAATTACATTATTAATGTCCTCGTACATGTGATTTAACATATATGTGCCACAAGACTTTTATTTTCATTTTCAGACAGTTTTCTATGATAATACCACACCTACTCATCTAAAAACTCAATGTGTGTGTGTGGGTGTGTCGTTTTGAAATGTACACTACGAAAATGAACGGTGTAAATTAAATATGAGATAATAGTAGTGAACCTTTAATGTCAATAATGTTCACAAACCCAACTTTTTTACCTTATATGTATACCCGGTAAGTTTATAATATAAACAGAAACTCAACAAAAGTTCATTAAGAATAATTTATAACACAGATCATTCATCGGATGATAAGACCTACATCGTTAGAAGAAAAGAACAAAGAAAAATGTTACCAGCCGCATAAGGTTTTGAGAGTTAAGAAAATCATAACAATCTACTATTTTACCCAAACAAAACAACACATAAATTTATCATAAAAGTTGAAAAAAGAAGGCCTAGTCGAACTTGTAGATATTTTGACTCGGTCATACGTTTGTGAATTTAAGTTTGTAGTCTTATCAAAAGTTAGTGGATGCAATAAATAGTCTGTCCACCTTAACAAACAGATTAAAAAAAAACATGATAATACCTGGACTTAATTATGAACAGTTCTCGAAGGAGTACTAAAAATTAAGGTGTTCAAGTTTTAAAGTTAGGATTTGATAAGGCTTTCTTTAAAGATGAGCAGAGACTTTGTATCATAGTTATATAAATGATTAGGCTAGATCCAACACCCTTTTGGTTAAATTTATAATCTTTTGTCTCTAAAACATACATGTGTACTTTTCACCTCTTAAGCGACAAAATCTTATAATTTACCAAAACATGTAAAGCCTCCCGTGTTTTAAAATATCAAAAGCATTGCTTATGTTTGTAAACCTTGAAAGTGTAACAAGGGTATTCGCCTGTTTTGGTCATTTACATGCTCTTTTTCCATAAATAGATGGATTAGTGAACTTTTAATTTTAGCAACAAAATGTTTAAATTTAACCAAAAAGGTTGTAATTTAGCCTCACATTTGTGAAATTCATAAACACCCTTAACATTTAAAAACCTCTAAAAATTAAGAAGGGTATTTAAGGAAAAAAAATATTTAGCCATTTAACTCTTGTGTACCAAAACTTGAGAGTTTTGAACCAAAAAAAAATTACTAATATAAATCATTTGAACTCAAATAGATTGGGATCTTTATCAATTTGGTTTCACCTAATTATGTCACTCACAAGAGTAATATAGAAAAAGATAATAACCATATGAAAAATATGTTATTTTACAAATATGTGATATTTCAGACTACAACAAAACATACAAAGACAATAATCGTATGAATAACATGTTATAATGCAAATAATGGTACTATAATAATTCTAATACGAACTTAGGATTATTTTTTTGTCACAGACTCAAATTATAATTAGGATCAGATTGGTATGATCTAGCGATTCTTAAAGTTAGGATTACATATGCATTTTAAAAAAATTCCTAAAAACTTCAGTTTTACTGTAGCTTCCGTGACCGTATTTAAAACCCTAGAATTAAACTTTAATTTTACGATAGCTTCAACGTACTAATATGTTTGTATTGATGACTCAATACATGCCCAATAATTCATATTTGTAGTGTACGTATCAACATACAAATATGAAATCAAAAATTAAAAATGGTTGAGTTTCTGGCAAAATATTAAATTTAGTTTAGGTAAAAATTACATTTCTCCTAAAAGCTACTGAAAACCCTATTATTTATAAGTTGTTTTATTTTGTCGAATTTAATGGAGAAGATGTAGTAACTCTAGTGTAGTTTATTTTTAATGTGAATGGATGTAGCTTTTGATAAGTGTTTTTTCAATAATTACAGAGCACGCAGGAGTTTAAGAGTGATTCATAAGGTTTTTATAGGGGTGTTTTTATTGTAAAGTCAAAACAACCATTAACTCAACCAAAAATAGTATATTTCATTAATGATATTTTAAGGAAAGTGGCTTGATATCTTATGAGATGTTAAAAGCACCTTTATTTTTTAGTAATACTCTAATCCAAAACGAGTATTTAATGAAAAACAATTAAGTAAAAAATATACCTAATTACCACTAATCTTTTATGAAGACTTCAATTTATAAATGGTATTTTTAAAAAAGAAAAAAAGGATTAACATTTTAGCCTCATTCATGCTTCTATATATAGTATTAATATTCAGCCTTAGTGCAAGACATCATGCTAATTGAACAAACTTTAAGCTAGCAAAAGAGTAGGCAATGTAAGCAAATTTAAGCCGTTGTTTGTTTCACGGAAATCAATTTCTCGGAAAAGGTTTTTCGCATTTTTCGGCGTTTGGTATATACATAAAATTTTTCAACAGAAATTGATTTCCGTTCACACTTAATTTGAAGAGTAAAATGTTGGGAAAACACTTATCGATTAAAACTCGGTAAACCATTTTTTGGACCGATGAACCCCCCCCCCCCCCCCCCCCCCCCCCCTGCCCCACACACACCCACTGACCCTTACCCCCCCACACCCACACCCACACAGTATCTACACACGCATACAACGACTCCCAAACTGCCAAAAGCATATCTTTTTTTTTTGGTATAGGTAATTATATCATTTTCTGTGCGACACCCAAACAGCAGAAAATAAAATTCGTGAAAATATTTTCAAGAACTGCTATTTTTCAGAAAGCATATTCCGAAAAACTTTTCTTGTGAAGCATTTTCCGTGAAACAGATAGGGCCTAAGTAACGGCACAACTTCCATCAAAGACCAACTCCTTTGGCTACCGACTGTGCAACAACCAAAACTCTTATCGAAGAGAACAATGTTGGCATGTCTCAAACTTTGTTCAAGTTTTGCTTCTTGCTTCTCCAGCTTCATTTTTATATATTGCTTACGCTCCCATTGCATAGAAGAGAAACCTTGGACATGCTTAAATACAAGGCATTACTTCTAGTGAAGGTGAGCTCAATAAGAATGGGTACACTGCGCATGTGTGCGTGTAAAGACTCACTTTACCTGCGCGTCCTGCTCGGGATGGGTGCAGTCGAGTCCTGGAGGGTGACCGCCGCGAGCCCATCTGCACCATCTGTGGCCGTGAAATCACTTCAAGGGCAGTGGATTCAGTTCAAACTCCAGAAATATGAGAGAGAACCCAAAGGAAAAGCTGTGCAGCTGCAAAGTATGTGAACCAACTTAAATCTCAAGCCATAAAGGGGTGGCAGAACAATGAGATACACAAATTTTGGTGCTATCGGCCATCACAGCAAGAGACAACTTGGTCTGAGACGAACAATTACAAGAATTGTTGAGCTCAACCATTCAAGAACAGTTCATTATAATTAACATGTCAATTGGGATTCGTTGATGATTTCTTTGCAGCTCAGTGAAGTGGAGGTCAAGTCCAAGGTAAGAGGAACGAGCTCTTGTGTTGCAGGTGGATTCAGTTCAAACTCCAGAAATATGAGAGAGAACCCAAAGGAAAAGCTGTGCAGCTGCAAAGTATGTGAACCAACTTCAATCTCAAGCCAAAAAGGGGTGGCAGAACAATGAGATACACAATTTTTGGTGCTATCGGCCATCACAGCAAGAGACAACTTGGTCTGAGACAAACAGTTACAAGAATTGTTGAGCTCAACAATTCTAGAACAGTTCATTATAATTAAGATGTCAATTGGGATTCGCTGATGATTTCTTTGCAGCTCAGTGAAGTGGAGGTCAAGTCCAAGGTAAGAGGAACGAGCTCTTGTGTTGCAGGTGGATCAGCTTTGGAAAAGAACCAACTCAAAGCTAGAATTGAGACACTAGCAATGCAGGGAGGATGACAACTGGAGAGTTCAAATCTTCAGAAGAATGCCTGTAATGTTGAACATGCTAGAGCTGTAGCTAGCCATCTTTGAGGATGTTTTGTGGGCTTAAAACCATAGATACTCTTTTTTATGACCCTACCAGATTGTAAAAATATAGCATTGGAGGAAGATTTCAGAACTCCAATACCAATATTAGTGCATGATGACCTTTAGACTGACACTGTATATAGCAAGCTCATGCTAGAGCAAAGGAAACTTTAATTTGAATACTTACCCTGTGCAAGCCTATTTTGATGAAATGAATTGCCTTGCTTACCCAGAAACAAGTTGTCAATATGTATTACTAGCCAGCTACAGCACTTGAAATTTTTAGTATTTGAAGCAACATGATTGACCATGGTTATTCTTTGAATTATGTTGACTTGTAACATCAAACTTCACCACTTCAATAACTTAATCAATTAAAGAACCCCAAGTAGAATAACATTGTCACTTCAAACAGGTTATAAGCAATCATGCAAGTAGAATACTTTAAAGAGCATACAAGGACTATAATAACACTAGACAACCCGCAATGGAAGCAATGAATAAATTAAGTACAACATTAAGGACAACAAATGTCTTGGTCAGTCGGAGGGAGTGAGCATTAGTCTCCTTGACGTAAAGTACTAATCATACTATTTGTTAATTCTCTTGGCTTTCCTAACTTTATATGTACGGAATGCAGTTATAGCAAAAGCAGGTGAAAATTTAGCTTCTTCCATTGAATGCACTAAACATTATGTCATTGATCACAGCAATAAGATCCTAGAGTAACATAAAGCCTTATATCTTCTCATGAACATACAAAAATTTAGGCGCATTAATTATTACTAGGGTAAAAAACCAGGTTTCCAAAACCTTTTCTTTCCTCTCCCGACTGCACACACATTCATCTGTGATGCACTCCATCATGCAGCTGGAGCATAATCGTAGTCGCCGTCGTCGTCATCGTCGCCCTCCAAGGCTGCAGCAGGCGCCACGTCATTATCGTCATCGTCGTCACTGTCTCCTTCTAAACACGCCGCCGGGGCATAATCGTACCCGTCATCGCCATCGTCGTCCCCGTCAGCATGCTTCGTGCACCACAGTTCAATAGTCTTCATCAGAGACATTTTCTTGGAAAATTGTTTTTGGCTTGGACTAGGTTAGTATAAACAATGAAAAAGAAAACTAGGTTTTCTCTTGAATATGTTGAGTTTGTATGTTCGAGTGTGAGTTTGAATGTGTTTATATGGCTACAAAAAGGTAAGAGAAAGTGTTGTGCTCGTTATGGCACGAGTTAGCCACCGAGAGAAGTGTGGAGTAACGGCTGGAGGGCGTGAATGACCCAATGCCGGAGACGTGGCAGATTCTGGTCCAGCCACGTAGGACACATGTGTGACAGGTCAGCATGTGAGTGTAGGTCAGTCCTGGAAAGGTCAGTGGTGAAGCATCTTTGTGGGTGTGCATTAATGGGACATCTGAGAAAAGTGTGAGATTTTTCTGCATGCATGGATGGATGGTGGAGGTGACAATGAAAAGTCTGCAAAGTAATGGCTGGTGGCTTCTCGTGGGTTGAAAACATGACCTGTATTGTTCTATTTGAATGACATTTTGTGACGATAGATATGGATATTGACCTTTCAAGACACGACCGGTTGAAAACATGGCCATATACTGTCGTGGGTTGAAAACATGACCGGTTCAGAAGCAAGAGACCTGTATTGTTCCTGCATAAAACATGGCCATATACTGTCGTGGTATGAACACCTTTTTGTTTGTTAATGAAGCTTTGTTGATCTGATATGATATGAGAGAACAAAAATAGGGAACGCATACAACCCTGGAAACTATATCTTTAACCGTCTCTTGCTCCTGAACCGGCGGCTCACTTTTTCTAAGTAACGGGATCAAAGGAGTTAGATGATAAGGAAGAAGATAAAGACCACCAAACAAATCTTGGATAATAAGAATCACATTTTGTGATGAGGGGGTGGATCCCACTCTTTGTCTAAGGTCAGAATTGCCCACCTTGACCTGGTGAATTTTTTTTCAGTTACCTTAATTTATTAAAGATTTGCATTACAGTATTCAAGTTTTCCCACCTTAACTACAAATTCTAGCTCCTATCGAGTCTCACATCAAGTGAATAATTAATAATAATTTAATATATAAGTCTTGTATTTGTATGCACTTGCTTGAAGGCAGTCCATGCAATTGTCAGATGTTGCACTTTTTAAACGCGCACGTCTTTCATTCAAAAAGAATCACATCATATCAACCAAAATTAAAGAAGTTAGAGATAATAATAAGTTGAATTAATATTTCACATAATTTTGTACTCGTATTACTTATCTCTAATCTTTTTTTTTTTTTTTTTTTTACTTGATATAAAAGCAATATTGATAATAACTACCCGTGACTAGTTTAGTGAGCAACACCAAACGTCACGACTTAATTCTAACATAATACATCAAAATTTCTTACTAACTGTGGATACTCAATATAAATGGCAAGTCCATCATCAAAACACCGTCACCGTGTCACCGTATCCATCGTCTTGCACGCCGCAGCCAAGGATAGTCACAACCACCATCATTGTCCTCGGGATCGGAAAGAGATGATATACATGAATATATTCTATCAATTACCAAGTCATGGTGTACCTTGCTGCATCCGAAAAGAAGAAGAACGTCGTGTACCTTGCACCACAAGCCAATCGTCTTCGGAAACATGAAACACAGGTTATTCTTTGAAGAAGCTTGACGTGAAGGAATACTTAATTATTGTGTGTTTGACTATGAACGTGAAGATTATGTGAAAGAAATCTCTGTAGCTCGATCTAGTTCACTCAGCTAGTTGTCTGAAGATGTGGTCTAAGGATCTACTACAGGCAGAAACAGGAAATTTCTAAATCTTTTTCCAGTGTACACCAAAATGAACAAAACTAAGGCCTAGTTTGACAAAAAAAATTTCCTCTTTTTTTTTTCAGTTTTTAAAAACTGAAGGAGCGTTTGGTAACCATTTTTTTTCAGTTTAAAAACCAGTTTTTAAACTGAAGAGTAAAAAAGAGTGAAAAAAAAACTCCAGAAACTGGTTTTTTTTTCACTTTTGGTTTTTTTTAGACCACCACCACCACCCTCCCACCGCCGGCAGCCACCTCAGGCGACCACCGCCGGAGACTGCCGGCAGCCACCTCCGGCCGTCGGCCACCACCACCACCACCGGCCGACCACCGCCGGCAGCCACCTCCGGCCGCCGGCGACCACCGCCGGCGACTGCCGGCAGCCACCTCCGGCCGCCGGCGACCACCGCCGGCGACTGCCGGCAGCCACCTCCGGCCGCCGGCGACTGCTGGCAGCCAGCTCCGGCCGCCGGCCACCACCACCACCACCGGCCACCATCGCTGCACCCCACCACCGCCACCGCAAACCACCAAAAAAAAAAAAGTCAAAATAAAAAGGGTTACCAAACACCAAAAAAAAAAACCTCAAAAAAAAAGGGGTTATCAAACACCCACTTGTTTTTATATAAAAAAAAAATTAAGCTGCTCTTTAAAAAACTGCTCTTTAAAAACTGAAAACCAAAAAAAAAATTTTGTCAAACGAACCCTAAGTGAAGTCTTGGATTTTCCATCCTAATTTCCTTTTGAAGAAATTATTTTGTTTCATAGCCATACGATGACATAAGCTCATTTCTCTCCTCGGATGTAAACCAATTAATGTGTTCTGTTTTCGTATTCTATCATAGTTTAAAACAATGTAGCTACAAGGTCAATAAAATTGTTTAAATGCACTACGCTGTTACTCCAGTGTCTAACTTAAGAGTTGAATCAATCCCCATGTATAAATGATGTGGGACATTAACACCACTCCTCACCCATAACATGGAATTTTCCACCATTGCAGCCTCGATACAAATGAAGCGGACTATAGCGAGTCGTGACCTAAATACCATGCGGCATGAGTAGGGCCTAGCTTTGATACCCGTGTGAAAACATCCAACTTGAAATCAGTTGGCAATGAAAAAAGAGGCTCACAAAGATTATATGCTTATTAAAAGGTCTTTGAGATTGACTCTAAGTACCACACAGTCTTTTTTGCTAAACACCACACATATTTCTTTGAAACTGTTTAAAACATGTGTGGCGTTTGGTGAAAAAGATAAAAGTATTTAAAACAAACCCCCAAAACAGAAAAAGTGTATAAACTGTAAACCACACTTTTGTGATTTAAGTTTTAAACACTTTCGGAGAAACATTTTTGACTAACAAAAGGACTAGATCGATCATCCTCATTTTTTTAACAGTATTTGCCTCTCTCTTTTTTTTTTTTTGAGACTGATAGGACTTAACTATTCTGACCGAAACAGAAAGAAAGGGTGAGCAAATATTAAAAAATATTTATAGAAAGATTGGGACATAAATACTTAGGAATATGCATAGGGGATATGATACTATATTAAAAATTATCCATAGCATATTGTTTACTGTTAAGGAAAATATCGATTGAGAATCTGCCTTGTTCTTTGATGCCCTTTTGGTAACTTTTTCACATTATAATTGTTTTCATCACTTTTACCCAAATACCTTATACAACTTTGAACAACTGTTTCAGCAACTTTGCCAAACAGAAACTTATTTAGCTAAAAACGGATAAAAATTGTTTTTTAAATAAAAATTGTTTCTGTTTTAATCTAAAAATTATTTTGAGAATCAATCTCAAACAATGTTCCAAACATGTGGATAAATTAAATCGGGTGCATGTGGCGGTGAATTTTTTTAATTGAATCGTCTACTGGATCGACCAACTACGATATCAAGTTTAAGTTTGGTGTCCAACTCAAAAGCATACTTAAGAGAAGAAAGAGCTCTCTTTGTATAAGAATCAAATTCAACCCATGTACACATAATTGATGTAAGACATTAACGAATTGTCTAATACGTCATAGTACACGTATATACTTCTTTTAAGACATGCAAATTGTCCCACTTCATACTATAATATTCCAGCTTCGTTGACCTAGATAAAGTAGGAATGCATTTCAATTAATATGCAACATCATCACCAACATCCTCTTCAGAACCATCATTAACGAATATGTGAGTTGCCTTGCATCTTTGCACTTTTCGATGACCCTCAAAGGATCCGACTAATGTTGGTAGAGTTTCTGGGACTTATAAGTTCATGAAACGGAGTGTTGGGCTGCTAGGCCACCTTTTTCGGATTCCCTAGCTCTGACACACGTATACAAGAAAAATAATTTTCAGCCTTTTGTTTACTCATGCATAAGTGCACATAATTACATTAGATGAACTGTGCATAGCTTTAAACTTAAGTTCCCAAAATTTGTATTCCGTACCAACAGCACCATCTACATGTAGCGAGAATATGATAGACACAGAAGAAAAAAAAAGTAATGGCGTGTACTTCGTCACTTAATTTGGCAGAAAGGAGCAACGAATCCCAAATATACAAGCAGAACGTTAACTGCATCAATACTATACTTGATTCATTAAATTCTATGTTTAGGTTGACCAGTGACATCAAATACATGGCAATTTTGGTTGACCAGTGACATCAAAGTTTATTAATTTAAAGTCAATCCTAAGATAGACGCTGACAATGATATAACCCTAATAGAATAGAACATATCGCTAATCATCTCAGTATCATTCATTACCTCATAATAAGCAACAAGATGCTTGAAACAGGGGGAAGCCTATCCCGAATATCTTTC
Organism: Escallonia rubra; assembly: GCA_033065855.1. Lineage (NCBI taxonomy): Eukaryota > Viridiplantae > Streptophyta > Magnoliopsida > Escalloniales > Escalloniaceae > Escallonia > Escallonia rubra. The sequence goes on along the minus strand of JAVXUO010002989.1, from coordinate 40,942 downwards.
TACTATGGATATAAGAAGGTCATAGAGTTTCAAGGGTTTTAGAACTAGGGTTTTCATTGCAGTAACCTAGTCAAGCAGCAGGGGCAAAGTCTCCATCACCATCGTCGTCGTCGTCTCCATCACCTTCCATGGATGCAGCCGGGGCGTAGTCGTAGTCTCCATCATCGTCGTCATCACCATCTCCTTCCATCAATACTTGATCATCATTAGCATAATAGGCATGATCATGATGGTGATTATCATCAAGAACATCATAGTGCACCTTGCACCAAAAGCTCAACATCTTCGAAATATCAAGCATTTTTCCTCTTTGGAAAAATTAAAGTCGAAGTATAACTTTTGGGAAAGTAGAAACTACTGAGGTAGTGAATTAGTGTGTGAGTATGTGAAAAACAGACTTGGATATTTAAGGGGATGTAAAAGGTGTTGGATGTGGTCTTGTCCAAGTTAGTCCCGTGGGGAGGTGTGCCTTGAGGCCAGGGAAGTGTGCCTTGCACGTGGTAAAGCATGCCACGTGGATGCCTATTTGGCAAATTAGCATACACAATTTTATGTAGAAGCTTTTGGTACTTATGTTGACATAGTTTCACAGGGAAAGGGAAAATGTAGACATGATACACTTCTTCTTGTGTAATGTTTCTTGATTCTCTTGCAGAAATCCTTTCAATTTGCTTGTAGGAAGTTGGCTAAGATACTATAAGGCTCAACTTGGAGTGATACATAAATTCACGACCCTATCGTTAAATAAGGGTCGCAACCTGTGTAAATTTAGTCATTGACTATGTGAAGACAACAACGTATATGTTTATCTGATACAATAACTATAATCTAGAGACTTCTTGAGTTTGAAAAACATAAAATAAAATAAAAAGTTAAACTAAACTTTTAACTAGATAAGACCGAGGTCACTGCCCATGCCCCACCCAAAAAGAAACACCGAGATCACATTCTGTCAAGTATTAATACTAATCATGGCATATATGAAAATAAATTAAAATATGGTATGAATGCCATATATAAAAAATAAAAATAAAATTACAAAAACTGAAGGTGAACGTGGTCCTTCAGCCCTATTGAGGATTTGCCTCTGACCGGGAAAAAAAAAATTCGGCTTCCAGAACCAATTAAAAACCGGAAAAGTAGTAGTTAAAACTTAACAAAATTCAATTGGGCCTTCATATCAAGCATGCTTAGAGGGGTTATGGGAACTACATATGGAAACATTCATGACGCGCTCGTCTCATAATATGTGTCACGTTCATAGTATCCGAAATAACCTATTCAATAAATATCGCTACACGTTGGTCGTTATATATTTTGTAAACACATTTAGCGCTTTTGGAATGAACATTGCCGATAATCTTCTTCAATTCATAAACTCTAAACGGATCCGAACACAAAATTTGAACCAACTTCCAACGACAAGAGACTTAGAGCGCACATTTACCCATGTATATGTGCCGAACATATCAATTGGGTTCAAAGGAAAGTATACTGTAATGATGCAAAAGAGTTGGTTCAAAGGAAAGGCAACACGAAGAACTTGGAATAGGTAGAATTATGCAAAGCAGCGAAGGAAGTATCATCATGTAAGGAGTGTTACTAGGTATCCCATCATACGTGCTCTTCTCTCGAAATGTTTTTGCCCTGGAAAATTGATACCGTAAAGCTATGTGAACGGGACTTTTGCTCGCTAGATCTCCTCGCGATATAAAGTGGTCGCCAGATCAACTCTTTTTCGGTCATGATGTTATGTTTCTTCCTTACTCTAGTCTACCATCTCTCTTTGGATCTCTGAACACCTACAGACTCTATCTTTTGTCAACGGCCGCCCCTTTAGAATTTGAACCCCAATCTTCTATTTTCCAAGAACTAGCTAGCCATGAGTTAACTTACATCTCGCAATTGAGCGACGCTCCATTGAAGAGTTATAGCATGTTGGAAGTTTGAATGACATGTGATTAAAGCTCGTGGGCAAGATATATAGCTCATGCGATTGTTGTGGTGGTGGTGGGAGAAACGGCCAAGATTGTGATAGGGAAGCGTAAACTAATCAATCTTAAAATGCGACACACCATGAGGTTATTAAGTTATATATCTGGATAAGAGTACTAAAATCAGTTTCAATGCGACAAAAAAATCAAGGATTTAGTGCTTGAATAAAATGTATTAAGGTTTTTGTAATGAATAGAGATATTATGTTACTGTATTTTATATGGTCACCCTTGATTATGAAAAGTAATTAGTCCGTAATTCTCGTTTTTTCTGATTATGATTTAACCAGTTTTCTAACTTCTAAAAACTGATTTAATTAATTTTGAATGTTTTAAAACAAAAGAGGAAAATACAAAGACTCCAGGGAGTAACAAAAGGAAGAAAGCTGAAATAAAATACTACTTGTATTTGAGATAAACTTGCAAAATGGATTTTTTATTTCAATAAGCTTACTGAACCTCTATTTAAAGACTAGGTTCCACTAAACCACTCTCCACATATATCTCCACTACTCACTCCATGTTTACCACTAACAAACAACCAAAGCCCACTACGTGAACAAGCCTCACGTTTAGCTATAAAATTGGTAACTGAACATGAAATAATCCAACTAAGCAAAAGACTAGGAAAACAAGTAAATACAACTAACTACCTCTAAAGCACGTTGTAAGTTGCACTAATTTCGGCACTCACCCTTAGTGCAAGCTTACGACACCCAAAGCATCCCGAAAACGTTGAAACTTAGGCTCCACCAAAGCCTTAGTAAATATATCAGCCACTTGATCGTTGGTGCGAACGCTTAATAGCTCAACATCTTCGCTTAACACTTTCTCACGAACAAAGTGACAACGCACCTCTATATGCTTTGTTCTCGCGTGGAAAATTGGATTTGATGCAAGCTTAGTGGCACTTTTATTATCACAATTAATTTGCACAGCATAGTCAACTTCGCAGAAAATGTCTCCAATTAACCTTTATAACCAAGCGCATTCTTGTGTAGCCATAGTTGCTACCACATACTCAGCTTCGGTGCTAGACAAAACAACAATATCATGCTTCTTGCTACACCAAGAAACTGATGCTGAACTAGTGTTGAAACAATATCCTGAAGTTGAGTGACGATCATTTGTATCTCCGTCCCAATCTACATCAGTAAATCCACTCAACACAAAGTTATCACATCTCTTGTACAGAAGACCATAATCAAGAGTTCCTTTCACATAACGTAAAATTCTTCTTGCCGCTTCCAAATGAGGAGGTTCTTGGATTTTGCATAAACTGAGAAACAACACTAACAGAGTATGAAATTGCTGGCCTTGTGATGGTTAGATAAATGGCTAATTACACCTACATCCCTGAGGTTTAGGGGTAATTACAGCCAAGGACAATAGTTTAGACAAATTACACTTATGTCCATTGACCAAACGGAATCTTAAAAACCCTAACGGTTTTAATGAAAAGACTTTATTACCCCTGAGTTGGAACCTTATTTATTTTTCAATGCCATTATTTCATCTTCTTATTTTTAATGCCATTAATGTCATTACTCTTCCCCCCCCCCCCCCCCCCCAAGCCCATTTGGCCATTTCTGTCTCAAACACCGTCGACAGCACCTCTTCGCCTGTGCTTCCCTGTCGCCGCACCCTCCCCCTTCCTCTTCCCCTTCCCCGTCGCCCCCACCCTCCCCATTTCCCGTTGTCGACATCGCCCTCCCTCGAGATGGCGCTGGTGATAAATCTCGGGCGATGGTGGCAGCTGCGAGATGGTTGCAGCGCAGAGGTGTTGGTGATGGCGCTCGGAGCGCCGGTGATGGGGCTGCTGACCGGAGTTGCTGGCAGGCGACGGGTCTGTCGGCAACATCTATCAGACGGTTACAGTGGTAGCGGCATGGTCGCATCGGTGAGATGCTCGCTGAGGCACGATGAAGGGGCATTTCGGTGAAGGCGAAGGGAACGGAGTTAGTCACCGGCGACCGGTAGTGGGGCTGCCATGGCGTGTAAGAGGGAAGGGACTGCCGGCGTGGGGCGAGGAGAGGGGGCTGCCGGCGTGGGGCGAGGGGAAGTGGCTGCCGGTGTGGGGCGAAGGGAGGGGGCTGCCGGCGAGTTAACTGGGGAAGACAAAATAATTATTCTAATTATTAAATGACATTTTTTTGTTCAAAATACTCAGTATATACAATAAAAATTACTCGGTATATACAGTACAAGGGTAGTTTTGTCATTTTAAAAATACATATTGCTGACATCATAAAAAAAGTATACTTTTTGGACGGAACCTTAACGGATGGACACGGGTGATACATTTGAAACACTTTTGGTCACATAATGTTATATTTTGAAACTTAGTGTCCTTGACTGTAATTACTCCCTAACCTCAGGGACATAGGTATAATTAGTCATTAGATAAATCAAACTTCCAACAAGTTGTCGGAACTTCCTGGCATCCTTCAATGGCTTCCATTTATCTTTCTTCAGCTTAAGATTTGGCTCCATTGCAGTGGCCTTTTCTTTCGACTCCCTCATGCTGAAACGCTCTAAAAGACTTTTTGCATAAGTTATTTGAGACACAAAATACCCTTGGTCTGCTTGTTCAATTTCTAGACCAAGAAAACATCCAATCTCCCAATTTTTTTCATATCAAAACGAACGGACAAGTCATTTCTCAAATTAGAAAGTTCTGATTCATTATTCCCAATTATTATCATATCATCAACATATAATAATACCAGGAGATGCACATTTGATTCTAATTTTATAAATAAACTAGAATCTGAATCAGAAACTCTAAATCCACAGAAGATGAGGTATTGAGCAACTTTACCATACCAAGCTTGAGGAGCTTGCTTTAGGCCATATAGTGCTTTCTTCAATCGGTAAACATGATTTGGAAATCGCTTAGAGACAAAGCCAGAAGGTTGCTCCATAAATACTTCACGATCCAACTCTCCATAAAGAAATGCATTCTTTACATCAAGCTGCCATAATTTCCAACCATTAAAAGCAGCAAGCGAGATAATTGATCTAACTGTCACCATCTTCGCCACCGGGCTAAATGTCTCATCATAGTCCAATCCATAGTTTTTAGAGAAACCACGAGCAACTAAACGAGCTTTAAACCTATCAATGGTGCCATCAGAATTTTTCTTTAAGCAAAACACCCATTTGCAAGTGAATGTGTCACGACCCGAACCCACGGGCAAGGCCCGCGAGCTAGGCACGTGACCGGCCGCAGACCCAAAAAACTCTAATTTTGGGCTCTGCTAGGCCTTACTCACTAAAACCTGTACACAATTCTAAAATCATACATTAACTAACACCATAACATGAATTTCTAAATATGCCCTTACAACTCTTTCCCAAATCATCTATAAGCAAAACTGCTAAAATTTTACTAAAAAGTTCAACTTAGGTTCGGGGTATTACAGAATGGCTCACACTTTTCTGGTTTCGGTACCAACTCCCATGTCTCATTTTTGTCTAAAGCATCAATCTCTTCTTGCATTGTTCTCTCCTAATTGGATAGCCTCTCGCTTTCTCATAACTTGTTAGTTCTTCTGCAGTTAATGTTCCTGTAAAGAAACATGAAGTCACCGAACAACTATTTAGTTTTACCTCATAATCTTTGAGATAGTCTGGCTGCTTTGTTTCCCTTGTTGACTTTCTCACTGCTTGTTGCTCATCTTCTCTTCTTGCAATGTTCTGAGTTGGGGACTCATTTTCTGCCTCTACATTACTAGGTGCTTGCACATTTGCTTCAAGAAATAGAAGCTACAAATTATCTTGATCATCACCAAGAGCAATGAACTTTGGAGCAGAAAATGACGAGGACACCTCATCAAACACCACATCTCTAGAAGTAGTAAACTTCTTTGTATCTGGATCCATGCACCTCCAACCTTTCCTATAAGAGTCATAGCCAACAAATACGCATTTCTTTGCTTTCGGGTCACGTTTGGTTCTATTAGATTTAGGAACATGAATGTAGCAAATAGAACCAAATACCCGAAAATAATTCACATTTGGCTTTTCACTATACAAAATCTCAAAGGGAGATTTTTGTGTACCTGGCCAAGGAGGCAACCTGTTTGTCACATGACATGCGCATTGAATAGCTTCTACCCAGAGCTCCCGAGGAAGATTCTTGTCATGCAGCCATGAAAGACAAAATGGACTAAAGATACCCAAGCTTCCTTTCTGCAACTCCATTTTGCTGAGGCGTGTCTGGACATGTCATTTGACGAAGAATACTGTTGTCATCACAATATTTGAAGAAGTCATCTGACATGTATTCCCCACCATTGTCACTCCGGAGCCATTTTATCTTCTTCCCAAACTCTTTTCCGATGGCATCCTTGAACTCCATAAACTTGGATAGTGCTTCACTCTTCTCCTTCAAAAATTTCACCCAAGTGAACCTCGAGTGATCATCCACCAACACCATAACATAGCGATGTCCGCTATAGCTTGGTGTTCTCGTTGGTCCCATCAAGTCTGTATGAACCAATTCAAACAACGTGGATCTTTGATTTGATGACCTTTTGAAAGGAAGACAATGAGATTTGCCATATTGGCAACCTTGAGAAATCACATCTTCTCGGACATTCTTCAAACTTGGCATACCATCTACCAACTTTTTAGAAGAAACATGTTGCAACAATTGGTAGCCTACATGACCCAACCGAGCATGCCAAATAGCAGCATTATCGGTTTGGCTTGTCTTCTTCACATAAGCTTCACCTGCTGACATAACAAACAAAGAACCTTTCTTCTCACCAGAAAAAATAACATCAGCAGATATTTCTTTCACATTATGAAGCATCCTTTCGGCCAAATAAGACATATTTTCTAGAATCAGTAATTTGAGGAACTGAAACTAGATTTTTCGTCAAACCTGGAACATGATAAACATCATGCAACTTGACACTGCTTGTATCATTGGCCACATCGATCGTCACAACGCCTTCTTTTGCTACAGGATGAGTAGAGTTATCAGCAGTGACAATAACTCGATCTCCATGGTGTCCATGCACTTCCGAGAACAAAGTGTCATTCCCGATTACATGTTGAGAACAACCTGAATCAATGATCCACTCCTCCTTCTTGTTGTCAGTATAATTAACAAAAGCTTGGGTTGACTTTTGTTCGATAGCCTCAACAGTAAAGCAATGATCACATTTGAGTTGATCATCTCTTTCGCTTGTGCATGCGACGTTGGCCTTCGAAAGCTTCACCCGACAATTTTTCTTTATATGCCCAGTCTTCCCGCATCTGAAGCATGTGATAGGCTTCTTAGTGTGTGAATTGCCACCTTTTTCAGCACTTGAATCTTCTTCTTTGTTCTTACTCCCGAACGGATTCTTCTTGTCCGACTTTCCATTCGAAAAGAGAACGTCATCGGTTTCAAAGCTCTTCGCCATCTGTTTCGCCAAGGCTTCTTGATTAGAGAACAAATTCTCTAATTCTTCGACAGAGGGCTGTGTCGACCACCCTTGTATAGAGGTGACAAAAGGCCCATATTCCTTCTTCAAACCGCGAACAAGATAGCCATGTAGACGAGCTTCGCTAATCTTCTCATCCGTATCTATCTCTGAAATCTCAGCACAAATACTTTTAACTCTTAAAAAGTATTCTGAAATTGACATACCTCCTTACTTTAACATTGCTAACTCGTTCTCCAACAGCTGTAGCTTTGTTGTATTCTTCTTGGTAAACGGCCTTTCGAGAGTTTCCCAAACTTCCTTCGGAGAACAAACGTCACAAACATTATCAATGAACTCTTTGCTAATAGATGTCCTCAAAGAAAAGAGAGCCTTCCCACTCTTGATCTTCCACTTTTGTCGTGACTCAGCATTCTCAGCATTCTCAGGAACATCGGAAGGGATTGCATCTGTACCAGCAATCAATTCCCATAAGTCCTGACCTTGAAGGTATGCCTCCGTACACATCCTCCGATATTTGTAGTTTTTGCCTACAAGTTTCTCCATCCCGTTGTGAACATTTCCTCCATTTGAGACCTCCCTTGCAGCAGTCAACAAAAGCTCCCTCTCACACGTTCAAACTTCTCCGACAAATAAATTTGATAGACAAGAAGATTTGAACAACAAAAGAACCTTCACCTGGCTCTGATAACCATAAAACAAAAGAGGAAAATACAAAGACTCCAGGGAATAACAAAAGGAAGAAAGCTGGAATACAATATTACTTGTATTTGAGAGAAACTTGCAAAATGGATTTTTTATTTCAATAAGCTTACTGAATCTCTATTTAAAGATTAGGTTCCACTAAACCACTCTCCACATATATCCCCACTACTCACTCCATGTTTACCACTAACAAACAACACACTACTCACTCCATGTTTACCAGTAACAAACAACCAAAGCCCACTACGTGAACAAGCCTCATGTTTAGCTATAAAATTGGTAAATGAACGTGAAATAATCCAACTAAGCAAAAGACTAGGAAAACAAGTAAATACAACTAACTACCTCTAAAGCACGTTGTAAATTGCACTAATTCCGGCATGCTAAATACCTAATAATCTAAATTTATCTAAACAAATCAAATTTGACTATTCCCAAATTAATTTCAAACGGACTCTTGAATTTGTGAAAAGCCAGATTGTCTCTACAATCCCACTTGTAAAAGAGGACTTGCGGCTCCCCCACATGCAACAAATGCTAACCACCCATTTTATGGCTAAGATTTACTTTAAGCAAAATCATGGCTCTAGCCGCCAAAAACATGTGCAAGCCAAAAATGGCCACCGCACGTCTTTTCGACCACATTTGCCGGCCGATAATCGACCGGTATGTCAGTTACCCGCGACAATCCACCACCAAACTAGCCGGAATCTCTTTCTTCCGGCCCAAAAGAATCGGAACTGGAAGACGGACGTTCAAAAAAGACCAAAAGCTCAAGTGGGTCGTGAAAATGAGCTTGGCGGAGCAGAGCCCGCCAAAACCAAAGGTGGGGATTGAACGGCTGGTGGGCTTCCTGTAAGAGGACCTTCCGCACCTATTCGATGATCAGGGGATTGATCCGACGGCGTATGATGAGCGTGTGAGGTTTAAGGACCCCATTACTAAGCACGACTTTCGATTTGATAAGTGGGTACCTGTTTAACATAGCCATGTTGAAGAAGCTCTTCACTCCTGAGCAGAGACTTTGTATCATATTTATATGGTTAGGCTAGATCCAACACCCTTTTGTTTAAATTCAAACTATTTTGTCTCTAAAACATACATGTGTACTTTTCACCTCTTAAGCGACAAAATCTTATAATTTAACAAAACATGTAATTTAGCCTCCCATCTTTTAAAATATCAAAAGCATTGCTTATTTTTGTAAACCTTGAAAGTGTAAAAAGGGTATTCGCCTGTTTTGGTCATTTACATGCTCTTTTTCCATTAATAGATGCATTAGTGAACTTTTGATTTTAGCAACAAAATGTTTAAATTTAACCAAAAAGGTTATAATTTAGCCTCACATTTGTGAAATTCATAAACACCCTTAATATTTAGAAACCTCTGAAAATTAAGAAGGTTATTTAAAGGAAAAAAACTAATTAGCCATTTAACTTGTGCACCAAAACTTGAGAGTTTTGAACAAAGTAATAATAATAATAATCATCATTTGAACTCAAATAGATTGGGATCTTTATCAATTTGGTTTCACCTAATTATATCACTCACAAGAGTAATATAGAAAAAGATAACAACCTTATGAAAAATATGTTTGTAATATCCCGAAAATTTTCTTTTTTTTCCTTGTGCGAAAATTTTATTTTAAGTAAATAAGCTTGTGGTCTTTTAGAGAATATTGAGAAAATGATTTTTATCATTTCTGAAATTTTCGGTCGAATGGAAGTGGTTTCAGTCGACTCCAAAACTTTAACACTCAAAACTTTTTGATGTTAAAGTTTTGGAGTTTGAAAGATTCGGTCGATTGAAAAACTCAAAAGTTTTCAGTAGAATGAAAATTATTCAAAATTTTGATAAGGAAGGTTCTGAAGGATTCGGTCGACTGAAAATAGTTTTCAGTCGACTAAAAAGTATTTAAATTGTGTAGAATTAGTTTCTGAAGTTTTTAGTCGAATTAAAAAGTTTTTGGTCGACTAAAAGAGTTTTCGGTCGATTTAAAGTGTTTCGGTCGATTAAAAAAAAATTAGTAGACTCAAAAGTGTTTTTATTCGACTTAAATGTTTTAAGTCGAATTAAAACTCATTTTTGGTCGAATGCAAACTTGATTTTTGTCCCACCATATAAATAGTGACTTATTTCATTCTCTAGCCTTTTTGGGTTCTCTGTTTCATCCTCCTTTGTGCGCGCGAGAGAAAGAGAGAAGGCTTTGGAAGTTTGGAAGCTCTAAGGTGAAGCTTAAGGATTTGCATTTCTCAAAGGATTGGCTAAGGTAAGGGTTTATTTTTGAAATTCAAATCAAGCGATGGACCAATTGCTCATGTAAGTCCTTAATTTCTTTTTGAAATCCGAACTTCTTCAATGGAGTTAAATGATTCTTCTTCTTCTTTGTTTTGAGCTTTGCTATGAATAACTTGTTTTCAATACTATGACTTGTGAAATTTGATTTCGTCGAATTTGTTTGACCTCAGAATTTGACATATTGATATCGTTCGTTTTCTATGATTAATGATTATCGTTACTTCGTAAACCTTGAATATTGTTTGACATGTTTGATACTTGATGACGATTATCTTGAGATTTTTGTTTTGGTAACTCTATGAGCCATGTCACAGTGTATGTGACTTATTTCCGACTTACCCACGTAGATTGAAACGTGGGCTAGCTCAGGGGAGTTGAGCTAGAGATCGCGATCTTACTTTCTGAACCGGCCTCATATGTCAGTGATGATGTATGTAACCACTTTCTGAATGGCTCTCTAGTGTCTGTTTCTTTATTCAGATATGTTTTGACATTCGAAATCTGGTTTGATTGTCTGTTCTGTTGAGACCCTTTGTGCTTTCGAAATTTTCGTTTCTCTGATATTTTTCGTTTCCGTCTGATTGGTCATTTAAGCGACCTTACTGGGCATTTGGCTCATTCCCTTATTGTTGTTCCTTTCGGGAGACCAATATGTGGGACCTTGGATTGGAGGGCTAGCTGAGCGATCAAGAGTTAGCTGTTTTGTCTCAGATGTTAGTTCTGACGCTACTTAGGTATATTTTTGGAAACTCCGTGTCGGAGAACATGACTTGTATAAAATCTTTGGGGTCATTTTGTTAGACATTGATGAATTTTGGGAGCTATTAGTATATGCTATGATTTACCATTTTGGAGTTCTTATGATAATTATAGGATTTTATCTGATCTCTGTGTATTCGGCATTAATGCTCCGTAAATAAATTCGGGGCGTTACAATGTTATTATACAAATATGTGATATTCCGGACTACAACAGAACATACAAAGACAATAATCATATGAATAACATGTTATCATGCAAATAATGGTACTATAATAATTCTAATACGAACTTAGGATTATCTTTTTTTCACAGACTCAAATTATAATTATGAGCAGATTGGTATGATCTAGTGATTCTTAAAAGTTAGGATTTCATATGCATTTTAAAAAATTCTTAAAAACTTCAGTTTTACGGTAGCTTCCGTACACCAATATGACCGTATTTAAAACCCTAGAATTAAACTTCAATTTTACGATAGCTTCAATGTATTGATATGTTTGTATTGATGACTAAATACATGCACAGTAATTCATATTTGTTATGTATGCATCAACATACAAATATGAAATCAAAAATTAAAAATGATTGAGTTTCTAGCAAAATATTCAATTTAGCTTAGGTAAAAATTACATTTCTCCTAAAAGGCTACTGAAAACTTTATTATCTACAAGTAGTTTTATTTTATTGAATTTAATGGAGAAGATGTAGTAGCTTTTGATAAGTGTTTTTTCAATAATTACATAGCACACATGAGTTCAAGAGTGATTCATAAGGTTTTTATAGGGGTGCTTTTAAGAGTAAAAGTCAAAACAACCATGAACTCAACCAAAAACATATATTTCATTAAGGATATTTTAAGGAAAGAGGCTTGATATCTTATGAGATGTTAAAAGCACCCTTTTTTTTTTAGAAACACTCTAATCCAAAAGGATATTTAACGAAAAACATTTAAGTGAAAAATGCCCTTAATTACCACTAATATCTTTTATGAAGACTTCAATTTATAAATGGTATTTTCAAAAAACAAAAAAAGGATTAACATTTTAGCCTCATTCGTGCTTCTATATATAGTATTAATATTCAGCCTTAGTGCAAGACATCATGCGAACTGATTTCTGAAACAAACTTTAAGCTAGCAAAAGAGTAGGCAATGTAAGCAAATTTAAGGCGTTATTTGTTTCACATAAATCAATTTATCGGAAAAGGTTTTTTGCATTTTTCGGCGTTTGGTGCATACATAAAAATTTTCAACGGAAATTGATTTCCAATCACACTTAATTTGAAGAACAAAATGTCAGAAAAACACTTATCAATTAAAACTCGGTAAACCATTTTCCGGACTGATGAACACCCCCCCCCCCCCCCCCCGCCCTCCCACCCCCCGCCTTACCAATCCACACACCACCCCAACCCCCACACACACACGTACCCCACTCACCCGCACCCCACACACACATAACCCCAATCCACTACACTAATACCCACAATTTCTCCCCCCCCCCCCCCCCCCACACACACACACACTCACCCCCTCACACCCACACCCATACCCATGCCCACCCACGCAGTACCCCCCCCCACACACACACAACGACTCCTAAATAGCCAAAATCATATCTTTTTTTTATATAGGTAGTTATATCATTTTCTGTGCGACACCTAAACATCAGAAAATAAAATTTGTGAAAATATTTTCTAGAACTGCTATTTTTCGAAAAGCATATTCCGAAAAACGTTTTCTGTGAAGCATTTTCCGTTAAACAAATAGGGCCTAAGTAACGGCACAACTTCCATCAAAGACCAACTCCCTCGGCTACCGATTGTGCAACAACCAAAACTCTTATCGTAGAGAACATTGTTGGCATGTCTCTAACTTTGTTCAAGTTTTGCTTCTTGTTTCTCCAGCTTCATTTTTATGTATTGCTTACGCTCACATTGCATTGAAGAGAAACTTTTGACATGCTTGAATACAAGGCATTACTTCTAGTGAATGTGAGCTCAATAAGAGTGGGTACACTGCGCATGTGTGCGTGTAAAGACTCACTTTACCTGCACGTCCTGCTCGGGCTGGGTGCAGTCGAGTCCTGGAGGGTGACCGCCGCGAGCCCATCTGCACCATATATGAAATCACTTCAAGGGCAGTGGATTCAGTTCAAACTCCAGAAATATGATCGAGAGAGAACCCAAAAGAAAAGCTGTGCAGCTGCAAAGTATGTGAACCAACTTCAATCTCAAGCCAAAAAGGGGTGGCAGAACAATGAGATACACAATTTTTGATGCTATCGATCAGCCATCACAGCAAGAGACAACTTGGTCTGAGACGAACAATGACAAGAATTGTTGAGCTCAACCGTTCAAGAACAGTTCATTATAATGAACAGTTCATCTTTGAGGCTGTTTTGTGGGCTTAAAACCATAGATACTCTTTTTTATGACCCTACCAGATTGTAAAAACGTAGCCTTGGAGGAAGATTTCAGAACTCCAATACCAATATTAGTGCATGATGACCTTTAGACTGTATATAGCAAGCTCATGCTAGAGCAAAGGAGACTTTGAATACTTACCCTGTGCAAGCCTATTTTGATGAAATGAATTGGCCTTCCTTACCCAGAAAGAAATTATCAATATGTATTACTAGCTAGTTACAACATGATTGACCATGGTTATTTATTTATTTTGAATAGTCAAAACTGCAATTCATATGGCCCGTTGGTATGGGGATTGAACTCGAGACCTTGAAGTCATTCTTCAATTCTCTTTGCCATTCCACGACCCCTTGGGTTGACCATGGTTATTCTTTATTTTAGGTTGACTTGTAACATCAAACTTCACCACTTCAATAACTTAATCAATCATAAGAACCCCAAGTAGAATAACATTGCCACCTCAAACAGGTGATGAGCAATCGTGCAAGCACAATACTTTAAACAACATATAAGGAATATAATAACACTAGACAACCCGCAATGGAAGCAATGAATAAATAAGTACAACATTAAGGACAACAAATGTCTTGGTCAGTCGGAGGGAGTGAGCATTAGTCTCCTTGACGTAAAGTACTAATCATACTATTTGTTAATTCTCTTGGCTTTCCTAACTTTATATGTACGGAATGCAGTTATAGCAAAAGCAGGTGAAAATTTAGCTTCTTCCATTGAATGCACTAAACATTATGTCATTGATCACAGCAATAAGATCCTAGAGTAACATAAAGCCTTATATCTTCTCATGAACATACAAAAATTTAGGCGCATTAATTATTACTAGGGTAAAAAACCAGGTTTCCAAAACCTTTTCTTTCCTCTCCCGACTGCACACACATTCATCTGTGATGCACTCCATCATGCAGCTGGAGCATAATCGTAGTCGCCGTCGTCGTCATCGTCGCCCTCCAAGGCTGCAGCAGGCGCCACGTCATTATCGTCATCGTCGTCACTGTCTCCTTCTAAACACGCCGCCGGGGCATAATCGTACCCGTCATCGCCATCGTCGTCCCCGTCAGCATGCTTCTTGCACCACAGTTCAATAGTCTTCATCAGAGACATTTTCTTGGAAAATTGTTTTTGGCTTGGACTAGGTTAGGTTAGTATAAACAATGAAAAAGAAAATTAGGTTTTCTCTTGAATATGTTGAGTTTGTATGTTCGAGTGTGAGTTTGAATGTGTTTATATGGCTACAAAAAGGTAAGAGAAAGTGTTGGGCTCGTCTCAGCACAAGTTAGCCACCGAGAGAAGTGTGGAGTAACGGCTGGAGGGCGTGAATGACCCAATGCCGGAGACGTGGCAGATTCTGGTCCAGCCACGTAGGACACATGTGTGACAGGTCAGCATGTGAGTGTAGGTCAGTCCTGGAAAGGTCAGTGGTGAAGCATCTTTGTGGGTGTGCATTAATGGGACATCTGAGAAAAGTGTGAGATTTTTCTGCATGCATGGATGGATGGATGGTGGTGACATGACCTGTATTGTTCTAAAACAGTGACATAGATATGGATATTGACCTTTCAAGACGGGTTGAAAACATGGCCTATACTGTGTGGTGATTTGAAAAGAGACCTGTATTGTTCCTGCATAAAACATGGCCATATATGACCTTTCGGACACGACCGGTTGAACATGCATACTTGAGTTTAACGTGCATTTGGTTCAGCTACCTGTATAAAACATGGCCATATACTGTCGTGGTATGAACACCTTTTTGTTTGTTAATGAAGCTTTGTTGATCTGATATGATATGAGAGAACAAAAATAGGGAACGCATACAACCCTGGAAACTATATCTTTAACCGTCTCTTGCTCCTGAACCGGCGGCTCACTTTTTCTAAGTAACGGGATCAAAGGAGTTAGATGATAAGGAAGAAGATAAAGACCACCAAACAAATCTTGGATAATAAGAATCACATTTTGTGATGAGGGGGTGGATCCCACTCTTTGTCTAAGGTCAGAATTGCCCACCTTGACCTGGTGAATTTTTTTTCAGTTACCTTAATTTATTAAAGATTTGCATTACAGTATTCAAGTTTTCCCACCTTAACTACAAATTCTAGCTCCTATCGAGTCTCACATCAAGTGAATAATTAATAATAATTTAATATATAAGTCTTGTATTTGCATGCACTTGCTTGAAGGCAGTCCATGCAATTGTCAGATGTTGCACTTTTTAAACGCGCACGTCTTTCATTCAAAAAGAATCACATCATATCAACCAAAATTAAAGAAGTTAGAGATAATAATAAGTTGAATTAATATTTCACATAATTTTGTACTCGTACTACTTATCTCTAATCTTTTTTTTCTATATATAATTACTTGATATAAAAGCAATATTGATAATTACTACTCGTGACTAGTTTAGTGAGCAACACCAAACGTCACGACTTAATTCTAGCGTAATACATCAAATTTTCTTACTAACTGTGGATACTCAATATAAATGGCAAGTCCATCATCAAAACACCGTCACCGTGTCACCGTATCCATCGTCTTGCACGCCGCAGCCAAGGACAGTCACAACCACCATCATTGTCCTCGGGATCGGAAAGAGATGATATACATGAATATATTCTATCAATTACCAAGTCATGGTGTACCTTGCTGCATCCGAAAAGAAGAAGAACGTCGTGTACCTTGCACCACAAGCCAATCGTCTTCGGAAACATGAAACACAGGTTATTCTTTGAAGAAGCTTGACGTGAATACTTAATTATTGTGTGTTTGACTATGAACGTGAAGATTATGTGAAAGAAATCTCTGTAGCTCGATCTAGTTCACTCAGCTAGTTGTCTGAAGATGTGGTCTAAGGATCTACTACAGGCAGAAACAGGAAATTTCTAAATCTTTTTCCAGTGTACACCAAAATGAACAAAACTAAGTGAAGTCTTGGATTTTCCATCCTAATTTCCTTTTGAAGAAATTATTTTGTTTCATAGCCATACGATGACATAAGCTCATTTCTCTCCTCGGATGTAAACCAATTAATGTGTTCTGTTTTCGTATTCTATCATAGTTTAAAACAATGTAGCTACAAGGTCAATAAAATTGTTTAAATGCACTACGCTGTTACTCCAGTGTCTAACTTAAGAGTTGAATCAATCCCCATGTATAAATGATGTGGGACATTAACACCACTCCTCACCCATAACATGGAATTTTCCACCATTTCAACTTCGATACAAATGAATAGCGAGTCGTGACCTAAATACCATGCGGCATGAGTAGGGCCTAGTTTTGATACCCGTGTGAAGACATCCAACTTGAAATCAGTTGGCAACGAGAAAAGAGGCTCACAAAGATTATATGCTTATTAAAAGGTGTTTGAGATTGACTCTAAGTACCACACAGTCTTTTTTGCTAAACACCACACATATTTCTTTGAAACTGTTTAAAACATGTGTGGCGTTTGGTGAAAAAGATAAAAGTATTTAAAACAAACCCCCAAAACAGAAAAAGTGTATAAACTATAAACCACACTTTTGTGATTTAAGTTTTAAACACTTTCAGAGAAACATTTTTTACTAACAAAAGGACTAGATCGATCATCCTCATTTTTTTTAACAGTATTTGCCTTTTTTTTTTTTTTTTTTTTTTTTTTGAGACTGATAGGACTTAACTATTCTGACCGAAACAGAAAGAAAGGGTGAGCAAATATTAAAAAATATTTATAGAAAGATTGGGACATAAATACTTAGGAATATGCATAGGGGATATGATACTATATTAAAAATTATCCATAGCATATTGTTTACTGTTAAGGAAAAGATCGATTGAGAATCTGCCTTGTTCTTTGATGCCCTTTGGTAACTTTTTCACATTATAATTGTTTTCATCACTTTTACCCAAATACCTTATACAACTTTGAACAACTGTTTCAGCAACTTTGCCAAACAGAAACTGATTTAGCTAAAAACGGATAAAAATTGTTTTTTTAATAAAAATTGTTTCTGTTTTAATCTAAAAATTATTTTGAGAATCAATCTCAAACAATGTTCCAAACATGTGGATAAATTAAATCGGGTGCATGTGGCGGTGAATTTTTTTAATTGAATCGTCTATTGGATCGACCAACTACGATATCAAGTTTAAGTTTGGTGTCCAACTCAAAAGCATACTTAAGAGAAGAAAGAGCTATCTTTGTATAAGAATCAAATTCAACCCATGTACGCATAATTGATGTAAGACATTAACGAGTTGTCTAATAAGTCATAGTACACATATATACTTCTTTTAAGACATGCAAATTGTCCCACTTCATACTATAATATTCCAGCTTCGTTGACCTAGATAAAGTAGGAATGCATTTCAATTAATATGCAACATCATCACCAACATCCTCTTCAGAACCATCATTAACGAATATGTGAGTTGCCTTGCATCTTTGCACTTTTCGATGACCCTCAAAGGATCCGACTAATGTTGGTAGAGTTTCTGGGACTTATAAGTTCATGAAACGGAGTGTTGGGCTGCTAGGCCACCTTTTTCGGATTCCCTAGCTCTGACACACGTATACAAGAAAAATAATTTTCAGCCTTTTGTTTACTCATGCATAAGTGCACATAATTACATTAGATGAACTGTGCATAGCTTTAAACTTAAGTTCCCAAAATTTGTATTCCGTACCAACAGCACCATCTACATGTAGCGAGAATATGATAGACACAGAAGAAAAAAAAAGTAATGGCGTGTACTTCGTCACTTAATTTGGCAGAAAGGAGCAACGAATCCCAAATATACAAGCAGAACGTTAACTGCATCAATACTATACTTGATTCATTAAATTCTATGTTTAGGTTGACCAGTGACATCAAATACATGGCAATTTTGGTTGACCAGTGACATCAAAGTTTATTAATTTAAAGTCAATCCTAAGATAGACGCTGACAATGATATAACCCTAATAGAATAGAACATATCGCTAATCATCTCAGTATCATTCATTACCTCATAATAAGCAACAAGATGCTTGAAACAGGGGGAAGCCTATCCCGAATATCTTTCTACTATGGATATAAGAAGGTCATAGAGTTTCAAGGGTTTTAGAACTAGGGTTTTCATTGCAGTAACCTAGTCAAGCAGCAGGGGCAAAGTCTCCATCACCATCGTCGTCGTCGTCTCCATCACCTTCCATGGATGCAGCCGGGGCGTAGTCGTAGTCTCCATCATCGTCGTCATCACCATCTCCTTCCATCAATACTTGATCATCATTAGCATAATAGGCATGATCATGATGGTGATTATCATCAAGAACATCATAGTGCACCTTGCACCAAAAGCTCAACATCTTCGAAATATCAAGCATTTTTCCTCTTTGGAAAAATTAAAGTCGAAGTATAACTTTTGGGAAAGTAGAAACTACTGAGGTAGTGAATTAGTGTGTGAGTATGTGAAAAACAGACTTGGATATTTAAGGGGATGTAAAAGGTGTTGGATGTGGTCTTGTCCAAGTTAGTCCCGTGGGGAGGTGTGCCTTGAGGCCAGGGAAGTGTGCCTTGCACGTGGTAAAGCATGCCACGTGGATGCCTATTTGGCAAATTAGCATACACAATTTTATGTAGAAGCTTTTGGTACTTATGTTGACATAGTTTCACAGGGAAAGGGAAAATGTAGACATGATACACTTCTTCTTGTGTAATGTTTCTTGATTCTCTTGCAGAAATCCTTTCAATTTGCTTGTAGGAAGTTGGCTAAGATACTATAAGGCTCAACTTGGAGTGATACATAAATTCACGACCCTATCGTTAAATAAGGGTCGCAACCTGTGTAAATTTAGTCATTGACTATGTGAAGACAACAACGTATATGTTTATCTGATACAATAACTATAATCTAGAGACTTCTTGAGTTTGAAAAACATAAAATAAAATAAAAAGTTAAACTAAACTTTTAACTAGATAAGACCGAGGTCACTGCCCATGCCCCACCCAAAAAGAAACACCGAGATCACATTCTGTCAAGTATTAATACTAATCATGGCATATATGAAAATAAATTAAAATATGGTATGAATGCCATATATAAAAAATAAAAATAAAATTACAAAAACTGAAGGTGAACGTGGTCCTTCAGCCCTATTGAGGATTTGCCTCTGACCGGGAAAAAAAAAATTCGGCTTCCAGAACCAATTAAAAACCGGAAAAGTAGTAGTTAAAACTTAACAAAATTCAATTGGGCCTCCATATCAAGCAGGCTTAGAGGGGTTATGGGAACTACATATGGAAACATTCATGACGCGCTCGTCTCATAATATGTGTCACGTTCATAGTATCCGAAATAACCTATTCAATAAATATCGCTACACGTTGGTCGTTATATATTTTGTAAACACATTTAGCGCTTTTGGAATGAACATTGCCGATAATCTTCTTCAATTCATAAACTCTAAACGGATCCGAACACAAAATTTGAACCAACTTCCAACGACAAGAGACTTAGAGCGCACATTTACCCATGTATATGTGCCGAACATATCAATTGGGTTCAAAGGAAAGTATACTGTAATGATGCAAAAGAGTTGGTTCAAAGGAAAGGCAACACGAAGAACTTGGAATAGGTAGAATTATGCAAAGCAGCGAAGGAAGTATCATCATGTAAGGAGTGTTACTAGGTATCCCATCATACGTGCTCTTCTCTCGAAATGTTTTTGCCCTGGAAAATTGATACCGTAAAGCTATGTGAACGGGACTTTTGCTCGCTAGATCTCCTCGCGATATAAAGTGGTCGCCAGATCAACTCTTTTTCGGTCATGATGTTATGTTTCTTCCTTACTCTAGTCTACCATCTCTCTTTGGATCTCTGAACACCTACAGACTCTATCTTTTGTCAACGGCCGCCCCTTTAGAATTTGAACCCCAATCTTCTATTTTCCAAGAACTAGCTAGCCATGAGTTAACTTACATCTCGCAATTGAGCGACGCTCCATTGAAGAGTTATAGCATGTTGGAAGTTTGAATGACATGTGATTAAAGCTCGTGGGCAAGATATATAGCTCATGCGATTGTTGTGGTGGTGGTGGGAGAAACGGCCAAGATTGTGATAGGGAAGCGTAAACTAATCAATCTTAAAATGCGACACACCATGAGGTTATTAAGTTATATATCTGGATAAGAGTACTAAAATCAGTTTCAATGCGACAAAAAAATCAAGGATTTAGTGCTTGAATAAAATGTATTAAGGTTTTTGTAATGAATAGAGATATTATGTTACTGTATTTTATATGGTCACCCTTGATTATGAAAAGTAATTAGTCCGTAATTCTCGTTTTTTCTGATTATGATTTAACCAGTTTTCTAACTTCTAAAAACTGATTTAATTAATTTTGAATGTTTTAAAACAAAAGAGGAAAATACAAAGACTCCAGGGAGTAACAAAAGGAAGAAAGCTGAAATAAAATACTACTTGTATTTGAGATAAACTTGCAAAATGGATTTTTTATTTCAATAAGCTTACTGAACCTCTATTTAAAGACTAGGTTCCACTAAACCACTCTCCACATATATCTCCACTACTCACTCCATGTTTACCACTAACAAACAACCAAAGCCCACTACGTGAACAAGCCTCACGTTTAGCTATAAAATTGGTAACTGAACATGAAATAATCCAACTAAGCAAAAGACTAGGAAAACAAGTAAATACAACTAACTACCTCTAAAGCACGTTGTAAGTTGCACTAATTTCGGCACTCACCCTTAGTGCAAGCTTACGACACCCAAAGCATCCCGAAAACGTTGAAACTTAGGCTCCACCAAAGCCTTAGTAAATATATCAGCCACTTGATCGTTGGTGCGAACGCTTAATAGCTCAACATCTTCGCTTAACACTTTCTCACGAACAAAGTGACAACGCACCTCTATATGCTTTGTTCTCGCGTGGAAAATTGGATTTGATGCAAGCTTAGTGGCACTTTTATTATCACAATTAATTTGCACAGCATAGTCAACTTCGCAGAAAATGTCTCCAATTAACCTTTATAACCAAGCGCATTCTTGTGTAGCCATAGTTGCTACCACATACTCAGCTTCGGTGCTAGACAAAACAACAATATCATGCTTCTTGCTACACCAAGAAACTGATGCTGAACTAGTGTTGAAACAATATCCTGAAGTTGAGTGACGATCATTTGTATCTCCGTCCCAATCTACATCAGTAAATCCACTCAACACAAAGTTATCACATCTCTTGTACAGAAGACCATAATCAAGAGTTCCTTTCACATAACGTAAAATTCTTCTTGCCGCTTCCAAATGAGGAGGTTCTTGGATTTTGCATAAACTGAGAAACAACACTAACAGAGTATGAAATTGCTGGCCTTGTGATGGTTAGATAAATGGCTAATTACACCTACATCCCTGAGGTTTAGGGGTAATTACAGCCAAGGACAATAGTTTAGACAAATTACACTTATGTCCATTGACCAAACGGAATCTTAAAAACCCTAACGGTTTTAATGAAAAGACTTTATTACCCCTGAGTTGGAACCTTATTTATTTTTCAATGCCATTATTTCATCTTCTTATTTTTAATGCCATTAATGTCATTACTCTTCCCCCCCCCCCCCCCCCAAGCCCATTTGGCCATTTCTGTCTCAAACACCGTCGACAGCACCTCTTCGCCTGTGCTTCCCTGTCGCCGCACCCTCCCCCTTCCTCTTCCCCTTCCCCGTCGCCCCCACCCTCCCCATTTCCCGTTGTCGACATCGCCCTCCCTCGAGATGGCGCTGGTGATAAATCTCGGGCGATGGTGGCAACTGAGAGATGGTTGCAGCGCAGAGGTGTTGGTGATGGCGCTCGGAGCGCCGGTGATGGGGCTGCTGACCGGAGTTGCTGGCAGGCGACGGGTCTGTCGGCAACATCTATCAGACGGTTACAGTGGTAGCGGCATGGTCGCATCGGTGAGATGCTCGCTGAGGCACGATGAAGGGGCATTTCGGTGAAGGCGAAGGGAACGGAGTTAGTCACCGGCGACCGGTAGTGGGGCTGCCATGGCGTGTAAGAGGGAAGGGACTGCCGGCGTGGGGCGAGGAGAGGGGGCTGCCGGCGTGGGGCGAGGGGAAGTGGCTGCCGGTGTGGGGCGAAGGGAGGGGGCTGCCGGCGAGTTAACTGGGGAAGACAAAATAATTATTCTAATTATTAAATGACATTTTTTTGTTCAAAATACTCAGTATATACAATAAAAATTACTCGGTATATACAGTACAAGGGTAGTTTTGTCATTTTAAAAATACATATTGCTGACATCATAAAAAAAGTATACTTTTTGGACGGAACCTTAACGGATGGACACGGGTGATACATTTGAAACACTTTTGGTCACAGAATGTTATATTTTGAAACTTAGTGTCCTTGACTGTAATTACTCCCTAACCTCAGGGACATAGGTATAATTAGTCATTAGATAAATCAAACTTCCAACAAGTTGTCGGAACTTCCTGGCATCCTTCAATGGCTTCCATTTATCTTTCTTCAGCTTAAGATTTGGCTCCATTGCAGTGGCCTTTTCTTTCGACTCCCCCATGCTGAAACGCTCTAAAAGACTTTTTGCATAAGTTATTTGAGACACAAAATACCCTTGGTCTGCTTGTTCAATTTCTAGACCAAGAAAACATCCAATCTCCCAATTTTTTTCATATCAAAACGAACGGACAAGTCATTTCTCAAATTAGAAAGTTCTGATTCATTATTCCCAATTATTATCATATCATCAACATATAATAATACCAGGAGATGCACATTTGATTCTAATTTTATAAATAAACTAGAATCTGAATCAGAAACTCTAAATCCACAGAAGATGAGGTATTGAGCAACTTTACCATACCAAGCTTGAGGAGCTTGCTTTAGGCCATATAGTGCTTTCTTCAATCGGTAAACATGATTTGGAAATCGCTTAGAGACAAAGCCAGAAGGTTGCTCCATAAATACTTCACGATCCAACTCTCCATAAAGAAATGCATTCTTTACATCAAGCTGCCATAATTTCCAACCATTAAAAGCAGCAAGCGAGATAATTGATCTAACTGTCACCATCTTCGCCACCGGGCTAAATGTCTCCTCATAGTCCAATCCATAGTTTTTAGAGAAACCACGAGCAACTAAACGAGCTTTAAACCTATCAATGGTGCCATCAGAATTTTTCTTTAAGCAAAACACCCATTTGCAAGTGAATGTGTCACGACCCGAACCCACGGGCAAGGCCCGCGAGCTAGGCACGTGACCGGCCGCAGACCCAAAAAACTCCAATTTTGGGCTCTGCTAGGCCTTACTCACTAAAACCTGTACACAATTCTAAAATCATACATTAACTAACACCATAACATGAATTTCTAAATATGCCCTTACAACTCTTTCCCAAATCATCTATAAGCAAAACTGCTAAAATTTTACTAAAAAGTTCAACTTAGGTTCGGGGTATTACAGAATGGCTCACACTTTTCTGGTTTCGGTACCAACTCCCATGTCTCATTTTTGTCTAAAGCATCAATCTCTTCTTGCATTGTTCTCTCCTAATTGGATAGCCTCTCGCTTTCTCATAACTTGTTAGTTCTTCTGCAGTTAATGTTCCTGTAAAGAAACATGAAGTCACCGAACAACTATTTAGTTTTACCTCATAATCTTTGAGATAGTCTGGCTGCTTTGTTTCCCTTGTTGACTTTCTCACTGCTTGTTGCTCATCTTCTCTTCTTGCAATGTTCTGAGTTGGGGACTCATTTTCTGCCTCTACATTACTAGGTGCTTGCACATTTGCTTCAAGAAATAGAAGCTACAAATTATCTTGATCATCACCAAGAGCAATGAACTTTGGAGCAGAAAATGACGAGGACACCTCATCAAACACCACATCTCTAGAAGTAGTAAACTTCTTTGTATCTGGATCCATGCACCTCCAACCTTTCCTATAAGAGTCATAGCCAACAAATACGCATTTCTTTGCTTTCGGGTCACGTTTGGTTCTATTAGATTTAGGAACATGAATGTAGCAAATAGAACCAAATACCCGAAAATAATTCACATTTGGCTTTTCACTATACAAAATCTCAAAGGGAGATTTTTGTGTACCTGGCCAAGGAGGCAACCTGTTTGTCACATGACATGCGCATTGAATAGCTTCTACCCAGAGCTCCCGAGGAAGATTCTTGTCATGCAGCCATGAAAGACAAAATGGACTAAAGATACCCAAGCTTCCTTTCTGCAACTCCATTTTGCTGAGGCGTGTCTGGACATGTCATTTGACGAAGAATACTGTTGTCATCACAATATTTGAAGAAGTCATCTGACATGTATTCCCCACCATTGTCACTCCGGAGCCATTTTATCTTCTTCCCAAACTCTTTTCCGATGGCATCCTTGAACTCCATAAACTTGGATAGTGCTTCACTCTTCTCCTTAAAAAATTTCACCCAAGTGAACCTCGAGTGATCATCCACCAACACCATAACATAGCGATGTCCGCTATAGCTTGGTGTTCTCGTTGGTCCCATCAAGTCTGTATGAACCAATTCAAACAACGTGGATCTTTGATTTGATGACCTTTTGAAAGGAAGACAATGAGATTTGCCATATTGGCAACCTTGAGAAATCACATCTTCTCGGACATTCTTCAAACTTGGCATACCATCTACCAACTTTTTAGAAGAAACATGTTGCAACAATTGGTAGCCTACATGACCCAACCGAGCATGCCAAATAGCAGCATTATCGGTTTGGCTTGTCTTCTTCACATAAGCTTCACCTGCTGACATAACAAACAAAGAACCTTTCTTCTCACCAGAAAAAATAACATCAGCAGATATTTCTTTCACATTATGAAGCATCCTTTCGGCCAAATAAGACATATTTTCTAGAATCAGTAATTTGAGGAACTGAAACTAGATTTTTCGTCAAACCTGGAACATGATAAACATCATGCAACTTGACACTGCTTGTATCATTGGCCACATCGATCGTCACAACGCCTTCTTTTGCTACAGGATGAGTAGAGTTATCAGCAGTGACAATAACTCGATCTCCATGGTGTCCATGCACTTCCGAGAACAAAGTGTCATTCCCGATTACATGTTGAGAACAACCTGAATCAATGATCCACTCCTCCTTCTTGTTGTCAGTATAATTAACAAAAGCTTGGGTTGACTTTTGTTCGATAACCTCAACAGTAAAGCAATGATCACATTGAGTTGATCATCTCTTTCGCTTGTGCATGCGACGTTGGCCTTCGAAAGCTTCACCCGACAATTTTTCTTTATATGCCCAGTCTTCCCGCATCTGAAGCATGTGATAGGCTTCTTAGTGTGTGAATTGCCACCTTTTTCAGCACTTGAATCTTCTTCTTTGTTCTTACTCCCGAACGGATTCTTCTTGTCCGACTTTCCATTCGAAAAGAGAACGTCATCGGTTTCAAAGCTCTTCGCCATCTGTTTCGCCAAGGCTTCTTGATTAGAGAACAAATTCTCTAATTCTTCGACAGAGGGCTGTGTCGACCACCCTTGTATAGAGGTGACAAAAGGCCCATATTCCTTCTTCAAACCGCGAACAAGATAGCCATGTAGACGAGCTTCGCTAATCTTCTCATCCGTATCTATCTCTGAAATCTCAGCACAAATACTTTTAACTCTTAAAAAGTATTCTGAAATTGACATACCTCCTTACTTTAACATTGCTAACTCGTTCTCCAACAGCTGTAGCTTTGTTGTATTCTTCTTGGTAAACGGCCTTTCGAGAGTTTCCCAAACTTCCTTCGGAGAACAAACGTCACAAACATTATCAATGAACTCTTTGCTAATAGATGTCCTCAAAGAAAAGAGAGCCTTCCCACTCTTGATCTTCCACTTTTGTCGTGACTCAGCATTCTCAGCATTCTCAGGAACATCGGAAGGGATTGCATCTGTACCAGCAATCAATTCCCATAAGTCCTGACCTTGAAGGTATGCCTCCGTACACATCCTCCGATATTTGTAGTTTTTGCCTACAAGTTTCTCCATCCCGTTGTGAACATTTCCTCCATTTGAGACCTCCCTTGCAGCAGTCAACAAAAGCTCCCTCTCACACGTTCAAACTTCTCCGACAAATAAATTTGATAGACAAGAAGATTTGAACAACAAAAGAACCTTCACCTGGCTCTGATAACCATAAAACAAAAGAGGAAAATACAAAGACTCCAGGGAGTAACAAAAGGAAGAAAGCTGGAATACAATATTACTTGTATTTGAGAGAAACTTGCAAAATGGATTTTTTATTTCAATAAGCTTACTGAATCTCTATTTAAAGATTAGGTTCCACTAAACCACTCTCCACATATATCCCCACTACTCACTCCATGTTTACCACTAACAAACAACACACTACTCACTCCATGTTTACCAGTAACAAACAACCAAAGCCCACTACGTGAACAAGCCTCATGTTTAGCTATAAAATTGGTAAATGAACGTGAAATAATCCAACTAAGCAAAAGACTAGGAAAACAAGTAAATACAACTAACTACCTCTAAAGCACGTTGTAAATTGCACTAATTCCGGCATGCTAAATACCTAATAATCTAAATTTATCTAAACAAATCAAATTTGACTATTCCCAAATTAATTTCAAACGGACTCTTGAATTTGTGAAAAGCCAGATTGTCTCTACAATCCCACTTGTAAAAGAGGACTTGCGGCTCCCCCACATGCAACAAATGCTAACCACCCATTTTATGGCTAAGATTTACTTTAAGCAAAATCATGGCTCTAGCCGCCAAAAACATGTGCAAGCCAAAAATGGCCACCGCACGTCTTTTCGACCACATTTGCCGGCCGATAATCGACCGGTATGTCAGTTACCCGCGACAATCCACCACCAAACTAGCCGGAATCTCTTTCTTCCGGCCCAAAAGAATCGGAACCGGAAGACGGACGTTCAAAAAAGACCAAAAGCTCAAGTGGGTCGTGAAAATGAGCTTGGCGGAGCAGAGCCGCCAAAACCAAAGGTGGGGATTGAACGGTTGGTGGGCCTCCTGAACGAGGACCTTCTGCACCTGTTCGATGATCAGGGGATTGATCCGACGGCGTATGATAAGCGCGTGAGGTTTAGGGACCCCATTACTAAGCACGACTTGATAAGTGGGTACCTGTTTAACATAGCCCTGTTGAAGAAGCTCTTCACTCCTGAGCAGAGACTTTGTATCATATTTATATGGTTAGGCTAGATCCAACACCCTTTTGTTTAAATTCATACTATTTTGTCTCTAAAACATACATGCGTACTTTTCACCTCTTAAGCAACAAAATCTTATAATTTACCAAAACATGTAATTTAGCCTCCGGTCTTTTAAAATATCAAAAGCATTGCTTATTTTTTGTAAACCTTGAAAGTGTAAAAAGGGTATTCGCCTATTTTGGTCATTTACATGCTCTTTTTCCATTAATAGATGCATTAGTGAACTTTTGATTTTAGCAACAAAATGTTTAAATTTAACCAAAAAGGTTATAATTTAGCCTCACATTTGTGAAATTCATAAACACCCTTAATATTTAGAAACCTCTGAAAATTAAGAAGGTTATTTAAAGGAAAAAAACTAATTAGCCATTTAACTTGTGTACCAAAACTTGAGAGTTTTGAACAAAATAATAATAATAATAATCATCATTTGAACTCAAATAGATTGGGATCATTATCAATTTGGTTTCACCTAATTATATCACTCACAAGAGTAATATAGAAAAAGTTAATAACCTTATGAAAAATATGTTTGTAATATCCCGAAAATTTTCTTTTTTTTCCTTGTGCGAAAATTTTATTTTAAGTAAATAAGCTTGTGGTCTTTTTGAGAATATTGAGAAAATGATTTTTATCATTTCTGAAATTTTCGGTCGAATGGAAGTGGTTTCAGTCGACTCCAAAACTTTAACACTCAAAACTTTTTGATGTTAAAGTTTTGGAGTCTGAAAGATTCGGTCGATTGAAAAACTCAAAAGTTTTCAGTCGAATGAAAATTATTCAAAATTTTGATAAGGAAGTTTCTGAAGGATTCGGTCGACTGAAAATAGTTTTCAGTCGACTGAAAAGTATTTAAATTGTGTAGAATTAGTTTCTGAAGTTTTTAGTCGAATTAAAAAGTTTTTGGTTGACTAAAAGAGTTTTCGGTCGATTTAAAGTGTTTCGGTCGACTAAAAAAAAAATTTAGTAAACTCAAAAGTGTTTTTATTCGACTTAAATGTTTTAAGTCGAATTAAAACTCATTTTTGGTCAAATGCAAACTTGATTTTTGTCCCACCATATAAATAGTGTCTTATTTCAATCTCTAGCCTTTTTGGGTTCTCTGCTTCTTCCTCCTTTGCGCGCGCGAGAGAGAGAGAGAGAAAGAGAGAAGGCTTTGGAAGTTTGGAAGCTCTAAGGTGAAGCTTAAGGATTTGCATTTCTCAAAGGATTGGCTAAGGTAAGGGTTTATTTTTTCAATTCAAATCAAGCGATAGACCAATCGCTCATGTAAGTCCTTAGTTTCTTTTTAAAATCCGAACTTCTTCAATGGAGTTAAATGATTCTTCTTGTTCTTTGTTTTGAGCTTTGCTATGAATAACTTGTTTTCAATACTATGACTTGTGAAATTTGATTTCGTCGAATTTGTTTGACCTCAGAATTTGACATATTGATATCGTTCGTTTTCCGTGATTAATGATTATCGTTACTTCGTAAACCTTGAATATTGTTTGACATGTTTGATACTTGATGACGATTATCTTGAGATTTTTGTTTTGGTAACTCTATGAGCCATGTCACAGTGTATGTGACTTATTTCCGACTTACCCACGTGGATTGAAACGTGGGCTAGCTCGGGGAGTTGAGCTAGAGATCGCGATCTTACTTTCTGAACCGGCCTCATATGTCGGTGATGATGTATGTAAACATTTTCTGAATGGCTCTCTAGTGTCTGTTTCTTTATTCATATATGTTTTGACATTCGAAATTTAGTTTGATTGTCCGTTATGTTGAGACCCTTTGTGCTTCCGAAATTTTCGTTTCTCTGATATTTTTCGTTTCCGTTTGATTGGTCCTTTGAGCGACCTTACTGGGCATTTGGCTCATTCCCTTCTTGTTGTTCCTTTCAGGAGACCAATATGTGGGACCTTGGATTGGAGGGCTAGCTGAGCGATTAAGAGTTAGTTGTTTTGTCTCAGATGTTAGTTCTGACGCTACTTAGGTATATTTTTGGAAACTCCATGTCGGAGAACATGACTTGTATAAAAGCTTTGGGGTCATTTTGTTAGACATTGATGTATTTTGGGATTTATTAGTATATGCTATGATTTACTATTTTGGAGTTCTTATGATAATTATAGGATTTTATCTGATTTCTGTGTATTCGGCATTAACGCTCCGTAAATAAATTCGGGGCGTTACAATGTTATTATACAAATATGTGATATTCCGGACTACAACAGAACATACAAAGACAATAATCAAATGAATAACATGTTATCATGCCAATAATGGTACTATAATAATTCTAATACGAACTTTGGATTATCTTTTTTTCACATACTCAAATTATAATTATGAGTAGATTGGTATGATCTAGTGATTCTTAAAAGTTAGGATTTCATATGCATTTTAAAAAATTCTTAAAAACTTCAGTTTTACGGTAGCTTCTGTACACCAATATGACCGTATTTAAAACCCTAGAATTAAACTTCAATTTTACGATAGCTTCAATGTACTGATATGTTTGTATTGATGACTAAATACATGCACAGTAATTCATATTTGTTATGTATGCATCAACATACAAATATGAAATCAAAAATTAAAAATGATTGAGTTTCTAGCAAAATATTCAATTTAGCTTAGTTAAAAATTACATTTCTCCTAAAAGGCTACTGAAAACTCTATTATCTACAAGTTGTTTTATTTTGTTGAACTTAATGGAGAAGATGTAGTAGCTCTAGTGTAGTTTATTTTTAATGTGAAGGGATGTAGCTTTTGATAAGTGTTTTTTCAATAATTACAGAGCACACATGAGTTCAAGAGTGATTCATAAGGTTTTTATAGGGGTGTTTTTAATAGTAAAAGTCAAAACAACCATGAACTCAACCAAAAACATATATTTCATTAAGGATATTTTAAGGAAAGAGGCTTGATATCTTATGAGTAGTTAAAAGCACCTTCTTTTTTTTTTTTATAGTAACACTCTAATCCAAAAGGAGCATTTAACGGAAAAAAAATTAAGTAAAAAATACCCTTAATTACCACTAATCTTTTATGAAGACTTCAATTTATAAATGGTATTTTAAAAAAAAATGGATTAACCTTTTAGCCTCATTCGTGCTTCTATATATAGTATTAATATTCAGCCTTAGTGCAAGACATCATGCGAACTGATTTCTGAAACAAACTTTAAGCTAGCAAAAGAGTAGGCAATGTAAGCAAATTTAAGGCGTTATTTGTTTCACAGAAATTAATTTCTCGAAAAAGATTTTTCGCATTTTCCGGCGTTTGGTGCATACATAAAAATTTTCAACGGAAATTGATTTTCGATCACACTTAATTTGAAGAACAAAATGTCGGAAAAACACTTATCGATTAAAACTCGGTAAACCATTTTCCGGACTGATGAACACCCCCCCCCCCCCCCCCCGCCCTCCCACCCCCTCGCCTTACCAATCCACACACCACCCCAACCCCCCCACACACACACGTACCCCACCCCCCCGCACCCCACACACACAAAACCCCAACCCCCACCTCCACTACTACCCACAATTACCCTACACCCCCCCCCCCCCCCCCCCCACACACACACACACCCTCACCCCCTCACACCCACACCCATACCCATGCCCACCCACGCAGTACCCCCCCACACACACACAACGACTCCTAAACAGCCAAAATCATATCTTTTTTTGATATAGGTAGTTATATCATTTTCTGTGCGACACCCAAACAGCAGAAAATAAAATTTGTGAAAATATTTCCTAGAATTGCTATTTTTCGAAAAGCATATTCCGAAAAACGTTTTCTGTGAAGCATTTTCCGTGAAACAAATAGGGCCTAAGTAATGGCACAACTTCCATCAAAGACCAACTCCCTCGGCTACCGATTGTGCAACAACCAAAACTCTTATCGTAGAGAACAGTGTTGGCATGTCTCTAACTTAATTTGTTCAAGTTTTGCTTCTTGTTTCTCCAGCTTCATTTTTATGTATTGCTTACGCTCACATTGCATTGAAGAGAAACTTTTGACATGCTTGAATACAAGGCATTACTTCTAGTGAATGTGAGCTCAATAAGAGTGGGTACACTGCGCATGTGTGCGTGTAAAGACTCACTTTACCTGCACGTCCTGCTCGGGCTGGGTGCAGTCGAGTCCTGGAGGGTGACCGCCGCGAGCCCATCTGCACCATATATGAAATCACTTCAAGGGCAGTGGATTCAGTTCAAACTCCAGAAATATGAGAGAGAACCCACAGAACCCAAAAGAAAAGCTGTGCAGCTGCAAAGTATGTGAACCAACTTCAATCTCAAGCCAAAAAGGGGTGGCAGAACAATGAGATACACAATTTTTGGTGCTATCGATCGGCCATCACAGCAAGAGACAACTTGGTCTGAGACGAACAATTACAAGAATTGTTGAGCTCAACCGTTCAAGAACAGTTCATTATAATGAACAGTTCATCTTTGAGGCTGTTTTGTGGGCTTAAAACCATAGATACTCTTTTTTATGACCCTACCAGATTGTAAAAACGTAGCCTTGGAGGAAGATTTCAGAACTCCAATACCAATATTAGTGCATGATGACCTTTAGACTGTATATAGCAAGCTCATGCTAGAGCAAAGGAGACTTTGAATACTTACCCTGTGCAAGCCTATTTTGATGAAATGAATTGGCCTTCCTTACCCAGAAAGAAATTATCAATATGTATTACTAGCTAGCTACAACATGATTGACCATGGTTATTTATTTATTTTGAATAGTCAAAACTGCAATTCATATATATGGCCCGTTGGTATGGGGATTGAACTCGAGACCTTGAGGTCATTCTTCAATTCTCTTTGCCATTCCACGACCCGTTGGGTTGACCATGGTTATTCTTTATTTTAGGTTGACTTGTAACATCAAACTTCACCACTTCAATAACTTAATCAATCATAAGAACCCCAAGTAGAATAACATTGCCACTTCAAACAGGTGATGAGCAATCGTGCAAGCACAATACTTTAAACAACATATAAGGAATATAATAACACTAGACAACCCGCAATGGAAGCAATGAATAAATAAGTACAACATTAAGGACAACAAATGTCTTGGTCAGTCGGAGGGAGTGAGCATTAGTCTCCTTGACGTAAAGTACTAATCATACTATTTGTTAATTCTCTTGGCTTTCCTAACTTTATATGTACGGAATGCAGTTATAGCAAAAGCAGGTGAAAATTTAGCTTCTTCCATTGAATGCACTAAACATTATGTCATTGATCACAGCAATAAGATCCTAGAGTAACATAAAGCCTTATATCTTCTCATGAACATACAAAAATTTAGGCGCATTAATTATTACTAGGGTAAAAAACCAGGTTTCCAAAACCTTTTCTTTCCTCTCCCGACTGCACACACATTCATCTGTGATGCACTCCATCATGCAGCTGGAGCATAATCGTAGTCGCCGTCGTCGTCATCGTCGCCCTCCAAGGCTGCAGCAGGCGCCACGTCATTATCGTCATCGTCGTCACTGTCTCCTTCTAAACAAGCCGCCGGGGCATAATCGTACCCGTCATCGCCATCGTCGTCCCCGTCAGCATGCTTCTTGCACCACAGTTCAATAGTCTTCATCAGAGACATTTTCTTGGAAAATTGTTTTTGGCTTGGACTAGGTTAGTATAAACAATGAAAAAGAAAACTAGGTTTTCTCTTGAATATGTTGAGTTTGTATGTTCGAGTGTGAGTTTGAATGTGTTTATATGGCTACAAAAAGGTAAGAGAAAGTGTTGGGCTCGTCTCAGCACAAGTTAGCCACCGAGAGAAGTGTGGAGTGACGGTTGGGGGGCGTGAACGACCCAATGCCGGAGACGTGGCAGATTCTGGTCCAGCCACGTAGGACACCTGTGTGACAGGTCAGCATGTGAGTGTAGGTCAGTCCTGGAAAGGTGAGTGGTGAAGCATCTTTGTGGGTGTGCATTAATGGGACATCTGAGAAAAGTGTGAGATTTTTCTGCATGCATGGCAAATGGATGGTGTGGGTTGAAAACATGACCTGTATTGTTCTCTATGAATGACCTCTTGTGACAATAGACATGGATATTGACCTTTCAAAACTCGAGATAGATCTTACAATCTTATAATATCACTTCGTTCTAAAGTAAAACGGTTTAATTCGAGGGTAAATTTATAGTTTTTTTGGTAAATACTATCTGTTTTTCACGTTCTGGCGATAAAACATGTCCATATACTCATATTTAGAAAAAAAGAAGAAGAAGTTAACAATAGAAGATCTGAGGGGTATTTTAAACACTAGGCAAAATTAAGAATGTTCAGCTTGATATGCTATATTATATGCATTTGAAAATTGAACAATGAGATGTTGGTGTGGTCGTACAACTTTTTTCTAGGAAAATACTAGACATTTTCCTGTATAAAACGTGGCCATATACTGTCGTGGTATGAACACCTTTTTGTTTGTTAATGAAGCTTTGTTGATTTGATTTGATATGGTATAAAAAAAGGGAACGCATACAATCCTGGAAACTATATCTTTAACAGTCTCTTGTTCCTGAACCGGCGGCTCACTTTTTCTAAGTAATGGGATCAAAGGAGTTAGATGATAAGGAAGAAGATAAAGACCACCGAAACAAATCTTGGATAATAGGAATCACATTTTGTGATGAGGGGGTGGATCCCACTCTTTGTCTAAGGTCAGAACTACCCACCTTTATCTCCACAAAATGGTCCCAAAGAGAGTTACCTTAATTTATTAAAGATTTGCATTACAATATTCAAGTTTTCCCACCTTAACTACAAATTCTAGCTCCTATCGAGTCTCACATCAAATAACTAATTAATAATAATTCAATATATAAGTCTTGTATTTGCATGCACTTGCTTGAAGGCGGTGCATGCAAATGTCAGGTGTTGCACTTTTTAAACGCGCAAGTCTTTCATTAAAAAAGAATCACATCATATCAACCAGAATTAAAGAAGTTAGAGATAATAATAAGTTGAATTAATATTTCACATAATTTTGTACTCGTATTACTTATCTCTTATCTTTTTTTTTTTCTATATATAATTACTTGATATAAAAGCAATATTGATAATTACTACTCGTGAGTAGTTTAGTGAGCGACACCAAACGTCACGACTTAATTCTAACGTAATACATCAAATTTCTTACCAACTGTGGATACCCAATATAAATGGCGGCAAGTCCATCATCAAAACACCGACACCGTATCCATCGTCTTGCATGCCGCAGCCAAGGACGGTCACAACCACCATCATCATCCTCCGGATCGGAAAGAGATGATATACATGAATATATTCTATCAAAGTCATGGTGTACCTTGCTGCATCCAAAAAGAAGAAGAACGTAGTGTACCTTGCACAGTTGCACCACAAGCCAATCGTTTTTGGAAACATGAAATACATTACTTGAAGAAGCTTGACGTGAAGGAATACTTAATTAATGTGTGTTTGACTATGAACGTGAAGATTATGTGAAAGAAATCTCTGTAGCTCGATCTAGTTCATTCAGCTAGTTGTCTGAAGATGTGGTCTAAGGATCTACTACAGGGAAATTTCTAAATCTTTTTCCAGTGTACACCAAAATGAACAAAACTAAGTGAAGTCTTGGATTTTCCATCCTAATTTCCTTTTAAAGTTATATTATTTTGTTTCATTGCCATACGAGGACATAAGCTCATTTCTCTCCTCGGATGTAAACCAATTAATGTGTTCAGTTTTCGTATTCTATCACAGTTTAAAACAATGTAGCTACAAGGTCAATAAAATTGTTTAAATGCACTACGCTGTTACTCCAGTGTCTAACTTAAGAGTTGAATCAATCCCCATGTATAAATGATGTGGGACATTAACACCACTCCTCGCCCATAACGTAGAATTTTCCACCATTTCAGCCTCGATACGAAAGAAGCGGAATATAGCGAGTCGTGACCTAAATACCATACGGCATGAGTAGGGCCTAGATTTGATATCCGTGTGAAAACATTCAACTTGAAATTAGTTGGCAATGAGGAAAGAGACTCACAAGGATTATATGTTTATTAAAAGGTGTTTGAGATTGACTCTAACTACCACACAGTCTTTTTTGCTAAACACCACACGTACTTCTTTGAAACGGTTTAAAACATGTGTGGCGTTCGGTAAAAAATACAAGGTACTTAAAACAAACCCCCAAAACTGAAAGAGTGTATAAACTATAAACCACACTTTTGTGATTTAAGTTTTAAACACTTTCGGAGAAACATGTTTGACTAACAAAAGTACTAGATCATCCTCATATTTTTTTACAATATTTGCCTCTCTCTTTTTTTTTTGAGACTGATAGGACTTAACTATTCTGACCGAAACAGAAAGAAAGGGTGAGCAAATATTAAAAAATATTTATAGAAAGATTGGGACATAAATACTTAGGAATATGCATAGGGGATATGATACTATATTAAAAATTATCCACAGCATATTGTTTACTGTTAAGGAAAAGATTGAGAATCTGCCTTGTTCTTTGATGCCATTTTGGTAAAATTTTCACATTATAATTGTTTTCGTCACTTTTACCCAATTACCTTATACAACTTTTGTTTAGTGTTTCAGCAACTTTGCCAAACAGAAACTAATTTAGCTAAAAACGGATTAAAACTGTTTTTTAAAAACTTTTTCCGTTTTAATCTAAAAATTATTTTGAGAATCAATCTCAAACAATGTTCCAAACATGTGGATAAATTAAATCGGGTACATGTGGCGGTGGATTTTTTTATTGAATCCTCTACTGGATCGACCAACTACGATATCAAGTTTAATTTTGGCGTCCAACCCAAAAGCATACTTAAGAGAAGAAATAGCTCTCTTTGTATAAGAATCAAATTCAACCCATGTACGTATAATTGATGTAAGACATTAACGAGTTGTCTAATAAGTCATAGTACACATATATACTTCTTTTAAGACATGCAAATTGTCCCACTTCATACTATAATATTCCAGCTTCGTTGACCTAGATAAAGTAGGAATGCATTTCAATTAATATGCAACATCATCACCAACATCCTCTTCAGAACCATCACTAACGAATATGTGAGTTGCCTTGCATCTTTGCACTTTTCGATGACCCTCAAAGGATCCGACTAATGTTGGTAGAGTTTCTGGGACTTATAAGTTCATGAAACGGAGTGTTGGGCTGCTAGGCCACCTTTTTCGGATTCCCTAGCTTTGACACAAGTATACAAAATTTTCAGCCTTTTGTTTACTCATGCATAAGTGCACATAATTACATTAGATGAACTGTGCATAGTTTTAAACTTAAGTTCCCAAAATTTGTATTCCGTACCAACAGCAACATCTACATGTAGCGAGAATATGATAAACACAGGAAAAAAATAGTATTGGCGTGTACTTCGTCACTTAATTTGGCAGAAAGGAGCAACAAATCCCAAATATACAAGCAGAACGTTAACTGCATCAATACTATACTTGATTCATTAAATTCTATGTTTAGGTTGACCAGTGACATCAAATACATGGCAATTTCGGTTGACCAGTGACATCAAAGTTTATTAATTTAAAGTCAATCCTAAGATAGACGCTGACAATGATGTAACCCTAATAGAATAGAACATATCGCTAATCATCTCAGTATCATTCATTACCTCATAATAAGCAACAAGATGCTTGAAACAGGGGGAAGCCTATCCCGAATATCTTTCTACTATGGATATAAGAAGGTCATAGAGTTTCAAGGGTTTTAGAACTAGGGTTTTCATTGCAGTAACCTAGTCAAGCAGCAGGGGCAAAGTCGTAATCACCATCGTTGTCGTCGTCTCCATCACCTTCCATGGATGCAGCCGGGGCGTAGTCGTAGTCTCCATCATCGTCGTCATCGCCATCTCCTTCCATCAATACTTGATCATCATTAGCATAATAGGCATGATCATGATGGTGATTATCATCAAGAACATCATAGTGCACCTTGCACCAAAAGCTCAACATCTTCGAAATATCAAGCATTTTTCCTCTTTGGAAAAATTAAAGTCGAAGTATAACTTTTGGGAAAGTAGAAACTACTGAGGTAGTGAATTAGTGTGAGTATGTGAAAAACAGACTAGGATATTTAAGGGGATGTAAAAGGTGTTGGATGTGGTCTTGTCCAAGTTAGTCCCGTGGGGAGGTGTGCCTTGAGGCCAGGGAAGTGTGCCTTGCACGTGGTAAAGCATGCCACGTGGATGCCTATTTGGCAAATTAGCATACACAATTTTATGTAGAAGCTTTTGGTACTTATGTTGACATAGTTTCACATGGAAAGGGAAAATGTAGACATGATACACTTCTTCTTGTGTAATGTTTCTTGATTCTCTTGCAGAAATCCTTTCAATTTGCTTGTAGGAAGTTGGCTAAGATACTAAGGCTCAACTTGGAGTGACACATAAATTCACGACCCTATCGTTAATTAAGGGTCGCAATATGTGTAAATTTAGTCATTTACTATATGAAGACAACAACGTATATCTGATACAATAATTATAATCTAGAGACTTCGTGAGTTTGAAAAACATAAAATAAAATAAAAAGTTAAAATAAACTTTTAACTAGATAAGATCGAGGTCACTGCCCATGCCCCACCCAAAAAGAAACACCGAGATTACATTCTGTCAAGTATTAATACTAATCATGGCATATATGAAAAGAAATTAAAATATGGTATGAATGCCATATATAAAAAATAAAAATAAAATTGCAAAAACTGAAGGTGAACGTGGTCCTTCAGCCCTATTGAGGATTTGCCTCTGACCGGGAAAAAAAAAATTCGGCTTCCAGAACCAATTAAAAACCGGAAAAGTAGTAGTTAAAACTTAACAAAATTCAATTGGGCCTTCATATCAAGCAGGCTTAGAGGGGTTATGGGAACTACATATGGAAACATTCATGACGCGCTAGTCTCATAATAGGTGTCACGTTCATAGTATCCGAAATAACCTATTCAATAAATATCGGTACACGTTGGTCGTTATATATTTTGTAAACACATTTAGCGCTTTTGGAATGAACATTGCCGATAATCTTCTTCAATTCATAAACTCTAAACGGATCCGAACACAAAATTTGAACCAACTTCCAACGACAAGAGACTTAGAGCGCACATTTACCCATGTATATGTGCCGAACATATCAATTGGGTTCAAAGGAAAGTATACTGTAATGATGCAAAAGAGTTGGTTCAAAGGAAAGGCAACACGAAGAACTTGGAATAGGTAGAATTATGCAAAGCAACGAAGGAAGTATCATCATGTAAGGAGTGTTACTAGGTATCCCATCATACGTGCTCTTCTATCGAAATGTTTTGGCCTGGAAAATTGATACCGTAAAGCTATGTGAACGGGACTTTTGCTCGTTAGATCTCCTCGCGATAGAAAGTGATCGCCAGATCAACTCTTTTTTGGTCATGATGTTATGTTTCTTCCTTACTCTAGTCTACCATCTCTCTTTGGATCTCTGAACACCTACAGACTCTATCTTTTGTCAACGGCCGCCCCTTTAGAATTTGAACCCCAATCTTCTATTTTACAAGAACTAGCTAGCCCTGAGTTAACTTACATCTCGCAATTGAGCGACGCTCTATTGAAGAGTTATAACATGTTGGAAGTTTGAATGACATGTGATTAAAGCTCGTGGGCAAGATATATAGCTCATGTGATTGTCCTGGTGGTGGTGGGAGAAACGGCCAAGATTGTGATAGGGAAGC
Organism: Escallonia rubra; assembly: GCA_033065855.1. NCBI lineage: Eukaryota > Viridiplantae > Streptophyta > Magnoliopsida > Escalloniales > Escalloniaceae > Escallonia > Escallonia rubra. Next base: position 1,316 of record JAVXUO010002989.1, on the reverse strand, counting down.
GTAAACTAATCAACCTTAAAATGCGACACACCATGAGGTTATTAAGCTATATCTGGATAAGAGTACTAAAATCAGTTTCAATGCGACAAAAAAATCAAGGATTTAGTGCTTGAATAAAATGTGTTAAGGTCTTTGTAATGAAAAAAATCAAGAGATATTATGTTACTGTATTTTATATGGTCACACCCCTGATTATGAAAAGTAATTAGTCCATAATTCTCGTTTTTTCTGATTATGATTTAACCAGTTTTCTAACTTCTAAAAACTGATTTAATTAATTTTGAATGTTTTAAAACAAAAGAGGAAAATACAAAGACTCCAGGGAGTAACAAAAGGAAGAAAGCTGAAATAAAATACTACTTGTATTTGAGATAAACTTGCAAAATGGATTTTTTATTTCAATAAGCTTACTGAACCTCTATTTAAAGACTAGGTTCCACTAAACCACTCTCCACATATATCTCCACTACTCACTCCATGTTTACCACTAACAAACAACCAAAGCCCACTACGTGAACAAGCCTCACGTTTAGCTATAAAATTGGTAACTGAACATGAAATAATCCAACTAAGCAAAAGACTAGGAAAACAAGTAAATACAACTAACTACCTCTAAAGCACGTTGTAAGTTGCACTAATTTCGGCACTCACCCTTAGTGCAAGCTTACGACACCCAAAGCATCCCGAAAACGTTGAAACTTAGGCTCCACCAAAGCCTTAGTAAATATATCAGCCACTTGATCGTTGGTGCGAACGCTTAATAGCTCAACATCTTCGCTTAACACTTTCTCACGAACAAAGTGACAACGCACCTCTATATGCTTTGTTCTCGCGTGGAAAATTGGATTTGATGCAAGCTTAGTGGCACTTTTATTATCACAATTAATTTGCACAGCATAGTCAACTTCGCAGAAAATGTCTCCAATTAACCTTTATAACCAAGCGCATTCTTGTGTAGCCATAGTTGCTACCACATACTCAGCTTCGGTGCTAGACAAAACAACAATATCATGCTTCTTGCTACACCAAGAAACTGATGCTGAACTAGTGTTGAAACAATATCCTGAAGTTGAGTGACGATCATTTGTATCTCCGTCCCAATCTACATCAGTAAATCCACTCAACACAAAGTTATCACATCTCTTGTACAGAAGACCATAATCAAGAGTTCCTTTCACATAACGTAAAATTCTTCTTGCCGCTTCCAAATGAGGAGGTTCTTGGATTTTGCATAAACTGAGAAACAACACTAACAGAGTATGAAATTGCTGGCCTTGTGATGGTTAGATAAATGGCTAATTACACCTACATCCCTG
>JAVXUO010001463.1:0-125092 GCA_033065855.1 Escallonia rubra | reverse complement strand
AAAGTATACTGTAATGATGCAAAAGAGTTGGTTCAAAGGAAAGGCAACACGAAGAACTTGGAATAGGTAGAACTATGCAAAGCAGCAAAGGAAGTATCATCATGTAAGGAGTGTTACTAGGTATCCCATCATACGTGCTCTTCTATCGGAATGTTTTGCCCTGGAAAATTGATACTGTAAAGCTATGTGAACGAGACTTTTGCTCGCTAGATCTCCTCGCGATAGAAAGTGGTCGCCAGATCAACTCTTTTTCGGTCATGATGTTATGTTTCTTCCTTACTCTAGTCTACCATCTCTCTTTGGATCTCTGAACACCTACAGACTCTATCTTTTGTCAACGGCCGCCACTTTAGAATTTGAAACCCAATCTTCTATTTTCCAAGAACTAGCTAGCCGTGAGTTAACTTACATCTCGCAATTGAGCGACGCTCTATTGAAGAGTTATAGCATGTTGGAAGTTTGAATGACATGTGATTAAAGCTCGTGGGCAAGATATATAGCTCATGCGATTGTTGTGGTGGTGGTGGGAGAAACGGCCAAGATTGTGATAGGGAATCGTAAACTAATCAACCTTAAAATGTGACACACCATGAGGTTATTAAGCTATATCTAGATAAGAGTACTAATCTTCTCATCCGTATCTCAGCACAAATACTTTTAACTCGTAAAAAGTATTCTGAAATTGACATACCTCCTTACTTTAACATTGCTAACTCGTTCTCCAACAGCTGTAGCCTTGCTGTATTCTTCTTGGTAAACAGCCTTTCGAGCATTTCCCAAACTTCCTTCGGAGAACAAACGTCACGAACATGATCACTGAACTCTTTGCTAATAGATGTCCTCAAAGCAAAGAGAGGCTTCCCACACTTGATCTTCCACTTTTGTCGTGACTCGGCATTCTCAGGAACATCAGAAGGGATTGCATCAGTACCAGGAATCAATTCCCATAAGTCCTGACCTTGAAGGTATGCCTCCATACACATCCTCCGATACTTGTAGTTTTTGCCTACAAGTTTCTCCATCCCGTTGTGAACATTTCCTCCATTTGAAGCCTCCATTGCAGCAGTCAACAAAAGCTCCCTCTCGCACGTTCAAACTTTTCCGACAAATAAATTTGATAGACAAGAAGATTTGAACAACAAAAGAACTTTCACCTGGCTCTGATAACCATAAAACAAAAGAGGAAAATACAAAGACTCCAGGGAGTAACAAAAGGAAGAAAGCTGGAATAAAATATTACTTGTATTTGAGAGAAACTTGCAAAATGGATTTTTTATTTCAATAAGCTTACTAAACCTCTATTTAAAAATTAGGTTCCACTAAACCACTCTCCACATATATCTCCACTACTAACTCCATGTTTACCACTAACAAACAACAAAAGCCCACTACGTGAACAAGCCTCATGTTTAGCTATAAAATTGGTAACCGAACGTGAAATAATTCAACTAAGCAAAAGACTAGGAAAACAAGTAAATACAACTAACTACCTCTAGAGCACGTTGTAAGTTGCACTAATTTCGGCATGCTAAATACCTAATAATCTAAATTTATCTAAACAAATTAAATTTGACTATTCCCAAATTAATTTCAAACGGACTCTTGAATTTGTGAAATGCCAGATTGTCTCTACAATCCCACTTGTAAAAGAGGACTTGCGGCTCCCCCACATGCAACAAATGCTAACCACCCATTTTATGGCTAAGATTTACTTTAAGCAAAACCATGGCTCTAGCCGCCAAAAACACGTGCAAGCCAAAAATGGCCACCGCACGTCTTTCCGACCACATTTGCCGGCCGATAATCGACCGGAATGTCAGTTACCCGCGACAATCCACCACCAAACTCGTCGGAATCTCTCTCTTCCGGTCCAAAAGAATTGGAACCGGAAGACGGACGTTCAAAAATGACCAAAAGCTCAAGTGGGTCGTGAAAATGAGCTTGGCGGAGCAGAGCCCGCCAAAACCAAAGGTGGGGATTGAACGGCTGGTGGGCTTCAATTCATGTACGAGGACCTTCCGCACCTGTTCGATGATCAGGGGATTGATCCGACGGCGTATGATGAGCGTGTGAGGTTTAGGGACCCCATTACTAAGCACGACTCGATAAGTGGGTACTTGTTTAACATAGCCCTGTTGAAGAAGCTCTTCACTCCTGAGCAGAGACTTTGTATCATATTTATATGGTTAGGCTAGATCCAACACACTTTTGTTTAAATTCATACTATTTTTGTCTCTAAAACATACATGTGTACTTTTCACCTCTTAAGCGACGAAATCTTATAATTTACCAAAACATGTAATTTAGCCTCCGGTCTTTTAAAATATCAAAAGCATTGCTTATTTTTGTAAACCTTGAAAGTGTAAAAAGGGTATTCACCTGTTTTGGTCATTTACATGCTCTTTTTCCATTAATAGATGCATTAGTGAACTTTTGATTTTAGCAACAAAATGTTTAAATTTAATCCAAAAGGTTATAATTTAGCCTCACATTTGTGAAATTCATAAACACCCTTAATATTTAGAAACCTCTGAAAATTAAGAAGGTTATTTAAAAGAAAAAAAACTAATTAGCCATTTAACTTGTGTACCAAAACTTGAGAGTTTTGAACAAAATAATAATAATAATAATCATCATTTGAACTCAAATAGATTGGGATCTTTATCAATTTGGTTTCACCTAATTATATCACTCACAAGAGTAATATAGAAAAAGATAATAACCTTATGAAAAATATGTTTGTAATATCCCGAAAATTTTCTTTTTTCCTTGTGCGAAATTTTTATTTTAAGTAAATAAGCTTGTGGTCTTTTTGAGAATATTGAGAAAATGATTTTTATCATTTCTGAAATTTTCGGTCGAATGGAAGTGGTTTCAGTCGACTCAAAACTTTAACACTCAAAACTTTTTGATGTTAAAGTTTTGGAGTCTGAAGGATTCGGTCGACTGAAAAACTCAAAAGTTTTCAGTCAAATGAAAAATATTTAAAATTTTGATAAGGAAGTTTCTGAAGGATTTGGTCGACTGAAAATAGTTTTCAGTCGACTAAAAAGTATTTAAATTGTGTAGAATTAGTTTCTGAAGCTTTTAGTCGAATTAAAAAGTTTTTGGTCGACTAAAAGAGTTTTCGGTCGATTTAAAGTGTTTCGGTCGACTCAAAAAAAAAATTAGTAGACTCAAAAGTGTTTTTATTCGACTTAAATGTTTTAAGTCGAATTAAAACTCATTTTTGGTCGAATGCAAACTTGATTTTTGTCCCACCATATAAATAGTGTCTTATTTCATTCTCTAGCCTTTTTGGGTTCTATGTTTCTTCCTCCTTTGCGCGCGCGAGAGAGAGAGAGAGAGAGAGAGAGGGAGGGAGAGAAGGCTTTAGAAGTTTGGAAGCTCTAAGGTGAAGCTTAAGGATTTGTATTTCTCAAAGGATTGGCTAAGGTAAGGGTTTATTTTTGAAATTCAAATCAAGCGATGGACCAATTGCTCATGTAAGTCCTATTGATATTGTTCGTTTTCCGTGATCAATGAGTATCGTTACTTCGTAAACCTTGAATATTGTTTGACATGTTTGATACTTGATGACGATTATCTTGAGATTTTTATTTTGGTAACTCTATGAGCCATGTCACAGTGTATGTGACTTATTTCCGACTTACTCACGTGGATTGAAACGTGGGCTAGCTCAGGGGAGTTGAGCTAGAGATCGCGATCTTACTTTCTGAATCGGCCTCATATGTCAGTGATGATGTATGTAACCACTTTCTGAATGGCTCTCTAGTGTCTGTTTCTTTATTCAGATATATTTTGACATTCGAAATCTGGTTTGATTGTCCGTTCTGTTGAGACTCTTTGTGCTTCCGAAATTTTTGTTTCTCTGATTTCGTTTCCGTTTGATTGGTCCTTTGAGCGACCTTACTGGATATTTGGCTCATTCCCTTATTGTTGTTCCTTTCAGGAGACCAGTATGTGGGACCTTGGATTTGAGGGCTAGCTGAGCGATTAAGAGTTAGTTTTTTTTGTCTCAGATGTTAGTTCTGACGCTACTTAGGTATATTTTTGGAAACTCCGTGTCGGAGAACATGACTTGTATAAAAGCTTTGGGGTCATTTTGTTAGACATTGATGTATTTTGGGAGTTATTAGTATATGCTATGATTTATCATTTTGGAGTTCTTATGATAATTATAGGATTTTATCTGATCTCTGTGTATTCGGCATTAACGCTCCGTAAATAAATTAGGGGCGTTACAATGTTATTATATAAATATGTGATACTACAACAGAACATACAAAGACAATAATCGTATGAATAACATGTTATCATGCAAATATTAGTACCATAATAATTCTAATATGAACTTAGGATGATCTTTTTGTCAATGACTCAAATTATAATTAGGAGCAGATTGGTATGATCTAGTGCTTCTTAAAAGTTAGGATTTCATATGCATTTTAAAAAAATTCCTAAAAACTTCAGTTTTACGGTAGCTTCCGTACACCAATATGACCGTATTTAAAACCCTAGAATTAAACTTCAATTTTACGATAGCTTCAACGTACTAATATATTTGTATTGATGACTAAATACATGCACATTAATTCATATTTGTTGTGTACGCATCAACATACGAATATGAAATCAAAAATTAAAAATGATTTAGTTTCTAGCAAAATATTCAATTTAGCTTAGGTAAAAATTACATTTCTTCTAAAAGGCTACTGAAAACTCTATTATCTACAAGTTGTTTTATTTTGTTGAATTTAATGGAGAAGATGTAGTAGCTCTAGTGTAGTTTATTTTTAATGTGAAGGGATGTAGCTTTTGATAAGTTTTTTTTCAATAATTACAGAGCACGCAGGAGTTCAAGAGTGATTCATAAGGTATTTAGAGGGGTGTTTTTAATAGTAAAAGTCAAAACAACCATGAACTCAACCAAAAACATATATTTCATTAAGGATATTTTAAGGAAAGAGGCTTGATATCTTATGAGATGTTAAAAGCACCTTTATTTTTTAGCAACACTCTAATCCAAAAGGAGTATTTAATGAAAAAAAATTTAAGTAAAAAATACACTTAATTACCACTAATCTTTTATGCAGACTACAATTTATAAATGGTATTTTTAAAAAGAAAAAAAAGGATTAACCTTTTAGCCTCCTTCGTGCTTCTATATATAGTATTAATATTCAGCCTTAGTGCAAGACATCATGCAAATTGATTTCTGAAACAAACTTTAAGCTAGCAAAAGAGTAGGCAATGTAAGCATATTTAAGGCGACGTTTGTTTTACAGAAATTAATTTCTCGAAAAAGATTTTTCGCATTTTCCGGCGTTTGGTGCATACAAAAAATTTTCAACAGAAATTGATTTCCGAGCACACTTAATTTGAAGAACAAAATGTCGGAAAAACAGTTATCGATTAAAACTCGGTAAGCCATTTTTCGGACTGATGAACCACCTCCCCCCCCCCCCCCCGCCCTCCCCCCCCCTCGCCTTACCAATCCACACACCACCCCAGCCCCCACACACACACGTACCCCACTCACCCGCACCCCACACACACATAACCCCAATCCACCTACACTAATACCCACAATTTCTCTCTCCCCCCCCCCCCCACACACACACACCCTCACCCCCTCACACCCACACCCATACCCATGCCCACCCACGCACCCCCCCCCCCCCCCCAACACACACACAACAACTCCTAAATAGCCAAAAGCATATCTTTTTTTGGTATAGGCAGTTATATCATTTTTTGTGCGACACCCAAACAGCAGAAAATAAAATTGTTGAAAATATTTTCTAGAACTGCTATTTTTCGAAAAGCATATTCCGAAAAACGTTTTATGTGAAGCATTTTCCGTGAAACAAATAGGATCTACGGCACAACTTCCATCAAAGACCAACTCCCTCGGCTACCGATTGGGCACAACCAAAACTCTTATAGAAGAGAACAATGTTGGCATGTCTCAAACTTTGTTCAAGTTTTGCTTCTTGCTTCTCCAGCTTCATTTTTATATATTGCTTACGCTCACATTGCATTGAAGAGAAACTTTTGACATGCTTGAATACAAGGCATTACTTCTAGTGAATGTGAGCTCAATAAGAGTGGGTACACTGCGCATGTGTGCGTGTAAAGACTCACTTTACCTGCACGTCCTGCTCGGGCTGGGTGCAGTCGAGTCCTGGAGGGTGACCGCCGCGAGCCCATCTGCACCATATATGAAATCAGAAAAGCTGTGCAGCTGCAAAGTATGTGAACCAACTTCAATCTCAAGCCAAAAAGGGGTGGCAGAACAATGAGATACACAATTTTTGATGCTATCGATCAGCCATCACAGCAAGAGACAACTTGGTCTGAGACGAACAATGACAAGAATTGTTGAGCTCAACCGTTCAAGAACAGTTCATTATAATGAACAGTTCATCTTTGAGGCTGTTTTGTGGGCTTAAAACCATAGATACTCTTTTTTATGACCCTACCAGATTGTAAAAACGTAGCCTTGGAGGAAGATTTCAGAACTCCAATACCAATATTAGTGCATGATGACCTTTAGACTGTATATAGCAAGCTCATGCTAGAGCAAAGGAGACTTTGAATACTTACCCTGTGCAAGCCTATTCTGATGAAATGAATTGGCCTTCCTTACCCAGAAAGAAATTATCAATATGTATTACTAGCTAGCTACAACATGATTGACCATGGTTATTTATTTATTTTGAATAGTCAAAACTGCAATTCATATATATGGCCCGTTGGTATGGGGATTGAACTCGAGACCTTGAGGTCATTCTTCAATGCTCTTTGCCATTCCACGACCCCTTGGGTTGACCATGGTTATTCTTTATTTTAGGTTGACTTGTAACATCAAACTTCACCACTTCAATAACTTAATCAATCATAAGAACCCCAAGTAGAATAACATTGCCACCTCAAACAGGTGATGAGCAATCGTGCAAGCACAATACTTTAAACAACATATAAGGAATATAATAACACTAGACAACCCGCAATGGAAGCAATGAATAAATTAAGTACAACATTAAGGACAACAAATGTCTTGGTCAGTCGGAGGGAGTGAGCATTAGTCTCCTTGACGTAAAGTACTAATCATACTATTTGTTAATTCTCTTGGCTTTCCTAACTTTATATGTACGGAATGCAGTTATAGCAAAAGCAGGTGAAAATTTAGCTTCTTCCATTGAATGCACTAAACATTATGTCATTGATCACAGCAATAAGATCCTAGAGTAACATAAAGCCTTATATCTTCTCATGAACATACAAAAATTTAGGCGCATTAATTATTACTAGGGTAAAAAACCAGGTTTCCAAAACATTTTCTTTCCTCTCCCGACTGCACACACATTCATCTGTGATGCACTCCATCATGCAGCTGGAGCATAATCGTAGTCGCCGTCGTCGTCATCGTCGCCCTCCAAGGCTGCAGCAGGCGCCACGTCATTATCGTCATCGTCGTCACTGTCTCCTTCTAAACAAGCTGCCGGGGCATAATCGTACCCGTCATCGCCATCGTCGTCCCCGTCAGCATGCTTCTTGCACCACAGTTCAATAGTCTTCATCAGAGACATTTTCTTGGAAATTTGTTTTTGGCTTGGACTAGGTTGGTATAAACAACGAAAAAGAAAACTAGGTTTCTCTTGAATATGTTGAGTTTGTATGTTCGAGTGTGAGTTTGAATGTGTTTATATGGCTACAAAAAGGTAAGAGAAAGTGTTGGGCTCGTCTCAGCACAAGTTAGCCACCGAGAGAAGTGTGGAGTGACGGTTGGGGGGCGTGAACGACCCAATGCCAGAGACGTGGCAGATTCTGGTCCAGCCACGTAGGACACATGTGTGACAGGTCAGCATGTGAGTGTAGGTCAGTCCTGGAAAGGTCAGTGGTGAAGCATCTTTGTGGGTGTGCATTAATGGGACATCTGAGAAAAGTGTTAGATTTTTCTGCATGCATGGATGGATGGATGGTGGAGGTGACAATGAAAAGTCTGCAAAGTAATGGCTGGTGGCTTTTTGTGGGTTGAAAACATGACCGGTTCAGGAGCAAGAGACCTGTATTGTTCCTGTATAAAACGTGGCCATATACTGTCGTGGTATGAACACATTTTTGTTTGTTAATGAAGCTTTGTTGATTTGATATGATATGAGAGAACAAAAAAAGGGAACGCATACAACCCTAGATATATCTTTAACCGTCTCTTGCTCCTGAACCGGCGGCTCACTTTTTCTAAGTAACGGGATCAAAGGAGTTAGATGATAAGGAAGAAGATAAAGACCACTGAAACAAATCTTGGATAATAAGAATCACATTTTGTGATGAGGGGGTGGATCCCACTCTTTGTCTAAGGTCAGAATTGCCCACCTTGACCTGGTGAAATTTTTTTCAGTTACTAGCAACAAATGCATTTTATCTCCACAAAATGCTCCCAAAGAGAGTTACCTTAATTTATTAAAGATTTGCATTACAATATTCAAGTTTTCCCACCTTAACTACAAATTCTAGCTCCTATCGAGTCTCACATCAAGTGAATAATTAATAATAATTTAATATATAAGTCTTGTATTTGCATGCACTTGCTTGAAGGCAGTCCATGCAATTGTCAGATGTTGCACTTTTTAAACGCGCACGTCTTTCATTCAAAAAGAATCACATCATATCAACCAAAATTAAAGAAGTTAGAGATAATAATAAGTTGAATTAATATTTCACATAATTTTGTACTCGTATTACTTATCTCTAATCTTTTTTTTCTGTATATAATTACTTGATATAAAAGCAATATTGATAATAACTACCCGTGACTAGTTTAGTGAGCGACGCCAAACATCATGACTTCATCCTAACGTAATACATCAAATTTCTTACTAACTGTGGATACCCAATATAAATGGCAAGTCCATCATCAAAACACCGACACCGTGTCACCGTATCCAACGTCTTGCATGCCGCAGCCAAGGACGTTCACAACCACCATCATCATCCTCCGGATCGGAAAGAGATGATATACATGAATATATTCTATCAAAGTCATGGTGTACCTTGCTGCATCCAAAAAGAAGAAGAACGTAGTGTACCTTGCACAGTTGCACCACAAGCCAATCGTTTTTGGAAACATGAAACACATTCCTTGAAGAAGCTTGACGTGAAGGAATACTTAATTAATGTGTGTTTGACTATGAACGTGAAGATTATGTGAAAGAAATCTCTGTAGCTCGATCTAGTTCATTCAGCTAGTTGTCTGAAGATGTGGTCTAAGGATCTACTACAGGGAAATTTCTAAATCTTTTTCCAGTGTACACCAAAATGAACAAAACTGAGTGAAGTCTTGGATTTTCCATCCTAATTTCCTTTTAAAGTTATATTATTTTGTTTCATTGCCATACGAGGACATAAGTTCATTTCTCTCCTCGGATGTAAACCAATTAATGTGTTCTGTTTTCGTATTCTATCATAGTTTAAAACAATGTAGCTACAAGGTAAATAAAATTGTTTAAATGCACTACGCTGTTACTCCAATGTATAACCTAATATTTGAATCAATCCCTATGTATAAATGATGTGGGACATTAACACCACTCCTCGCCCATAACGTAGAATTTTCCACCATTTCAGCCTCGATACGAAAGAAGCGGAATATAGCGAGTCGTGACCTAAATACCATACGACATGAGTAGGCCTAACTTTGATATCCATGTGAAAACATCCAACTTGAAATCAGTTGACTCTAACTACCACACAGTCTTTTTTGCTAAACACCACACGTATTTCTTTGAAACGGTTTAAAACATGTGTGGCGTTCGGTAAAAAATACAAGGTATTTAAAACAAACCCCCAAAACTGAAAGAGTGTATAAACTATAAACCACACTTTTGTGATTTAAGTTTTAAACACTTTCGGAGAAACATGTTTGACTAACAAAAATACTAGATCATCCTCATATTTTTTTACAATATTTGCCTCTCTCTTTTTCGACCTATCGTTTTAGGACTTAACTATTCTTATTGCACGAGAACAAACAGAAAGAAAGGGTGAGCAAATATTAAAAAATATTTATAGAAAGATTGGGAGAGAAAATACTTAGGAATATGCATAGGGGATATGATACTATATTAAAAATTATCCACAGCATATTGTTTACTGTTAAGGAAAAGATTGAGAATCTGACTTGTTCTTTGATGCCATTTTGGTAATTTTTTCACATTATAATTGTTTTCGTCACTTTTACCCAATTACCTTATACAAATTTTGTTTAGTGTTTCAGCAACTTTGCCAAACAGAAACTAATTTAGCTAAAAACGGATTAAAACTGTTTTTTAAAAACTGTTTCCGTTTGAATCTAAAAATTATTTTGAGAATCAATCTCAAACAATGTTCCAAACATGTGGATAAATTAAATCGGGAACATGTGGCGGTGGATTTTTTTTATTGAATCGTCTACTGGATCGACCAACTACAATATCAAGTTTAATTTTGACGTCCAACCCAAAAGCATACTTAAGAGAAAAAAGAGCTCTCTTTGTATAAGAATCAAATTCAACCCATGTACGTATAATTGATGTAAGACATTAACGAGTTGTCTAATAAGTCATAGTACACATATATACTTCTTTTAAGACATGCAAATTGTCCCACTTCATACTATAATATTCCAGCTTCGTTGACCTTGATCAAGTAGGAATGCATTTCAATTAATAGACAAACATCCTCTTCAGTACCATCACTAACGAATATGTGAGTTGCCTTGCATCTTTGCACTTTTCGATGACCCTCAAAGGATCCGACTAATGTTGGTAGAGTTTCTGGGACTTATAAGTTCATGAAACGGAGTGTTGGGCTGCTAGGCCACCTTTTTCGGATTCCCTAGCTTTGACACAAGTATACAAGAAAAATAATTTTCAGCCTTTTGTTTACTCATGCATAAGTGCACATAATTACATTAGATGAACTGTGCATAGCTTTAAACTTAAGTTCCCAAAATTTGTATTCCGTAACAACAGCAGCATCTACATGTAGCGAGAATATGATAGACACAGGAAAAAAATAGTATTGGCGTGTACTTCGTCACTTAATTTGGCAGAAAGGAGCAACAAATCCCAAATATACAAGCAGAACGTTAACTGCATCAATACTATACTTGATTCATTAAATTCTATGTTTAGGTTGACCAGTGACATCAAATACATGGCAATTTCGGTTGACCAGTGACATCAAAGTTTATTAATTTAAAGTCAATCCTAAGATAGACGCTGACAATGATGTAACCCTAATAGAATAGAACATATCGCTAATCATCTCAGTATCATTCATTACCTCATAATAAGCAACAAGATGCTTGAAACAGGGGGATGCCTATCCCGAATATCTTTCTACTATGGATATAAGAAGGTCATAGAGTTTCAAGGGTTTTAGGGTTTTAGAACTAGGGTTTTCATTGCAGTAACCTATTCAAGCAGCAGGGGCAAAGTCGTAATCACCATCGTCGTCGTCGTCTCCATCACCTTCCATGGATGCAGCCGGGGCATAGTCGTAGTCTCCATCATCGTCGTCATCGCCATCTCCTTCCATCAATACTTGATCATCATTAGCATAATAGGCATGATCATGATGGTGATTATCATCAAGAACATCATAGTGCACCTTGCACCAAAAGCTCAACATCTTCGAAATATCAAGCATTTTTCCTCTTTGGAAAAATTAAAGTCGAATGGGAAAGTAGAAACTACTGAGCTAGCTTGGGATGGTGAATTAGTGTGTGAGTATGTGAAAAACAGACTAGGATATTTAAGGGGATGTAAAAGGTGTTGGATGTGGTCTTGTCCAAGTTAGTCCCGTGGGGAGGTGTGCCTTGAGGCCGGAGAAGTGTGCCTTGCACGTGGTAAAGCATGCCATGTGGATGCCTAGTTGGCAAATTAGCATACACAATTTTATGTAGAAGCTTTTGGTACTTATGTTGACATAGTTTCACATGGAAAGGGAAAATGTAGACATGATACACTTCTTCTTGTGTAATGTTTCTTGATTCTCTTGCAGAAATCCTTTCAATTCACGACCCTATCGTTAATTAAGGGTCGCAATCTGTGTAAATGTAGTCATTTACTATGTGAAGACAACAACGTATATGTATATCTGATACAATAACTATAATCTAGAGACTTCTTGAGTTTGAAAAAAATAAAATAAAATAAAAAGTTAAACTAAACTTTTAACTAGATAAGATCGAGGTCACTGCCCATGCCCCACTCAAAAAGAAACACCGATATCACATCATGTCAAGTATTAATACTAACCATGGCATATATGAAATGAAATTAAAAAATGGTATGAATGCCATATAAAAAAAATAAAAATAAAATTGCAAAAACTGGAGGTGAACGTGGTCCTTCAGCCCTATTGAGGATTTGCCTCTGACCGGGGAAAAAAAAATTCGTCTTCCAGAACCAATTAAAAACCGGAAAAATAGTATAAAACTTAACAAAATTCAATTGGGCCTTCATATCAAGCAGGCTTAGAGGGGTTATGGGAACTACATATGGAAACATTCATGACGCGCTAGTCTCATAATAGGTGTCACGTTCATAGTATCCGAAATAACCTATTCAATAAATATCGGTACACGTTGGTCGTTATATATTTTGTAAACACATTTAGCGCTTTTGGAATGAACATTGCCGATAATCTTCTTCAATTCATAAACTCTAAACGGATCCGAACACAAAATTTGAACCAACTTCCAACGACAAGAGACTTAGAGCGCACATTTACCCATGTATATGTGCCGAACATATCAATTGGGTTCAAAGGAAAGTATACTGTAATGATGCAAAAGAGTTGGTTCAAAGGAAAGGCAACACGAAGAACTTGGAATAGGTAGAACTATGCAAAGCAGCAAAGGAAGTATCATCATGTAAGGAGTGTTACTAGGTATCCCATCATACGTGCTCTTCTATCGGAATGTTTTGCCCTGGAAAATTGATACTGTAAAGCTATGTGAACGAGACTTTTGCTCGCTAGATCTCCTCGCGATAGAAAGTGGTCGCCAGATCAACTCTTTTTCGGTCATGATGTTATGTTTCTTCCTTACTCTAGTCTACCATCTCTCTTTGGATCTCTGAACACCTACAGACTCTATCTTTTGTCAACGGCCGCCCCTTTAGAATTTGAACCCCAATCTTCTATTTTACAAGAACTAGCTAGCCCTGAGTTAACTTACATCTCGCAATTGAGCGACGCTCTATTGAAGAGTTATAGCATGTTGGAAGTTTGAATGACATGTGATTAAAGCTCGTGGGCAAGATATATAGCTCATGCGATTGTTGTGGTGGTGGTGGGAGAAACGGCCAAGATTGTGATAGGGAATCGTAAACTAATCAACCTTAAAATGTGACACACCATGAGGTTATTAAGCTATATCTGGATAAGAGTACTAAAATCAGTTTCAATGCGACAAAAAAATCAAGGATTTAGTGCTTGAATAAAATGTGTTAAGGTCTTTGTAATGAAAAAAATCAAGAGATATTATGTTACTGTATTTTATATGGTCACACCCCTGATTATGAAAAGTAATTAGTCTGTAATTCTCATTTTTTTCGATTATGATTTAACCAGTTTTCTAACTTCTAAAAACTGATTTAATTAATTTTGATTGTTTTAAAACAAAAGGGAAAAAAAGAAAGACTCCAGGGTAGAACAAAAGGAAAAAAGCTAGAAGAAAATACTACTTGTATTTGAGATAAACTTGCAAAATGGATTTTTTTATTTCAATAAGCTTACTGAACCCCCATTTAAAGACTAGGTTCCACTACACCACTCTCCACATATATCTAAACCACTCACTCCATGTTTACCACTAACAAACAACCAAAGCCCACTACGTGAACAAGCCTCACGTTTAGCGATAAAATTGGTAACTGAACATGAAATAATCTAACTAAGCAAAAGACTAGGAAAACAAGTAAATACAACTAACTACCTCTAAAGTAAGTTGTACTAATTTCGGCACTCCCCCTTAGTGCAAGCTTACGACACCCAAAGCATCCCGAAAACGTTGAAACTTAGGCTCTACCAAAGTCTTAGTAAATATATCAGCCACTTGATCGTTGGTGCGAACGCTTAATAGCTCAACATCTTCGCTTAACACTTCTCACGAACAAAGTGATAACGCACCTCTAAATGCTTTGTTCTCGCGTGGAAAATTGGATTTGATGCAAGCTTAGTGGCACTTTCATTATCACACTTAATTTGCACAACATAGTCAACTTCGCAGAACATGTCTCTAATTAACCTTTATAACCAAACGCATTCTTGTGTAGTCATAGTTGCTGCCACATACTCAGCTTCGGTGCTAGACAAAACAACAATATTCTGCTTCTTGCTACACTAAGAAACTACTGCTGAACCAGTGTTGAAACAATATCCTGAAGTTGAGTGACGATCATTTGTATCTCCGGCCCAATCTGCATCAGTAAATCCACTCAACACAAAGTTATCACATCTCTTGTACAGAAGACCATAATCAAGAGTTCATTTCACATAACGTAAAATTCTTCTTGCCGCTTCCAAATTAGGGGGTTCTTGGATTTTGCATAAACTGAGAAACAATACTAACAGAGTATGAGATTGCTGGCCTTGTGATGGTTAGATAAATGGCTAATTACACCTATATCCCTGAGGTTTAGGGGTAATTACAGCCAAGGACAATAGTTTAGACAAATTACACTTATGTCCATTGACCAAACGGAATCTTAAAAACCCTAACGGTTTTAATGAAAAGACTTTATTACCCCTGAGTTGGAACCTTATTTATTTTTCAATGCCATTATTTCATCTTCTTATTTTTAATGCCATTAATGTCATTACTCCCCCCCCTCCCCCTCCCCCCCCCCCCACGCCCACTTGGCCATTTCTGTCTCAAACACCGTCGACAGCACCCCTTCGCCTGTGCTTCCCTGTCGCCGCACCCTCCCCCTTCCCCTTCCCCGTCGCCCCCACCCTCCCCATTTCCCGTTGCCGGCATCGCCCTCCCTCGAGATGGCGCCGGTGATAAATCCCGGGCGGTGGTGGCAGCTGCGAGATGGTTGTGGCGCGGAGGCGTTGGTGATGGCACTCGATGAAGGAGCGTTGATGATGGGGCTACTGACCGGAGTTGGTGGCAGGCGACGGGTCTGTCGGCAACATCTATCGGACGGTTACAGTGGTAGCGGCACGGTCGCATCGGCGAGATGCTCGCTGAGGCACAATGAAGGGGCATTTCGATGAAGGCGAGGGGAACGGAGTTAGTCGCCGGCGACCGCTTGTGAGACAGGTAGTGGGGCTGCCATGGCGTGTAAGAGGGAAGGGACTGCCGGCGTGGGGCGAGGGGAGGGGGCTGCCGGCGTGGGGCGAGGGGCGAGGGGAAGGGGCTGCCGGTGTGGGGCGAAGGGAGGGGGCTGCCGGCGAGTTAGCTGGGGAAGACAAAATAATTATTCTAATTATTAAATGACATTTTTTTGTACAAAATACTCAGTATATACAATAAAAATTACTCAGTATATACAGTACAAGGGTAGTTTTGTCATTTTAAAAATACGTACTACTGACATCATAAAAAAAATACACTTTTTGGACAGAATCCTGATAGATGGACACGGGTGATATATTTGAAACACTTTTAGTCACGGAATGTTACATTTTGAAACTTAATATTCTTGACTGTAATTACTCCCTAACCTCATGGACATATGTGTAATTAGCCATTAGATAAATCAAACTTCCAACAAGTTGTCGGAACTACCCGGCATCCTGCAATGGCTTCCATTTATCTTCTTACAGCTTAAGTTGTCGCTCCATTGGGGTGGCCTTTTCTATCGGCTTCCCCATGCTGAAACGCTCTAAAAGACTTTTTGCATAAGCTCTTTGAGACACAAAATACCCTTGGTCTGATTTTTCAATTTCTAGACCAAGAAAACATCCAATCTCCCAAAATTTTTCATATCAAAACGAACAGACAAGTCATTTCTCAAATTAGAAAGTTATGATTCATTATCCCCAGTTATTATCATATCATCAACATATAATAATACCAGGAGATGCACATTTGATTCAAAGACCAACTCCCTCGGCTACCGATTGTGCAACAACCAAAACTCTTATCGTAGAGAACAGTGTTGGCATGTCTGAAACTTTGTTCAAGTTTTGCTTCTTGTTTCTCCAGCTTCATTTTTATGTATTGCTTACGCTCACATTGCATTGAAGAGAAACTTTTGACATGCTTGAATACAAGGCATTACTTCTAGTGAATGTGAGCTCAATAAGAGTGGGTACACTGCGCATGTGTGCGTGTAAAGACTCACTTTACCTGCACGGGCTGGGTGCAGCCGAGTCCTGGAGGGTGACCGCCGCGAGCCCATCTGCACCATATATGAAATCACTTCAAGGGCAGTGGATTCAGTTCAAACTCCAGAAATATGAGAGAGAACCCACAGAACCCAAAAGAAAAGCTGTGCAGCTGCAAAGTATGTGAACCAACTTCAATCTCAAGCCAAAAAGGGGTGGCAGAACAATGAGATACACAATTTTTGGTGCTATCGATCGGCCATCACAGCAAGAGACAACTTGGTCTGAGACGAACAATTACAAGAATCATTATAATGAACAGTTCATCTTTGAGGCTGTTTTGTGGGCTTAAAACCATAGATACTCTTTTTTATGACCCTACCAGATTGTAAAAATGTAGCCTAGCTTGGAGGAAGATTTCAGAACTCCAATACCAATATTAGTGCATGATGACCTTTAGACTGTATATAGCAAGCTCATGCTAGAGCAAAGGAGACTTTGAATACTTACCCTGTGCAAGCCTATTTTGATGAAATGAATTGGCCTTCCTTACCCAGAAAGAAATTATCAATATGTATTACTAGCTAGCTACAACATGATTGACCATGGTTATTTATTTATTTTGAATAGTCAAAATTGCAATTCATATGGCCCGTTGGTATGGAGATTGAACTCGGGACCTTGAAGTCATTCTTCAACGCTCTTTGCCATTCCACCACCCCTTGGGTTGACCATGGTTATTCTTTATTTTAGGTTGACTTGTAACATCAAACTTCACCACTTCAATAACTTAATCAATCATAAGAACCCCAAGTAGAATAACATTGCCACTTCAAACAGGTGATGAGCAATCGTGCAAGCACAATACTTTAAACAACATATAAGGAATATAATAACACTAGACAACCCGCAATGGAAGCAATGAATAAATAAGTACAACATTAATAAGGACAACAAATGTCTTGGTCAGTCGGAGGGAGTGAGCATTAGTCTTCTTGTCGTAAAGTACAAATCATACTATTTGTTAATTCTCTTGGCTTTCCTAACTTCATATGTACGGAAATGCAGTTTATAGCAAAAGCAGGTGAAAATTTAGCTTCTTCCATTGAATGCACTAAACATTATGTCATTGATCACAGCAATAAGATCCTAGACTAACATAAAGCCTTATATCTTCTCAAGAACCTACAAAAATTTAGGCGCATTAATTATTACTAGGGTAAAAAACCAGGTTTCCAAAACCTTTTCTTTCCTCTCCCGACTGCACACACATTCATCTGTGATGCACTCCATCATGCAGCTGGAGCATAATCGTAGTCGCCGTCGTCGTCATCGTCGCCCTCCAAGGCTGCAGCAGGCGCCACATCATTATCGTCATCGTCGTCACTGTCTCCTTCTAAACACGCCGCCGGGGCATAATCGTACCCGTCATCGCCATCGTCGTCCCCATCAGCATGCTTCTTGCACCACAGTTCAATAGTCTTCATCAGAGACATTTTCTTGGAAATTTGTTTTTGGCTTGGACTAGGTTGGTATAAACAACGAAAAAGAAAACTAGGTTTCTCTTGAATATGTTGAGTTTGTATGTTCGAGTGTGAGTTTGAATGTGTTTATATGGCTACAAAAAGGTAAGAGAAAGTGTTGGGCTCGTCTCAGCACAAGTTAGCCACCGAGAGAAGTGTGGAGTGACGGTTGGGGGGCGTGAACGACCCAATGCCGGAGACGTGGCAGATTCTGGTCCAGCCACGTAGGACACCTGTGTGACAGGTCAGCATGTGAGTGTAGGTCAGTCCTGGAAAGGTGAGTGGTGAAGCATCTTTGTGGGTGTGCATTAATGGGACATCTGAGAAAAGTGTGAGATTTTTCTTCATGCATGAAAAGTCTGCAAAGTGTGAGATTTGTGGCTTCTTGTGGGTTGAAAACATGACCTGTATTGTTCTGTGTGAATGACATTTTTTGACAATAGATATGGATATTGACCTTTCAAGACTCGAGATAGATCTTACAATCTTATAATATCACGTCGTTTTAAAGTAAAACGGTTTAATTCGGAGGTAAATTTATAGTTTTTTTGGTAAATACTGTCTGTTTTTCACGTTTTGGCGATAAAAGTTGATGTTTCGATAGTCTATTTAATCTCAAAACCTCTGATTTATAAAAAAAAGTTAACAATAGAAGATCTGTGGGGTATTTTAAACACTAGGCAAAATTTAATAATGACATAAAGAATGTTCTGCTTGATGTGCTATATTATATGCATTTGAAAATTGAACAATGAGATGTTGGTGTGGTCGTACAACTTTTTTCTAGAAAAATACTTGACAGTTTCCTGCATAAAACATGGCCATATACTGTTGTGGTATGGACACCTTTTTGTTTGTTAACGAAGCTTTATTGATATGATATGAGAGAACAAAAAAAGCGAACGCACACGATCCTGGAAACTATATTTTTAACAGTCTCTTATATATACCTGAATCGATGGCTTACTTTTTCATAGAGATCAAAGGAGTTAGATGATAAAGAAGAAGATAAAGACCACCGACACAAATCTTGGATAATAAGAATCACACAAATCTAAGGTCAGAATTGCCCACCTTGACCTGGTGAAATTTTTTTCAGTTACTACCAACAAACGCATTTTATCTCCACAAAATGGTCCCAAAGAGAGTTACCTTAATTTATTAAAGATTTGCATTACAATATTCAAGTTTTCCTTAACTACAAATTCTAGCTCCTTAGTCCAAGTCTTTGCAGTCTAATATTGATTACTCACGTTGAGAGATATAAACCCCTATCGAGTCTCACATCAAGTAAATAATTAATAATAATTCAACATATAAGCCTTGTATTTGCATGCACTTGCTTGAAGGCAGTGCATGCAAGTGTCAGATGTTGCACTTTTTAAACGCGCAAGTCTTTCATTAAAAAAGAATCACATCATATCAACCAAAATTAAATTGGTTAGAGATAATAATAATTTTGTACTCGTACTACTTATCTCTTATCATTTTTTTTTCTATATAATTACTTGATATAAAAGCAAAATTGATAATTATTACGTACTCGCGAGTAGTTTAGTGAGCGGCGTCAAACGTCATGACTTAATCCTAAAATGCATCAAATTTTCTTACTAACTGTGGATACCCAATATAAATGGCAAGTACATCATCAAAACACCGTCACCGTATCCATCGTCTTGCACGCCGCAGCCAAGGACAGTCACAACCACCATCGTCGTCCTCGGGATCAGGGGCGGAGCCCAAGCATGACCGGGGGGGCATGGCACCCCCCAATATTTGAGAAATTTTTGTTAGTTGTTTTAAATAATAGGTGGTTATGCCTAAAAAATATTTATTAAAATGCCACTATATTATATATCAATGTATTGGATTTCATTTTGTAATGTTTTTCACTTTTTGTGTCAACGGCCATCGTAATCTTTATCTTTCTCGTTCCTTTATTCATCTTCATTCTTCCAAATTCTAAATCTCCAGGTTTTAAAGAAAACACTAATATATCAAGGCTAGTTCTTTTTTCTTTTCTTTTTTAATTTAAATTCTTATAGTATGTTAACTTATAAGTAACTATTGTCATCGTACAATTGATAATCGCACTAATAATACATATATACAATAAGAGTAAAGTTTCTTTTATGCAAGATTAATAGTTTGTTGTTGACTAACTTTACACGTTAAATAAATCACTATAAATAGTGAAATTATATGATTATTAGTCAAATTGCGCAATCCATTTTGCATTTAACGTATTCAATCGTGACGCGAATTCTTTTATATTAGCCGTAATTTTTTTTTATGACATTTTGGTCTCCCCCGGTTGGACTTCCTGGATCAGCCCCTACTCGGGATCGGAAAGAGATGATATATATATATTCTATGAATTACCAAGTCGTGGTGTTCCTTGCTGCATCCAAAAAGAAGAAGAACGTAGTGTACCTTGCGCCACAAGCCAATCTTCTTCGGAAACATGAAACACGGGTTATTCCTTGAAGAAGCTTGACGTGAAGGAATACTTAATTAATGTGTGTTTGACTATGAACGTGAAGATTATGTGAAAGAAATCTCTGTAGCTCGATCTAGTTCATTCAGCTAGTTGTCTGAATTGAAGATGTGGTCTAAGGATCTACTACAGGCAGAAACAGGAAATTTCTAAATCTTTTTCCAGTGTACACCAAAATGAACAAAACAAAATGAAGCCTTGGATTTTCCATCCTAATTTCCTTTTAAAGTTATATTATTTTGTTTCATTACGATGACATAAGCTCATTTCTCTCCTCGGATGTAAACCAATAAATGTGTTCTGTTTTCGTATTCTATCATAGTTTAAAACAATGTAGCTACAAGGCCAATAAAATTGTTTAAATGCACTACACAAAAAAGCAGTAACATGGCTCCAGTAACTAACTTAAAAGCATACTCAAGAGGCGAAACATCCCACTGGACATAATAAGAGTTTAACCAATCCCCATGTATAATTGATGTGGGACATTAACACCACTCCTCGCACATAATGTGGAATTTTCTACTATTTCAGCCTCAATACGAATGAAGCGGACAATAGAGAGTCATGACCTAGATACCATGCGGCACGAGTAGGGCGTAGATTTGATATCCGTGTGAAAACATCCAACTTGAAATCAGTTGGCAAAGAAAAAGAGGCGCATAAGGATTATACGCTTATTAAAAGGTGTTTGAGATCGACTCTAAGTACCACACAATCTTTTTTGCTAAACACCACACATACTTCTTTGAAACGGTTTAAAACATGTGTGGTGTTTGGTAAAAAAGACCAAGTATTTAAAACAAAGTCCCCAAAACTGAAAAAGTGTATAAACTTTAAACCACACTTTTGTGATTTAGGTTTTAAACACTTTTGGAGAAACATGTTTGACTAACAAAAGTACTAGATCATCCTCATATTTTTTTACAATATTTGCCTCTCTTTTTTTTTCGACCGATCATTTTAGGACTTAACTATTCTTACCGTATGCGAACAAACAGAAAGAAAGGGTGAGCAAATATTAAAAAATATTTATAGAAAGATTGGGAGAGAAAATACTTAGGAATATGTAGAGGGGATATGATACTATATAAAAAATTATCCATAGCATATTGTTTACTGTTAAGGAAAAGATTGAGAATCTGCCTTGTTCTTTGATGCCCTTTTGGTAACTTTTTCACATTTATAATTGTTTTCATCACTTTTACCCAAATACCTTATACAACTTTGAACAAGTGTTTCAGCAACTTTGCCAAACGAAAACTGATTTAGCTAAAAACGGATTAAAGCTGTTTTTTAAAAACTGTTTCTGTTTTATTCTAAAAATTATTTTGAGAATCAATCTCAAACAATGTTCCAAACATGTGGATAAATTAAATCGGGTGCATGTGGCGGTGAATTTTTTTTATTGAATCGTCTACTAGGTCAACCAACTACGATATCAAGTTTAAGTTTGGCGTGCAACCAAAAAACATACTTAAGAGAAGAAATAACTCTCTTTGTATAAGAATCAAATTCAACAACCCATGTACGTATAATTGATGTAAGACATTAACGAGTTGTCTAATACGTCATAGTACACATGTACATATATACTTCTTTTAAGAAGTCACATTGTATTACTCTTTTTTTTCTTTTACTGCTTGCTTATCAAAAAATATGATTTTTTTACCCGAAGTTAACAAAGAACAATCAGAGTAGCACTGCAATTAGGTCTGTATCAGGTTCTCCCTTTTTTATTCCTTGCTACCCTGCCATACATTTTGATTAGTTAGGCAACTGTGTACAAGCCATGATTATATCTGTGCAACATGAAAACCTAAAATAGACGGTGTCTAAAGAAAGTCACGCCGACAGATGGAACGCCTGTAACCGGCATGTGCTTGTCGAACTAATTATGTGGTGGTCTCTGAGCAGGAATGCCAAACCAACCATTAGAGGGTCGTCGATTCACAATTTCATTTCTTGGAAATATTAATGCCTAATTATATATCATTTGAAGTTTAACATAGTGCTTTTGTTCAGAACCAGCTTATTCTGGGCAATCCCTGACAACTAAGTTCTACATTATGCAGTGTCTGTACCTTCTAATCTTCAATGATTAATCGGCCCCAGAGTGATAATTTTGTTTAGCAACTAATGAAGTAGGAATGCATCTTTGCGTACCATCACTAACGAATATGTGTGTTTCCTCTTTGTGAGTTGCCTTGCATCTTTGCACTTTTCGATGACCCTCAAAGGATCCGAGTAATGTTGGTAGAGTTTCTGGGACTTATTAGTTCATGAAGCGGAGTGTTGGGCTGCTAGGCCACCTTCCTCCGATTCCCTAGCTTTGACACAAGTATACAAGAAAAAGAATTTTCAGCTTTCTTGTTTACTCATGTATAAGTGCACATAATTATATTAGATGAACTGTGCATATGTTTTTTGCTTTAAACTTAAGTTCCAAAAATTTGTATTCCGTACCAACAACACATCTACATGTAGCGAGAATATGATAGACACATAAAAAAAAGTAATGGCATATATTTCGTCACTTAATTTGGCAGAAAGGAGCAACGAATCCCAAATATACAAGTAGAACGTTAACTGCATCAATACTATACTTGATTCATTAAGTGGTTGTACCACACGGAATAGGTGATTTTACTTTATAATCATATGACGCTTCGGGTATATGGTATTCTATTAATGAATTGCTCAAATATAATAGTGGGGTTAATGTGTCATCATTGTATCATGTAGCTCAATAAATAGGTTGTATGCTTAGGTTGACCAATGACATCAAATACATGGCAATTTAGGTTGACCAGTGACGTCAAAGTTCATTAATTTAAAGTCAATCCTAAGATAGACGCCGACAATGATGTAACCCTAATAGAATAGAACATATCGTTAATCATCTCAGTATCATTCATTACCTCAGAATAAGCAACAAGATGCTTGAAACAGGGGGAAGCCTATCCCTTATATCTTTCTACTATGGATATAAGAAGGTCATGGAGTTTCAAGGTTTTAGGGTTTTAGAGCTAGGGTTTTCATTGCAGTACGTAACCTATTCAAGCAGCAGGGGCAAAGTCATAATCACCATCGTCGTCGTCGTCTCCATCACCTTCCATGGATGCAGCCGGGGCGTTGTCGTAGTCTCCATCATTGTCGTCATCGCCATCTCCTTCCATCAATACTTGATCATCATTAGCATAATAGGCATGATCATGATGGTGATTATCATCAAGAACATCATAGTGCACCTTGCACCAAAAGCTCAACATCTTCGAAATATCAAGCATTTTTCCTCTTTGGAAAAATTAAAGTCGAAGTATAACTTTTGGGAAAGTAGAAACTACTGAGGTAGTGAATTAGTGTGTGAGTATGTGAAAAACAGACTTGGATATTTAAGGGAATGTAAAAGGTGTTGGATGTGGTCTTGTCCAAGTTAGTCCCGTGGGGAGGTGTGCCTTGAGGCCGGAGAAGTGTGCCTTGCACGTGGTAAAGCATGCCACGTGGATGCCTAGTTGGCAAATTCGCATACACAATTTTATGTAGAAGCTTTTGGTACTTATGTTGACATAGTTTCACATGGAAAGGGAAAATGTAGACATTATACACTTCTTCTTGTGTAATGTTTCTTGATTCTCTTGCAGAAATCCTTTCAATTTGCTTGTAGGAAGTTGGCTAAGATACTATAAGGCTCAACTTGGAGTGACACATAAATTCACGACCCTATCGTTAATTAAGGGTCGCAACCTGTGTAAATTTAGTCATTTACTATGTGAAGACAACAACGTATATGTATATCTAATACAATAACTATAATCTAGAAACTTCTTGAGTTTGAAAAACATAAAATAAAATAAAAAGTTAAACTAAACTTTTAACTAGATAAGATCGAGGTCACTGCCCATGCCCCACCCAAAAAGAAACACCGAGATCACATTCTATCAAGTATTAATACTAACCATGGCATATATGAAATGAAATTAAAATATGGTATGAATGCCATATATAAAAAATAAAAATAAAATTGCAAAAACTGAAGGTGAACGTGGTCCTTCAGCCCTATTGAGGATTTGCCTCTGACCGGGAAAAAAAAATTCGGCTTCCAGAACCAATTAAAAACCGAAAAAGTAGTAGTTAAAACATAACAAAATTCAATTGGGCCTTCATATCAAGCAAGCTTAGAGGGGTTATGGGAACTACATATGGAAACATTCATGACGCGCTCGTCTCATAATATGTGTCACATTCATAGTATCCGAAATAACCTATTAAATAAATATCGCTACACGTTGGTCGTTATATATTTTGTAAACACATTTAGCGCTTTTGGAATGAACATTGCCGATAATCTTCTTCAATTCATAAACTCTAAACGGATCCGAACACAAAATTTGAACCAACTTCCAACGACAAGAGACTTAGAGCGCACATTTACCCATGTATATGTGCCGAACATATCAATTGGGTTCAAAGGAAAGTATATTGTAATGATGCAAAAGAGTTGGTTCAAAGGAAAGGCAACACGAAGAACTTGGAATAGGTAGAATTATGCAAAGCAACGAAGGAAGTATCATCATGTAAGGAGTGTTACTAGGTATCCCATCACACGTGCTCTTCTATGGGAATGTTTTGGCCTGGAAAATTGATACCGTAAAGCTATGTGAACGGGACTTTTGCTCGTTAGATCTCCTCTCGATAGAAAGTGGTCGCCAGATCAACTCTTTTTTGGTCATGATGTTATGTTTCTTCCTTACTCTAGTTTACCATCTCTCTTTGGATCTCTAAACACCTACAAACTCTATCTTTTGTCAACGGCCGCCCCTTTAGAATTTGAACCCCAATCTTCTATTTTACAAGAATTAGCTAGCCATGAGTTAACTTACATCTCACAATTGAGCGACGCTCCATTGAAGAGTTATAGCATGATGGAAGTTTGAATGACATGTGATTAAAGCTCCTGGGCAAGATATATAGCTCATGCGATTGTTGTGGTGGTGGTGGGAGAAACGACCAAGATTGTGATAGGGAAGCGTAAACTAATCAACCTTAAAATGCGACACACCATGAGGTTATTAAGCTATATCTAGATAAGAGTACTAAAATCAGTTTCAATGCGACAAAAAAATCAAGGATTTAGTGCTTGAATAAAATGTATTAAGGTCTTTGTAATGAATAGAGATATTATGTTACTTTATTTTATATGGTCACACCCCTGATTATGAAAAGTAATTAGTCTGTCATTCTCGTTTTTTTCGATTATGATTTAACCAGTTTTCTAACTTCTAAAAACTGATTTAATTAATTTTGATTGTTTGCTAAATACCTAATAATCTAATTTTATCTAAACAAATCAAATTTGACTATTCCCAAATTAATTTCAAACGGACTCTTGAAATTGTGAAAAGCCAGATCGTCTATACAATCCCATTTGTAAAAGAGGACTTGCGGGCTGCGGCTCCCCCACATGCAACAAATGCTAACCACCCATTTTATGGCTAAGATTTACTTTAAGCAAAACCATGGCTCTAGCCGCCAAAAACACGTGCAAGCCAAAAATGGCCACCGCACGTCTTTCCGACCACATTTGCCGGCCGATAATCGACCGTTATGTCAGTTACCCGCGACAACCCACCGCCAAACTCGCCGGAATCTCTCTCTTCCGGCCCAAAAGAATCGGAACCGGAAGACTGACGTTCAAAAATGACCAAAAGCTCAAGTGGGTCGTGAAAATGAGCTTGGCGGAGCAGAGCCCGCCAAAACCAAAGGTGGGGATTGAACGGCTGGTGGGCTTCCTGTACGAGGACCTTCCGCACCTGTTCGATGATCAGGGGATTGATCCGACGGCGTATGATGAGCGTGTGAGGTTTAGGGACCCCATTACTAAGCACGACTCGATAAGTGGGTACCTGTTTAACATAGCCCTGTTGAAGAAGCTCTTCACTCCTGATTTCCAGTTGCATTGGGCTAAACAGGTATGCTTTTTTCAACTACTGCCATATACTAATTGTGTGTGTGTGTGTGTGTGTTAATGCTTATGCTTATTCTTAATGTATGAAGAGGGGTTCATCATTGGAAGTTGTTTGTGTTGCACAATCAACGTGTGTGTGCGTGTGTGTGTGAGCGTTATTGAAAAGTTAATTCTAGTACATATTTATGTAGATAATTAGTGAGACTACCTAAAGTTGAGATTAACTCTGTTATTCATTATGCTGACTGCCTCTTCAGGAATTAGAGACTCGCGTGATGTGCTTGTAAAATTATCTATTAGCGCATTCTTCGTAACTGTAGAAGAATTTGCTTTGGGTTGCTACTTTCCCTTTCTTGCATAGTAACTATTTCAAAATATGCTCACTACCAATATGTTCTGCGGTTTGGAGGCACTGATTTGCTTGAAGCAAGCTGTTTGAGGCAATTTGTTGATAATATTCCAATGCTCGCTGATTTCGTTTCCCAACTGCGAAAAGGAGGCTTTAGCATCGCTTTGAGAAAGAAAATTAGGCCGCTGTAACACTCCCTCCGTCTAATAATCTTTCTCCCTATTGATTTTCTTACAAGTTCTAAATAATTCTGAACATGGAAATACTGACTTCTCAAACAGTACTGTGTTTGGGAAGTAACTTTTTGAGTTCAATTCAATAAGTTGATGTCTGAATATATCATAGGTGAAAAAAGTCAAAGGGAGTATGTGACAAGAGGCCTTCAATCATATTCCTTTCACTACCTGCGTGTGCTTAGACCCTCTAATTGATTGACTGCCATTAGTTGGACATTTCGCACTTGCTATGGCTTGTTACACACTGGCGAGGATATCTTAATGTTTTATGTCATTGTTTTTTATTTTTCATTTGTTTTCGTCTCTGTGAGTGAACTTACGCTTCTGATGTGTTCCTGCTTTTGAAGGCCAGAAATGTCAAGTAGAAGTGGTGAAATAGGATATGTCTTAATACTTGCTTATGAGGTCAGTTCCAGCAAATGAAGTGCTTGGTATTTAACACAAAATTGAAGTTGCTCTTTGGTGCTGTTCTTGGTTTTCTGAATTCACTTTTATCCATCTCCATTAGCGTTTTAGGCTCCAAACCACTGGTTAGGAGATTGTAGGAGCTACTGCTGCAAGAATGCCCACTTCCACAGGACGGAACCAATTCAATTCATGTATACAACTCCTTAATCTCCACAGTTGTCGATCTGGGGCAACCACCTCGACGTACTACAATTTCCACCTCATGTACGAGTCCACCAATCAGACTCCCCTACTAGTGTTGTATGTTAGAGAATTTGGCAAAGGCCAAAGAAAGATTTCTAAAGCGTTCTTAATGCAGCACTACAGAGTTTTAGGTGTTATAATGCTTTTTTTTTAGCACTTCTTTTAGCTATTGAGATCCGTTGATACCTCCATCTTGTTTGTCCTGGCAATTATAAAGAAGCTCAAGATCACCCCTCCTCTACTTCTTACTTTTGTAATGACAAATACATGCCAAATGGCCACTCTTTGACGCGGCTTTGCGTGTTGTATGTTCGAGTTTAACAGGTAAAGTGTCTTACTTGTCAGAATGGAGGCAATTGAACTTTGCCTTCATAAGGTTAAGGGGCTTTGTCAGTTCGGAAAGACTAAAAACACGTAGACTTGATTCCCGTTGAACCACAATGAAGATGATCTCCACCACACATACGCAGCACTTTCGCTAGTACACAGAACTGTATATCATAATTCTTCTGTCTACTAAAAACTGCGAGTGTTGCACAGCAAAATGAAGAAGCTATTATCCTGGAAGTAATGAGACAAGCTATTATTTTCTGGGAATCCCCTTTTTGATAAAGGTATTAATCCGTGGATCAAGCCAATCAATTTAGCCGCCCAGGTGCAAAGTTCTAGAAGATCAAATGATTCCATTGAATTCAGTATGACTCTATTTGTACCTGTGACAGCATGAACTATACTAAGAATATCCATGACCGCAATGTCAGTTGATCTAGACACCCTTTTTAGCTTCTATGGTCTCTGTCTTAGTTCGAGATCCCTCTTACTAACTGAATTCACAGAATTAGTGGATCTGTTGAAAAAGGCACCAGTACCGAGGCAGTTCATTTTAACGTCATAAGTTCATTATTAATGGCATAATGAGTTTGAAATAATTAATTATGAACAATTTGGTATTTTCTTGTACTAAATTTACTTTTACTGTGTCATAGCCGCTAAGTCTCAGTTGACTATTCGCACATATACGACTTACGCAGGAGCTACATCTCTGCTAGTAGAACTCTATGAGTATGTCCCTTTTAGATAGTCTTCTATCTCTGCTTGTATTATGCTTCTTGACTGGTTTAGTCATTGTAGACAGGACCTTATGAAATAACTACGAGATGGACTATGGTAATGAAATTCATTATTCTGCCATGGAAACCAGAATTGGTGTTCACAGGGACTTCAGTTATGGGTATCAACCCAGAGAATGAGAAGTTTTGCAGCCATGTGGTAGGGTTTTCCCCACTGTCATAATATCAAAAGGCTGCTACATAGGCACGATTGGTGTTTTATACTCTCTCTAGCTTTCTTCATTTTGCTTTTCCCTTGACTTCTGTAGGACTATTGGGATTCGATAGAGAATAATGACTATTTTTCTGTAGAAGGCTTAGTGGATGTAATAAAGCAGGTACTTGCACAACACTTGTGAAAATTTTGCACTGCAATATCTTCTCTTCTCATGAGCAGATTGTAAACTTTGTTGCAGCTTCGTATCTACAAGACTCCAGACTTGGAATCACCCAAATATCAGATACTGAAAAAGACTGCAAATTATGAGGTTTGCCAGTATATCCTTATGGCAATATTCATCAACTTTGCATGTTTACTTAATGTATCTAGTGTATTTCTTGCACATGTATCTAAATGGAAGCAATATGATATTAAACTAAAAAATTAGCAGCTTCATTATATTCCCGTAGTTTGTTGAACTACCCAACAATAGGTTATCTATTCATGCATACTGCAGATTGTTAAGATTTTATTGCTTGTTATTCTGGCTGTTTTTCAGCAGTTTCTCTGTTTTCTTGGAATTTTTGCTACTACCAAAACACGCCATTCTGGCTAGCATTTGCTATGAAGTTCATAGCTGCAAGAACATCTAAGTAACATATATAAAGTTACCCTGCGGATTTGACTACATTCAAAGTGATATTACAGGTTAGAAAGTACTCCTCATTCATAGTTGTAGAAACGGACGGTGAGAAGCTGGCTGGGTCAACTGGATTTAACGCTGTTGCTGGGTGAGTTTTGCGGAATCCAATTCATGTATTTGCATGTAATTTGGTTCTCATAATTTCAGTATGGTGTCACCTGTACAGGTACATTTTTGGGAAGAATTCAGCAAAAGAAAAGATACCCATGACTACTCCTGTCTTCACTCAGGCCTTTGATGCTGATATATCTAAAGTGTCCATCCAAATAGTTCTTCCATCAGAGAAAGATATAAACAGGTGAACTTCAGTATTCGTCAAGTATCTTAAATTCTGGAACCAGACAACCACCATACATTCAGTATGTTGCCAAGATGTGTCTGGCCTTCTTTACCATTTAATATAAACTTTATCGTCTTATTTGCATGATACAAGAAACCCAACCATCATCTATGTGTCTTGACCAGTTTACCAGATCCAGATCAAGATACACTCAGCTTGAGGAAAGTCGAAGGAGGCATTGCTGCAGTATCAAAATTTAGTGGAAAACCCATGGAGGATATTGTCCTTGAGAAAGAGAGATCACTTCGGTCTAGTCTTGCTAGAGACGGTCTCAAAACCAAACCGGGTTTTATGCTTGCTCGCTACAATGATCCTGGACGCACGCCAAGCTTTATGATGGTAATATATACCTCGATGCATATGGTTCTGAGTGTTTCATGATTGCTTAATCTTTTCCTCTAATTAGTGCTTTCTTTTGTTTCATTTTACATGGTTCTTTTACATCTCCCTCTACACATCATACCAACTATCCTTGATAACCATTAGATTTTCTTTTGCTGTAGATCCTTATAGCTTCTACCATGTTGCAGCCCATATCAGTTTGAAGATACTAGTTTATTTCTTTTCCACTCACACATTATCTTAATATGAATTCTATTCATAGATTAGTGAAATTAAATGATTAACCATATCTACTGATCTATGATATACATTCTTGCAATGCTGAAAAGAAATAACTCTCCAAAGAAACAAATTATTGAAACTAGGTAAAACTCCTTACCAGTTTAAATAAGCCAGTCACGTGCTGATTTTTACCTAGTTTCTGAATTCTATTCAAACTGGTAAAGAAATTTAACTAGTTTCAACAAGCAGTCACGTGCTGATTTTCTGCGGAATAGTGTTATTCTGTTTGCCTCACAAAATGCAGTCCACCAATATTCTAATCATTACATGAAAGGCAAAATATATATAGCATCTGTGAAATTATTTTGATGCTCATCTTTGTGATTATGGATACATTTTGATAGCGCAGTCCATGTAGTTGCGATCCTTATGCATTCCTTTTTGCACACTTCGATATTTTATCCTTTGCTTTTTTTCTACTTTTTATTTTCCCACGTTATGAAGTATGACTAAGCTGAACATATGTTTTACGCTGCTTAAATTGAAGAGGAATGAAGTGCTTATATGGCTGGAGGAGTTTACATTGGATTAATTTGATGGCCATCCATTGCCAGCGTGTTGTGTTCATCAATCTCTACCCTAAATCTTGAGGGTCCCCGTGATAACTGTTTCTTACCCGAGTTGTGAACAGCGGAACTCTGTAAGCAAACTTCCAGACTATGTTAATTTTATCTGCAAGAAATGTCTGGTGTATTGGATTTGTAAAGGAAATATCACAATCGATAGCTGAAATTTTATTGCCAAAGTTTCTAGTTTTCCCTATCTGAGTGCTTCCATCTTTGTTCTGTTTGTTGAGGATAGAAATACAAGTTCCAGCAGCAACACTACTACATAGTTAATATTGACAATGGGGTGCAAGGGTTAATATTGACAATGGGGTGCAAGGGTGAAGGATTTCTTTTTTCACAATTATTCCTTTCTAAATTTTTCATGTGACTTTTGGTGTTTCTTGTTCATCCAGACCAGTTGTTTGGTAATACCTGCGGCATCTCATTCCTTATATCCTGATTCAAGGTTGATAATCATGTCCTTATCTTTAGCACATACTGTCTTCTTCCTTTTTCCCACTTGGAGGGGGAGAGGAGTAAACCATCAACTCAGTGTATTTTTTCCACCTTTTGATATCCGCGGACATGTCCTAAGTTCTTGCAACTTAGATGCCAAGGTACTGCAGACAAACACCCCCAAAGGTGGACAACGCAAGTATTTAGTTTCAGAAAACAAACACCAATATTGGGTGGGGAGAGAGGAAGATCTAAATATGGCCTTATCTTGCCAAGTAGGTTAAGATGTTTTACTGGAGATGGCTTGATGTGAGACAAGCTGTCCTAATATGGAGGGCTAGTTCTCGTAACAGGCAGATTTGTTCAACAAACACAACAGTCCCTCTTCAACGTAAAGGAAGAGGGAAATGTTCCCATTTCGTAATTTCCCTAGAGTTCCTGCCATTGAAATAAACCCTTTGAACTCAGAGCATGCCTAACTTGGTTGAGTGATGTCATACTAGCAAAAGGAATTATTCAAAACAGTAGAGAAAACATGTTTGTACAGTTGTACAAAAAAAGGTGCAAGACAAATGGCCAGTCTTTGCCTCTCCAACCCTACTTTCTGGCCAATTCCTGGCTATGTGTCGTTCACAAGCTACTGAGCACCATCGAATCTGCTGAAACTGCTCCCTCCCCTCTCAAACGTGTCATATGCAATCAAAATAATTCATAGCATAAGTGGGATCTCGTCAGACCTGATGTTCTGTTACAATGGGTCAAACAGGTATGCTTTTTTCTACAGCATAGTTATTTCACTCACTCAGCTTTTGTCAAAATTTGAAACTTATGTGAATGATCTCTTTCATAATGTATCTCCTATCTTTCATTTAATTTTATGTTGTGCCTCTTTTAACTTTTCTTCTTTTTCCTTGTAATGTGTTAATATTGGCCTGCATCTTTCCTTTTGCTGATTGAATTGCTATAGACACGACCCTTGAAACATCCACAAGGTATTCTGTGTCAATATTCTGTTATTCTGTCAGCAAAAACAGAGTTGGTGGTCATATGGACTACTAAGTATGGGCATCAACAATGTGGTAAGTTCTTCTTGCATAAAATTCAAAACATGTGCTGTATTGGCAAGATCTGTGATTTCTCTGTTTTCACTAATGCTGTAGAGCTAATAGTTGAGATTCTGTAAAGAGAAGCAGGATGTATTTTTCTCTAGAAGGTTTATGGACAATATGATGCAGATGCTTTCGACTATATTTCTAAAACTGTGCTTACACAATTTGGTGCCGCTCTTTACATGCATATTGTAATTTCTCATCGCTGCAAATCTATATGACCCAAATCTCAGATATACAAAAGATCCATGTCATGATTCCATTGTTGCGCCATTTAGCATGTCTAGCCTCATTTCTACGTCATGAATGTAACTTGAACTGCTACTTTATGTTGAGCTTGCTATTCAGGATCCACAGTGATGCTTGTGTAATTTGCTGGTCTACATGCTGTTAGGCTGCAAGTTTGTGCATATCATGACATTCATTTATAGTAACTAGAAAAATGAGACTTTCTCTTTCTTGTTAGTTTGCTTAAAACTTGAGCGGTTTCTTTCATTCTAATTTCCTTTTTCTTATCTGCTCTTTTTGATACCTGCTATGGTCATAACCTCACTATCGAATTGCTATTGGTCATCCTGCGTATGCTTCCTTTCATATCGTTGTCTGTCATAATGCTAATTTTTGTCATGACAATTTTCTGATATCATCCTCTGATCTAATTTTTGTATTTGGACATCAGATGGTACCAGTTTTTTTCCAGTGGTGGCATATATCAACGAGGCCCATATTAATTGTTCCTAGCATTGAACTTTCTGGGGCTAGAAATGCTATACTTTACTACTATGTTGCATCTTTTTCATTGCAATTACGCTTCGCTCCCTTTCCTTTTCCAAGTCTCATAGATTAACGGGCAACTCTGCTACACAAAGCTCTCGCCATTGCAAGGTGTGCTCACTGCAGTGCGATTTGAAATTATTCACATTGTTTCATTTTTGCTGCTATTTTGGTTATTTGGTCTCCTTGTTATAGAGATCTCGTAGCTGATAGGTATTTTGCTGCAGTGTTTCTTCAGCTTGTAACCTCTATTTGCTTCCCTCGATACACCTATTATTAGCATACATTTTTTCTTTTTGCCAAGAATAGCAGACTGTACAGAAGTACGCAGGATAACTGATCGTTTATATCTGCATAATGGAAGCGTCAAAGTTTTACTTGTAAGCTTTGGTCTAGTCTGCTATGTTTTGCTCTCTCTTCGCACCCCCACCCCCCACCACCCACCAGAGAATAAGAAAGAGTTGTCTTACTTAACTGACAGTGATCTCGGTTTTTGTTTATTTGGCTGAAGAGGAAGAAGCGCTTGATTATATTGGCTGGGTGATGCAGCTAACACTGGCTTGAAGCTCAGAACACCGATACTCGTTGCTGGGAGAAGAAACTTTGAGTTGTTTGGCTTGGTTGTTTCAGGAAGTTGAACTCGGTTTGGCCGAGTCCAATTGATGATTTTTGCGTTGGCTGATTCACCAAGTTCAAGCTCATGACATACAGATAGAAATAATGTGGCACACATAAACGGAATCAACCAGTATAACCTTGAGATATTATAGGCTAAATTTTTTATGACTTTTTTTTTTTTTTTTGATAAAAGATGAGAATAGCATTTAAAAAGACGTTGTTTAAGTGTTTGGTACAAGAAAGAATTCATCGTGACAAGCCATGGTTTTGCAAAGGAAATACAACAAAATATACAACACCATAAGAAGGTTTCCAAAAGAGGTTTAGTACAAGTGGCAGAGATCATGTTGCAACAAAGAGTCATGTAGCCAGTCTTGATGTACATCAATTCATGCCTGACATGCAAAGGTTGCTAAAGATCTGGTCTCCTTAAGATCAAGTACTGAAGTCCTGGTCATACTATAATAGTGAAAATCAGTAGCTATATAACAAAAGTTGTACAAAAAGGTGTTCACCGTTGCTCGAATAGCTATTTGATGACTTTTATGTCCTAGAGTTTCAATGCAAAAACTTAACATTTCACAAGTGACACTGTCAAACCACAATTTGTTTCACAAAAACTTTAACATTTCGAAAGTCAACTTTTTTTCCTCGCTGAAGTCATAAGGAAGTTATTGACTAATCAATCCAGTGGAGACCCAACTAGTTTCGAAATTAAAACCAAGAGTAGGCAAGGGGTTCACCGTCGGTGCTCCAAATCTACATACAAACACGTAATTTCAATGTGACACGTGTATCAGGTTGTCTTCATTCGTGTAGGTACTCCTAATGGGTCAAAGAGCGTAACAACGGGTCTTCCATCTTGAAATTCGATTGGATACCCCTAGACCCTAGTTATTCTCTACCAACTCAAATTCTGTTTGTCGCTATTTTTTCCTCTATATTTGTAAATTCAAAATTTGTATGTACACCAAAAATGAAAAAGAGGGTCTAAATTAAACATACCCACAATCGAATTAAACGTAACATAAGCAATAACGTCAATTGTTATTGTTACGTGGATTAGAACCTAATAAAAAAAATTACAGTATCGAACATTCCCGTTCTAGTCAACTTAACAACGGTATGTAACATTAGAAACCCCCACCCCCCAAATCTGTGTTTACCTTTTGCAGATTTATTTTTTACTTTCTCCGTGATATTTCTCAGATGACTACATATAGTGTATATATCTGGTCAACTAAGGCACTACAAACACTAAGCAAATTTATATTCCAGCTTTTTCCTCCTTTACCGCCCAAACAAGTTCATCTCTCTCCATTCAAGAAACCCAATTCAAGAACCAGTAAGAAAGATGAGAATGGCGGGAGCAAGACTAGACTGCAAGTTAAACCTCTGCATGACGGTGTTTCTTGTGTTACCCATGTTCTCAAATGGGGCAAGTGTGGGCGTGAACTGGGGTACCATGGCAAACCACAAGCTACCACCAAAGAAGGTGGTTCAGATGATGAGGGAAAACGGGTTTGGCAAGGTGAAGTTGTTTGAGGCTGATGAACAGATTTTGGGCGCTTTGACTGGGACCGAGATTGAAGTGATGGTGGGAATACCCAACAACATGTTGAAGCAGATGAGTGAGGATCCTGGGGCCGCAGCTTCTTGGGTGGACGCTAATGTCACAAGCTATTGCCACAATGGTGGACTCATAATCAGGTTTGTGGCAAAAACTTCCCTCTTTTTTCTACTCATTGGTTCCGCGTTTTTTATATCTTGAATCTGTTTATTGATTGGTTTGCTCTCTGATTTGTTTATCAATGTTCGCGCGCGCACGCGCACACACACACACACACACAAAACACAGCAGAAAACGGATAGTGGTCAACATTTTACCAGTTACTCCAACAATGGTGATGTGAAGTTGTGCCTTTTCCTTATGTTTGTTCTTGACTTTTTCCTTTTTCTGAAGCCATCTTCAACATTTGTTCTCATGAATTGTTTTCTTGATTTAGTTGTATTCTGTTCTGACCATCAATTTTCACGCAGACACACACATTATTGTTGGCATTGATTTCTTGAATCTATTTTTTGGTTAAATAGTACTCTGCTTTGTTTATAAATTGTTGACACACACAAACCACACTAGCAAAAACAAACTTTTCTCATACCCTTTTTTCAACAAGAATAGGTTTGAGTTAAGTGGGGATTTTTCAGTTGTATTTTTGTTTTCTTTAATCACGGTTTCTGTTCAAGCTGTATCCTTGGCCTTTATCACAGGTTTTAGGTCAAGAAGTAAATTGTTTGGTTCTCATCCTCTTATTCAATACTGATCTGATTTTTCTTCTTTTTGCAAAACTAATTAATTTTTGTTTTAATGCTATTTTGCTTGTTACATGAACTTCATTCTGTTGTCATCCCCTCTGTTCAAGAAAATACTCTATGATCTGAGAAATAATTTTTGCAGGTATGTTGCTGTGGGCAATGAACCATTCCTCAACTCCTACAATGGCACCTACCTACAGTCCACTTTACCAGCCCTCAAGAATGTGCAAAATGCCCTCAACCATGCTGGGATCGGGTCACAGGTCAAGGCCACTGTCCCCTTCAATGCTGACATCTATAACTCCCCTGAATCAAACCCTGTTCCATCTGCTGGTGACTTCAGGCCTGAAATCCGTGACCTCACAATCGAGATAGCGCACTTTCTGCATTCAAATGATGCCCCTTTTACCATCAACATCTACCCATTTCTCAGTCTCTATGGCAACAATGACTTCCCTGTGGACTACGCATTTTTTGACGGATCAAATAAGCCTATAAGAGATGGTGATCATACGTACACGAATGTGTTTGATGCAAATTTTGACACGCTTGTTTGGTCTCTAACCAAAGCTGGGTATCCCGACATGAAAATTATAGTAGGAGAATCTGGATGGCCTACTGATGGAGATAAGAATGCAAATACCCAAAATGCAAAAAGATTCAACCAAGGATTGGTTCGAAAAGCTTTGAGTGGACGTGGAACCCCTGCAAGAAAAGGCCTAATAGATGTGTACCTTTTTAGCATCATTGATGAAAATGCCAAGAGCATTGCGCCTGGTTCATTCGAGAGGCATTGGGGGATCTTCGAGTTTGATGGGAAGCCAAAGTACGAAATCGACTTATCAGGTTTGCAAGGAAATAAAGGTCTATTTGCAGTGGAAGCTGTTAGGTATATGCATAAAAGGTGGTGTGTTTTGAACCCTCATGTAAAAGATTTGAAAGACTTGCAAAGAGGGATTGATTATGCATGTAGCCTTTCTGACTGCACTGCCTTGGGATATGGTTCTTCTTGTAACCATCTAAGTGTCCAAGGGAATGCTTCTTATGCATTTAACATGTACTACCAATTTATGGATCAGAACAGTTGGAGCTGCGACTTCTCGGGATTGGCTGTGGTAACAGATGAGGATCCATCAGAAGATCAATGTCGGTTCCCGGTGATGATTGCTCATGGATCTTCAGAGAAGCTGCTGCACAGAACAGCATTCCATATTTTGCTTTTTTTTCTTGAGGGCTTTGTAGTGTTGGTTCTTCTTGGATGTGTAGGAATCATGGCTGTGATTCCACACCGAAGGCCAGCATTCTGAACTCTGCTGCTGGTATGTAGTTCATTTCTGTATATTTCATCTAACCCTTCTGTATATGTGGATGTAAAATGTGCCCTTGGAGCTTTGATGGAGAAAGTTTGAGGTCAGTTGATGCACTTCCGGAGGAGCTGAGGAGAGGCTTGAGTTGCAGGAACTATGGCCACCTACTCCATTTTTCCTTTTACATGGTACATCTTCTGGGTTTTTAATCCTTTTGTGTGTCCTAAAAGAGAGGCTCTTCAATAATGAACAAAGATATAACCATGAAATAGTCCCATCTTCCCTTGACAATACCGGAACAATTGAAAAAACATGCACTCCAAGAGGATACATAAGAGTAGGGACGAAATTGGAAAATTAAATGGACCGGGGACTCCCAATGCAAAAATGTTAGCGTTCTTTGATGATGATTTAAAGACCGGCATTGTAGTATCCATCGGCTTTGTTAAAGTTTTACATCGACTTTATATGGCAATTGGGATCGATCGTTATATATATTGGGCTTCTCTTCTTCTTGAGCATGTTTTTTAGTTAGACACTAAGCTTTAATGGCCGTCTCTCATGGTCTTCAGGTCGTTACCCTACGGCTTCTTTCGGATCTTCAAGTCGCTACCTTAGGATCACTTATTATTCCACATTATGCGTGATGACGGGTGTTAAAATCACACATCGACTATACATGAAAATTGAGATATATTCTATGTTGACAATAGGCAACAAAAACGCAACATTTGAACACCGCTAAAAAAACAAGTTATTGCTTGTACTACTATTATAAAATATTTGTTGCTAGAAGTCTACTATAGTATGGGATTCTAATCCAGCTTGACAAAGCAGACAATTGCCAAGAAAATATATGAGAAGTGTCGATTCAAACACAATTCTATAAATCAAACGCATGTAATCATTCACCCCAAAGCCATAATGCTACTTTGTCAAGCAACTAAGCTAAGATATCTTAGGTTAAATTGGTGGATGTTCATAACGCCACATCGTGACATTTCAAACCTGGTTTAAGCTCCAAACTACATAGAAGGTGGAGATTTAAAGCAGGACTTGCTCTTCATCTTTGGTTATACCGTTTGTTTTAGGTTCGATAAATGTTTATTCTCAATAAAATGAACAGCTTGTTCGGCTTTCATATAATCATTATAAATTGAAATGAAAAGTCCAATTTAAGTAAAACTTTATTGAAAAGGTCGCACCAAAAATATGACATTTAGCGCAATTGCAGAGCGAGACTAATCTTCTATATATCTATTATTTGTATTTATTTATATACTAACTCTTGGGAACTGATCCCTTGTCATTGTAAATAACTTAAGCTAAATTTTCAGCACGATCTGATCGTCCATCCGCGATCTAGTCACTTTTTTTAAGTTTCACCGTCGTCCACCCCATTATGGAGTGGACTTCTGCACGAAAGGTAAATCACCGTCAGTGCTATAATGGAACAGACTTCCGGCTTCCACTCCACAATATGGTAAACGACAAAGTTCACTTTAAAAAAGAAACAGCAGATCTAAATCGCCCACCACGACAATGTGAATGGCTAAATCACGCCGACAACTTAGCTAAAGTTGTCAGCACTGTCACTTCATCATGTATAATACTTATATATAGTATATTGATTTATATATGTATTGAAGTTAGATATTTTTTTCGGTGCTGATAACGATAGAATATCCGGCTTCTGAACTCCGTGAATTCATGTAATAATAATGAGTTTAATTTTTAACAAAGCTCGCCTAGCTAAATATTCACCAGTTCTACAATAAGCTACCGCCACAATAACGAAGATTCAGATTATTACAGAAGGAACCTGCTATAAAGAATAAAACCATGTCGAGCACAACTAAATAGGAACCAAGCTTGAGCAGGTCAGAACACTGGGTACACAAACCACGTCTACGTTTTCATAGCAGATATGGAAACATCAATCTACACTTTTAGTCACACAAGCTGTTCCCATATGGCAAAAGTAGCTAGCAGCAACTGCAGCCCATGTTTGTAAACTTAGTCCTTAGATGACTTGTTGATGAGTGACTTGTGGATATGAGGAATCACACCTCCACCAGCTATGGTTCCTTTGATCAAGGTATCAAGTTCTTCATCACCCCGTATCGCTAGCTGCAAGTGTCTTGGCGTAATACGTTTCACCTTAAGATCCTTGCTTGCATTGCCAGCTAGCTCCAAGACCTCTGCAGTCAAATACTCCAAAATGGCCGCAGAGTAAACGGCTGCTGTGGCTCCCACTCTCCCATGAGCTGTGGTCCTTTGTTTCAGTAAACGATGGATCCGACCAACTGGGAACTGCATATATACACCATAAGAACAATAAAACAGACCCAAAAAAATACAGAATGGAACTCTCAAATACAGTTGTTCAATAATAACGTAGGATGACAAAAAGCCCTCGTATGGATTCATAGATATGCAATTATTGTTTGGTAGATTGTGTTGGAGGAGAGGGGGATTGTCCCGTGAGGGAGGTGTTTTTTTTTTTTTCGTGTGGGTGTGTGTGGGGGAGGGGTGCATTTTAAGAAGATACGGCGTAGAGAGTTTGGGATTCGGTTGTGTCCAGGAAGATCCAATCAAGCTTGGCCTGTGATTTCGCACCAACTGTATTCATTAACATGCATATAGTTCATGCGTGTGTGTCTGTGCACATCCCAAAATGAACGAATTAAATTAGCACAATCACACCCTAGTTACAGAAAATTTCCTAGACCTATCAATTGCAAATTGCAAACTAAATTTAACTGACTGAATTAAAGCAAATCCGATATCAGAGTCATGTACATAAACTATTAGACAAACTTTTCAGTGATACAAGATCTGTGCGTGCATGTGCTTTGATGGATGGTTGAGGGGGGGGGGGGGCAATGGTCTTGGTTAAGAAGATATGGCATAGGCGGAGTTAGGTCTAGGTCGTTCAGACTCGCCCTTGTCCAGGAAGATCTAATCAAGCTTGGCTCGTGTTCGAAACTAACTCTAGTTATAAACATGCATGTAGTATGTGTGGAAGCCCTAAAAAGAACGTATTAAATCAGCACAATCACACCCTAGTTACAGAAAAATTGCTAGATGTATAAATTGCAAACTAAACTTCATTGGATGTATTACAGCAAATCTTATGTCAGAATGATGTAATCAGACATAATTTTGCATCAATACCAGGAAACTACACATGAAAACCTCAATATAGGAGAGTGTGTTTGCGCGCGCGCATGTGTGTGATGGGAGCATACCAGATCTAAACTCAAGATCAATAATAGCAATTAGCAAATCTTTGCAAGTCACATAATGAGGCGTTCATTTAGATTTTAAGAAAAACCATGTTATCATAGTTTAATGCTCATAAATGTGTCTTGTGCATGGAGAGAGAGAAACACGCAGACAAACGATCAACAGACAGGCACATATGTACAGGAGGGAGGGAGGGAGGAACGGTAAGCAGGGTCATGGGGAGAGATTGTAGGTTTTGGTGGGGCATGGCAACTCGTTGGGGTCATGCCAAAAGCAGCCCTAATATAGTATTGTTATCAAGTAGTTGGCTCTTCAAGAATTCCACACTAGTAACAGTGGAGCATAAACACATCCCTTGAACCAAGCTAAACAAGATCAATTCAGATTTGATCAAACCCAATTTGTCTAGAAAATGAGCTCATATATCATATTTAATCCCAGCTCCGTGACTTGTTGAACAAATTTGAATAAACCTTTACCAAGCTATACGGCCCGCTTCATTTGCACCTATAGAGAGATAAGCGGCATAGAAAACGACATTTCTCGCACTACAAATGAGCCAAGTTGCTTGATAGCCCTAAGGAAGACACTAAACTTCCATCACCGAAGTCCTCATAAGAGTCAAATGACACCACAATACTGGTGCTTTTTCATTCCACACAATAACCGCAAAAGGTGCTCTCCAAACTCCTGCTGTTTATTAAGCCTTCAACAAGATTGTACATGATTTTGAAAAGTACATTGATTATGCAACAAGTTAACAATGAAGATTTAAACCACCAAAAAAAAAAAGAGGAAAAGAGGAGTCGTGTATCGCAACAGACTTTGGCCATATG
This sequence comes from Escallonia rubra, assembly GCA_033065855.1. NCBI lineage: Eukaryota > Viridiplantae > Streptophyta > Magnoliopsida > Escalloniales > Escalloniaceae > Escallonia > Escallonia rubra. The sequence goes on along the minus strand of JAVXUO010001463.1, from coordinate 83,387 downwards.
TAGCAATCGCTTGCCTGAATGTCAGTCTCGCTCCCGCTTATGCTCTGCTCTCTCGCTAGCATATGCATCCCAATTCTGCCCGTACCACGCAGTCTCTCCCTCTCCGCTCCCAGTCCAGCTCGATGAACACAAAACTTAAATTTAATCTTTCTAATTCATTTGGTTGGTCTGTTTATTTGGCTTGCCTGTTGTATGTCCCTTGAACTCTTCTACAGACAGTATAATGAGATACTTTTTTTCTATTTGTTTGCTAGTATTGTGAAGAAATATGCCCCATTTATATTTACGGATCTACAGCCAAAAGCATATAGCATATCTAAGGATCTTCTTATTGAACATGTGTATTGAGTTCTTAAGTTCCTGCACAGTCATCAAAGTAAAAAATTAAACTTACCTAGTTTATTCCACCTATAAGCATCTATGCTGCGTGAGAACATTCATCCCCTTAAGCCATAGTTGTTGCCATGTTTCTAAGTTTCTACGTAAGATAGCCAACTGACTTCCATCCATTTGCCATCCTTCAGTTACTTCCATTATCGAAATCCCCTTGATCTATGGAGACATGTCTTCTGCCCATCATTTTATGCCATGCCACATATAACATTTAGCGCCAGGCAAAATAGGGCATTTTTAAAACTCTTACCACAAGATGCTGAGAATAGGGTGCTTCCCACCAACACAGTTCACCAATCCCTAGATTATACAGTTTTACTAAAGCTTCATCGCACATTTATGAGCAGTAAGAACTTTCCTATAGTCCAATGTTAGTGTGAAATCTTCAGTCAAACAAGATACCGTCTGTTCAGCCTGAGTATTTTCTCCCTATACCAAAATCCACTCAAAACATTATCAATTCACTCTAAAAAAGAATGACGTTCCTATTTAACAATAACAGGAGTAGCTAGCACCTATTAGCTACCTTCAGTGCAACTACGAATACAGAATAGAGGAGCAAGGCCTCCATTCCCTAATTTGGGAAATAGGAAAAAGGCCTTGACTTATGCTTGTAGGTATATTTATCCATATACCTCTTCATACAAGACTTAAAGGGATCTTATTTAGGCTTTCAGTAAGGAAAGCCTTACCTTAGAGGCCACTAAGACTAGGTGTTATTTCATAAAACTCTTTTCACTAGATGTTAAGCCTTTGGATCTTTCTGCAACCAGTATTCTCACCACTCCTTAGGCTCTACGAGTTTATTAAAGTTCACTGTGCAATCCTTTGAACAGAAGATGTATCCAATTTAGTCAAAAAACTCCATTCAAACAAGATTCCCAAATTGACCAGCCACTCAAAGTGCTCAACCTAAGCACCTCCCATCTACATAGTAACACCCCATTAACAAAATTTGTGTCGCTCAATCAATTTTCACCACTCTTTCTTACTTTATCCATTCACTCACTATATTACATGCATCACTCCTAAAATCAAATTCAAGAAAGGTCCATCTCAGCCCTTATATCAACATGGGTTACACATAATTTCATTCAATATAGCTCAGCTTAGCAAAACCTGATTAAAGAAAAGCAACAAAAAAAACAGATTTAGTCGTGAATAGACTTCTTGTAAACATCTAAACAGCAAAAAGAAAAACAATATAGCTAATTTTTTATAAATTAGTCGATTTTCACACGGGTCAATCTTGTATACACCTTACGCATGCAATCAAAAAACCAATAAAGCTCAAAACTTTTCAACTGACCCTGTAAGAAGAAACAATTACCTCCACTACCCAATTGTGCACGTTCCCAAAAAGGGAAAAAATAGAGAATCAAATACAATCGTAAAGAGACTTGTTGTAAGTAAATATTTAAATAGCAAAAGCGAAAAAAAGGGGACCTGGAGACCGGCACGAGAGGAGCGAGAGATGGGTCGCTTCTTGTCCTTCTCTTTGTCCTTATTGGCCGAGATCTTTCCCGTTATCAACCCCTTTGCTCCTTTGCCCGACATTTTTCGTCAGATGAATTTGCAGAGAGAAATGGGGGATTTTAGCAGCAAGATTGAGTTTTTAGGTATTTATACAAGAAATCCGTGCTAAGGAACCACTTTTAGTTTACCTTTTTTCTATAATAAAGTAGATTTTTTATTTTATTTTTTTGAAATGATAAAGTAGATTAAGTCTAGTAGATGTTTGACTTGTCAAATTTGTTTATTTTATTTTTTAGTGAATTGTTATCAAAGAAAATAAGGGGGTTTTGTCAAAAAGTAATCTTGTATTTCCAAGTATTAATGGGCAAAAATTGCCTTTTGAGTTACTTGTCTTCCTCTTTTTCCTTTCAATTATACTTTTCATTGGCGTTCGAAGCTTCTCGATCAATTGGTTCTTATTAAAATCAAACTGCGATTTAATTTCTTCAACCATAGTAATGATGGTGACGGTTGCACTGTGATTTTAGAGTTAGGCAGAGGTTGACCATGTGTACAGTCGGGGGACCATGACCACCTCCTATATTAGCAACATGTTATTTAGTAAGAGCCCTAACGTGTTATTTAGTAATGATGGTGACGACTGCGCTGTAATTTTAGAGTTAGGCAGAGGCTGACCCTGTGTAGAGTCAGGAGACCACGACCACCTCCTATATTAGCAACGTGTTATTTAGTAAGAGCCCTAACTTAGAAAAATGGGAAGTTCTAGCATATAATTTGGGGAATCAATAAGTTCACTCCACAATTAAATTCTCTTGCTCCATTCTCTAACTAAAAGTTGAATTTGTACTACAAATAATTGCTATTAAAAATTATTTGGAGTTTATGGGAGTTTAACTTTACTCAATCTCATATAAACCTCTAATTTTTAAAAATGATAGGTACGCGTTCAAAAGAGTTAATGAGATCATTTGTATTGTGCATGTCTGACAATAAGAAGTGAGCCTAGAATCTATAAGCGTGTGTAAAAGTATTAACCACCATGTGAATGTGATACATGTACTAATGCACATAGACACAATTTATGCGCTTCGTATGAAATTGAAAAGTACAAAATGCTTTAAGTTTACTATAATGTTACTCGTTGCACCAAACTTGCTCATATTAAATAAATTTTATTGCACTAGCAGTTTGAAGGAGAAGGACTGATGGGCTCACCGAATGGACGCCGCCAAGGGGGATGGTGACTTTCTTGACGGAGGAGGAGGGAGGACGGATCGCCAAGGCGAGGTAGGAGGATGAGGTGAGGTTGTCGACATTGTCATCGCTGTGTGGAGGTTTTTTTGTCGTCCTTAGTTTGATATTGCACCTTAGTAGATTAGCTCGGAGGTTGAGATGTTATAAATTTCGATCTGATCACAATGGTCATAATTGACCTGAACTAAAAAAAATCGTGTCCATCACTACTAGGAGGAGATAAAAGTTGCATTGGCCATAACTGTTATGGTTTTGGCAACAGAGATTGTCTATGTGAATTCAAAAAAAAGTCTTTTTTTTATAATAAGATAATAGCATTGATAATTGAAAGGTTACAAAGTTTGCCCAACGGCATGTAAAGGTCACGACATTCTTGTGACTTAAACGTATACAAAGCCATTTAGGTCATAAATTAATGAATAACCTTTAAGCCTATACACATTACAATTAAGCTGAAGCAGAGCATATCCTACACTTCAACTTAACTTTAAGTAATATGTCAAAGGCCTAAAGGACCTATTGGAACAAAAAACACGGTAAAATAAACGAGGAAGACAACATGGAACCGCACAAAACAAAGGTGTACATGACTACCTATGCAATCTCAGCACAAAGACGAGGGCGAAGGCCATCAACGCTACAAATTTCAGACATTCCACGGGCAAAACCAACACCAAAAACCGCTAGTCGGGGCAACGACCCAAACGAGCACACCCAACAGGCCACTCCCTAGTTCATTCCACATCCCTCCCCCCTCTCCCCAAAATCCCACCTGCAAACCCAAAGCAGAACCCTGACTACCTCGGAAAAAAACCCCACCCCACCCCTCCCAAGGGCCCCCCCCCCCCCACCCCAAACACTAAACCCCACTCCCCACCCGAGGCCCTGTCCCCCCCCCCCCTCACCCTCCCAAGGGTCACGGTACACCCACAGAACCCCTAAAAAACAAGGTTTCAAAATAAAATATTTTTTCTTCTTCTTCTTCTTTCCAACCCCAGACTAGAGAGCCCCCACAACCAGCAAAAAATATGGTGCCTCAGTGAAAATCCGGTCACCTGTGGCAAACTTCAGGTCGCTGCCGGCGAACTTCCGGTTGTCTCCATTGATGAAACCTCTGGCCCTCGAAAGCCGCTTCACACATGCACAGGTAGAGATCTACCGCCGGCCATCTCAACGAGTAGATCTTTCAGATCTAGTAGATCAAGACTAAGGTCAAGATCTACATAGATCCGATTAGATCCGGCGATTTCTGAGCGGGATCTGAGCGTCACCATCTCCAATCACTCTTGTTGCCGCTACTTCGTCTTCCACCCATGGTTGCTGCCGGCCACTGTTGCCCTCCTCAAACCACTAACACAAAAACGGAAAGGAACAAAGAGACGGAAACGAAAATGGAGGGGAGAGAGAGGTAGCCATGAAGGCCCCCCGGGGGTAACGGCGACGAGTTTTTGTGGTAGGCTTTAGAGAGAAAGCAGAGAGAAGTTTAGAGAGAGAAAGAGGTCAGGGAAGCAATTCAAAAATAAGTCAAGGCGACTAAAAATGAATCAAGTCAAATATATGTGGGGATCCGGAAATATTACCTTAAATTGGGTTCTGCAAAATACGTAGAAGTTTTTGATTTCTCTATCCCGTCGAGCATGTTTGAGAATAATCCTGATCGTACAAACAAAAAGATCAGCAAAAAACGACACCTTAGTCTCGAGAAGAGTCTAAAAAATAATTTAGAGTCGACTAAATCCACGCATTTTTGTTGCTTAAAGAAGAATGACGACGCTTCCAAATTTTTAGTGACAAAGGGCTAGGATTTAGTGAAAGAATACCTTTCTACCCTTGAAGGCATTTGGTTAATAATATATGACACCGGATTAAGATCAGGCTAAAGTCACCGCTACCCAAAAATAAATGTGATAAAAAGACCAATAAATTCGAGCTGCACAGGGAATAAATTCCTTTGCCAGGAATAATGGACCCTACTTAATTATTCGAAATATCAAGCTAACCTGAATTCCCCTATTTAGAGAGCCAGAAGCATACATATTTTGGTACTCTAGTATATATGCATTATTACAGTCGAAAGCTTAAGAAAAATACTTTTTTGCTTTATGCTTCTTATATTTGGAGTTGCTCTTATTTTGGGTCATTACTCGTAATGCACTATTAAAGTCACCCCATCCGAGGTTTAAGCCTTGGCATAAGCTACTAATGAGATCAGCACCTCTTGATCCCCCCCCCCCCCCCCCCCCCCATCCGATTTAGTCGAGCATATTTGAGAATAATCCTAATCGCACAAACAAGAAGATCAGCAAAAAACGACACCTTAATCCCAAGAAGAGTCTATTAATTTAGAGTCGACTAAATCCACGCATTTTTGTTGCTTAAAGAAGAACGACGACACTACCAAATTTTATAGTGACAAAGGGTTAGGATTTAGAGAAAGAATACCTTTTTGCCCTTGAAGGCATTTGGTTAATAATATATGACACCGGATTAAGATCAGGCTAAAGTCACCGCTACCCAAAAATAAATGTGATAAAAAGACCAATAAAACCGAGCTGCACGGGGTATAAATACCTTTGCCAGGAATAATGGACCCTACTTACTTTTCGAAAAATCAAACTAACCTTGAATTCCCCCATTTAGAGAGCCAGAAGCAATACATATTTTGGTACTCCAGTATATATGCATTATTATGGTCTAAAGCTTAAAAAAATACTTTTTACTTTATGCTTCTTATTTGTGGAATTACTCTATTTTGGATCATTACTCCCAATGCACTATTAAATCACCCCATCTCGAGGTTTAAGCCTTGGCATAAGCTACTAATGAAATCAGCACCTCTTGATCCCCCCACCCCACCCTAAAAAGCTAGAATAAGCTACTGAACGAAGTGTTATTCTGAGCGACGCTGTGGTGGTTGGTAGTGGCGGTAGCTTCAGGCTCGATCGTCGGTATTGGTGACGCATGCGGTTGCACGTAGTCTTGGCGTTGCCAAGTATTGGCTTATCAGGACAGTACGCCTGTTTGGCTTTATCTTGTGTTTTCTGTGGTTGACTTGTCTATTAGTTCTTTGGACTTTTCTTTGTCTTCTGTAATTGACTTGTATTTTGACTTGATGTATAATTTCTTCAGCTTCTTCCTTCATTTTGGGTACGTCCTTGTTTATCGGTAGTGTCTTGGTTCGCATAAAGGCACGCTAATGTTTTATGCAGGTAGCCTTCAATAAAATTTATTGGCGTTAGAACCGCTTATTCTATCGTCATTCTCGGTTATACTAGGAGGCTTGCTTTTGTGCCATCCTTGTCTGATATTACGCTAGTGTGAGTGTGCTATCCTGTATTTTTTCTTTTCAATATACTCTGTCTTATATTGCATGCTTATTGATAATGTGAATATGATTGGTAGAGTTTTGTCCAAAGCCCAAAAAAAGAAGTGGTGTTCTAATAAACAGCACTGATTTGACTCTCCAACATATCCTCCAAGCAAGCTGAACAAGTACAGTTCTTTTTTCTCATTTTACAAGAAATGGAGAATGCATCATAACTAAACCAAGATTGTCATTAGAAAGGTACACCATATTCCGGGCATAACCTGGCCATATCAGGCATCGCCTAAGTTTTCCTTCTCTATGGCATTTGCCTCGTCTGCAATCTGGAAACCCTCAATCTTGCGCGAAACTTCTTCTACACTTACCTTGACCTTTCCGATTGAGCCATTTGTCGTCATTGCCTCGTTGTTGTCTTCGTGTGTAAGAGAGCCCGTCTGCCATATTCTGATCGTTCCGTCCTCGGATCCGGAGGCATAAGTTTCCCCTCCTGGGGAAAACCGAACACAATGTACAGGACCATGGTGACCCTTATTGCATGCTGCATCCAAGAGAAAATTAGCATTAAATAATGATGGGAAGGTAACAAAAATTGAAGATCCCCAGCACGTACCAATTTCTTCCCCTGTATGGAAATCAAACACGCGAAGCCACATATCTTCTCCCCCAGCAACAAACTTGACCCCATACTTGGGTTCCAAAGAAGCCGACTCTACAGTACAAGGCATGTCGTAGCTCTTCACCAATCCAAAGCTGGAAACCAAGACGTAAATCAGCTAGAAACCTTGTACGCCAAAATTCTAGCAGACAAGCAGGCCAATTCTAGCCTGAGACTTACTGATTTGCGTCCCAAAACTTAACACTAAAGCCATCAGCAGTTGTGATATAACGGCCATCTTGACTCACTTCCGCACTAGTCACAGGCGATTTAGTCTCGAGTGTACGTTCTATGCTACCAGTTCTTACGTCCCATAATCTGTATAATCACAACTTCAATTATTATGGGCCAGGTTGAATGAAGCATAACACAACCATGCAATCCCTGGCTGTCTTAAGAGTATTGAGAGAAAAAAAAGGTATTTCTAAATATTTTTTTATCGCATCTAAGAATCCAAGTTTAAGTGTCACCAAATCATCAGAACAGGAGCAAAATTAGAACATCATCAACAGGTTAGCATTCACAAGTGCAGAGATGAAAAGAAAATAGAAAACATGCCTCAGGGATATTAGGTTAAGGGATTTTGACCGGCTCACATGTGCATGTACAACTGACAAAAAAATCAAATGATGGATGGACCCAAAGTTTCTATGTACCTACATGTACTGTTCTCTATATCCTCTTCCCAACCTTGCCTTACCAGAAACCTCTAAAAGGTTGAGGTGCGGCAATTGCAAACCTTTGATACATAAAAGAAGAAAAACATAACTGTCAAAGAGTATATTATACTTGCTGGTTTCCGATTTGCTTTGCAAGTTACAGCAATCATCATTCCGATTCTACCAGCTACTACCGGTTCACCAAAAATCCTTGTCTTATTTTCTATCCGCATTCTACAACACTTAAATTTCTCATAGATAATCTTCCCGTCCAACAAAAAGTATTGCTGATGTATGAGCATAAGGAATAACTTCATACACTGCTCATATAGTTGTCCTAATCATTTCATAGATCCCTATTTCTTGAAGAACTTCATCAGAGGAAACCTTCTTATTGGATGAACCCCTCTAGACCTCTAGTAGCTCGCAGACATCCTTTTCTGGGGTAGTTTAGCTCCATTAATGGGCTACAATATCAAGTGTGCCAATGATTAGAAGGTTATGCTAGCATTGCTGGTTCTGGCGCAGAGGACGGGGTAGATGGCAACCAGCAAGGAGGAGTGAGGAAGATAAAGTTAAAGTGGGGTTTGGGAGATACAAGTATTAATGAACAAGCTAGAGATATTGACGACATTAAGCTTCATATACCAAATAAATTATCAGACTGTAAAAAGGCATGAATCCAAGTAAAATATCTAAACAAAATTAAGAGCTTTAACAACACAGTATATACTGTACAGTGCAATGATACCTAACACCACCCAAATCAGTACAGGAGCTTAAAATTGTCTGATCACTGTGAAGCCACGCTACAGTTCTGATAGAGCCAGGAGACTTGTCTACTTCTCTAGGAGGTGCATCGGGGCGATTCAAATCATAGATACGAAGAACTTTCTCGACTCCCCCAGTAAGTAGAAAATTAGTGTCCTGTCCCAGAGAAAGAATGGGGGAGGAGAAAAGGATGAGAACTACAGGCAAGCTAAATAAAAAGATAATAATTATCTCATGCCTCAAAGAGCAAAAAAGCTAATGTAGATTGATAAAAGTCAGAAAAGCTAAGTTGACTCAATCAAATTGAGTATTGAAATTCCAATAACTAGGAGTGAAACAAGCCGAGCTGAGACGAATAGTAGGCTACCCCGCTTGTGTACTGAGATTGTTGCTTGAACTCGGCTCAAGCTCAAAAGTGGGACAGGTATCACCCAAGCTCACAGCTCGAGCTCAAAGTTTAGACTCAAATTTAATCTATATGTTTCTTTTCTTTTATATATATTCAGAAGTAGGAAGACAAACTTCTCCTTTCCTTTTCCTTGAATACTTAATCCAAGAAAATGATTTCTTGGTTCAAGCTAAGACAAGAATAAACAACCAGAAACTAGAATATATCCATCAAGGAAAGTAATGGCTAGCTTAATCAGGAGGGTAGAGAAGCCAGTACAGCTATTGAAACTATAACGACCCTCGGGAGCTGAACTTATCCCAAGCTATACTCCAGAAAACAAATAAAGGTCACAAGCCTAATGAGTCAAACTTTGGCTTGTTTTTTCTTGCCAACTTGGGCAAGCGATAAAGCTATTGAGTCAAATAAGTGGTCTTGTGTACACTTGTCACTCTCAAAAAGCGAAAGAAAAAACTCTAAGCAATGGAGAAAGGTGCCAAGGGAAAATCATTGCTATTAATCCAGGTCAAGATTAAAGCTACCACCGTTTTTAGTTACGTAAAAAATGTTCTTAGAGAGCACCAAATGAGATGTAACCTCTCAAACAGTTTCCAAACCATAAAAAACTCAGCACAATAGGCATGCTGTTTTAACATAAAGTTCCCAACAAGTCACGTAGACATCAAAACCAAATCTTCAACACCTTCACATGCCTTTGCTTCTGAACTACGCCAAGGAAAAGGTATTATGGAGGTTCCTCCAACGCAATCACCAAGACTATTCAGCAAACCATATCTTAAAAACTCCCAAACTTGTCAATGAGGAAGAAAACAAGTATAGCAGAGTCATTATGGTATGTGATCGAATCTAGAGAAATTAGAGCGCCTCGCTAGAAGATCCTTGTCTCTGGCTCAGACCCATTGAAAACTATTAAGGATTTATTTACACTTTTAGTAGGATTTTATTTGCGTATTGATACAGGATTTTCAAAGATCTAGAATTTGATCAGTTTCCTTTGATGTTAGTGGTTTGACTTTATAGATAGGCCTCTATGTAATGTACAAATTAGCTTTGGCACATTGACATATAGTATTAAACATTCAATCCCCTTGCCCCTACAGTATTCTCTTCTTGGTCTCCCTGATTGTATAATAGGGCTTTGAAACGTCTAATTTCTCTTCTCGCTTTCCCCCTTCTCTTCAACCTGTTCTGTATTGCTTCTATCTTGAGTCTCGTGCCTCTTCTATGTAATAAACCAAACTAATGAAAAGTCTCCTTAGTTTTGCCTATCGTCAAGGTTTTCCCCAAGAAAGAACGTAATGAAAAGAATCCCCGACTAGGGTGCGCGATCTCTGGACAGCCTTTAAGAAAAAGCTTCAAAAGGTCGATTTCAGGAGAGAATCCGATAGAGGGATTTAACCTAAACACCCTCGAAGAAGGATTACACGAAAGGAAGTATAAGCTCCCAACACTGAGGGACCAATAAATCCACTAGTAGAAACTGCAAGCTAATCCTGTCTCTAAGTAGGATTACCACTCCTCTGAGTAATGAATCTCAGAGGCAACAGCCAAAGACTACAAAAACTAGAGATCTGACTTCAACCAACGGAAAAGAAAATCACCGAAAAGGAGGGTACAGAGCTCAGAGCCTTGTGACAACTTCATCAATATTTTCTTTCTTTTGCTACAGAGACAAAAGAAGAACCAACAATAATACAGGCAGTTCTTCATGGAAATAAACATGGGTAATTGCCTGCAAAGAGGTAAACTGTAAACCTGCTAAGATAAGGATCATAGTAGGATTAAACAGCATATAAGGCCCATACCACATAACAATATCTTTGTAAGTATAATTTTAAAAGAAATATCGTTATCGCGCGTGGCACTTCAAACATAATAACTAAAAGAAACAAATATTTCAATTCGAGTCTACCAAAGTCATAATTGTACGAGTGTGATATACAGACGGGGACATATACCTCTGAAAAAGCACAGGCCCGAACGATGTGCTTGTGCTCAAATGAGTGTAGTTCACCACCTGTTAATGCATCCCAAATTTTCCTACATTTGGAATAGGCACACAATGTCAATCGCTGTACGGATTCACATATAAAGAAAAAAGTAATTAATGATTCAAGACTTAGTTTTAAAAGTTTAACCCAATGCATGCTCATATCCAGATCTCAGACCTCCAATTGGAAAATTTTATATCTCGTAGCACAGGATAGAAAGGAAATTGACATAGAGAAACACAAAGAGAGTGGAAGCATCTGGTTACTAAATACTACATTAACACATACTAAGTGCGAAATAGCCTACCAAACTTGGCTACAAGTAGAAACAGGAATTATGTGAAAGCGTAATCCAGAATTTCTCAGTACTAGCCACGGAGACATAAAAAGAAACCAAATGATTACCCAGGTTTCCCAACCTAGAAAAATTGTAATGAATGTGGTTTCTTCATCTGGAGAAACTTAAGGAGAGTTTGAATAGTGATAACCCCTACTGTCACGTAAAGAAACATAGGGCGATAGTCAAATATTGTTTCATGTATGGAATTCAACTTTGAGAAACTGGTCTTTTGCAGACCCATCCACTGGGGAGGGGATTGGAAGTTCGCAACATACGCTGTGAAGTCAGCCGAACCAGATGCAGCACGTAAAGCATTTGTATCCAAGCAGCAACTCCATACTGCACCCTTATGTCCTTCAAATGTTCCAACCCAGTCTCCAGTCTCACCATTTCGAAGCATGGGAGTAGAATCTGATCACATAAGAAAATCAATTCATGTTTCAGTGAAGAAATTAGTATCTTCAAGAAAAAGGACACTATCAGCTAATTAAAAATTTTACTGAACACCCACAATGTAATCTATATGATGTAACATGAATATATTGCAAGGAATAGAGCAGTTATTAAGGTTACTAGGATCCAAAAGCCAATCAAAAAGATAAAAAGGCAAAATCTTCAACACATCTCCTAATTTTGCATCCTTTATAGGGTAGTCAAGCACTCTGATCTTGAGAGGTATCGAAGTTGCAATGTTCCATGATGAAGAAGTATCAACTCCACATCAATCAGAAGAAGAAGATTGGATAATTCAAACAATTTTGTTCTAGGTATTCACATTATTCGCAGCCAAGATTTCTACATAGGCATTGCGAGTGTTTTGACTGTCCTATATTCTTTGCTGAATCAACTTAAAACTCATACTGCTATAAGTAACTTGAGTAAAAGAAAAAATATAAAAACATAACTACTAATTTAATGTCTAAAACTTCCATTGACTGCATGACATTGAGAAGCACCACTTAGCGCATCTTACAGGGGTGAGGAGAAACGATAAAATGAAATGAATGCAAGATGCTAAAGCTAAAGGCAAATTAGGAGGAGGGGCCACAATAACGATGTGGAGCTAGTTAATATAGCATATTTGTCCTCCAACAACAACAACAAAGTGTAATTCAGAAGCTGATTTCACTTCCTAAAACAACTGGAAGGATAATTTGATTCCCTTCCCAATAAAACAACTGGAAGGATAATTTGATTCCCTTCCCAATAAATTGTGAGGAAAGAAATAGGTGAGAGCGTGGAATGATCAATTAGACTTTTTCTCTTGGTATAGGTCCTGATATAAGTCATACAAATGTGTGCAAAGGTTTATGGAATGCATTAAATATCTTTATTGCTGCTTTGTTGCTTCTAGTGAGGCCTCTCCTTTTTCAGTTGATTGTTGTTTTTCCATTGGCTTAGTTGTTTTTGACTATGGATTGTGGATATGTATGGCAACTAAAGGAGTTCTTGCCATTCTTCATATACATGCAGCTACTTTTCTTTCCGTCTGTGTGGGGTGGGGTACACGGATGCTCCAGCTTCTTTTGTGAATCGCAGAATGTGAGTAGAACTAAGAAAATCAATCTTTAATTTACAAGCGCCTGCATGCCATAGTATTATGTAAGAAGATACTGCAACGTCAGCAGACTGTAATATGTCACAATTTCCAGCATAGTTCTCGGTATCTTCCGATACGCGATATGGACATAAAAGGATAGCAACCGGCACAAGTATCTATATTCACATTGTCTTGCATGTATCGTACAACACGAAATCTTAAGCAATACTCCCAAGTATAAAACATTTCAAAAAAGTGAAGGTGCATTCCACTCTGAACACCAATACCATAATCAAAGCTTGTAATCAGCACCTTCATGCATAATCCTGAGGTATCTAGATGGCACAAACGCCATTTAACTTTCGTAGTTTAGACATGTGAAACATTAGAAACCCGAATCCAACTACCAAGACCTCATATTGCTAACCTTATGTAGAGTGTCATTGAGGGTGATTGAGAGTGTGAGTGTGTGTCAAGAAAAGTAAGCAACAGACCAGTCGTCATATTTCCGAGAAATCAAACTTTAGGCATATAAATACGCATTGGCATGAGAATGATGATGGCATACCCTTGCTGGCACTGATGAGGAAGAACCCATCTGGGGTAACTGGACTGTAGGACAAATCCACCACCGGCCGTGAATGGCCGTGACAGACCAAAGGCACCGCCACCCTCTTCTTCTCCATCCCTCACAAACTCAACAAACCCCTAAAAATTAAACTTTGAATCTAATAACTAGCTCAGGTTGGGCAAAATTCAACAAACCCACCTTATCTAATGATGTAAATTGGCAAAAGAAGTTTAAAGATCTAATGTTACACAATCAAAAACCTATCTGCAGATCAAAGGTTATAGAATGTAGTGTATAGAGGTGTATATATTTGTAGGAACACGGGTGGGAAACGTGAAGAATCCACACCTCCCTTTGAAGGTATGTTATTTTCCCCTTGGAATTGTAAAGCTCGTGGCAATACAACCGAAGTGAGATATCAGGGCTAGGCACATAGGAAAGCGATTGCGGTGGGACGGGTACTGGAGTAGGATGGGCAGTGGAGTAATCTTGGGCTTCTATCTTTTTAGTAAGGTTGGTGTAGATAAATTCATCAAATTTTTTTTTCATGCAAATTAAGGAGTTAAGTTATATATTATATATTTTTTATTCTACCTTTTGCGATAGAGGAGAGAAAAAAAATGTGGGTCGGATAGAGAAAATTGGTTCGTAGAGTGTTAAATGTGAAAAGAAAAATAAAATTAAAAAATGTAAGAAAGTGAGTCAGAAGAGAAAAATGAGTCTGTAGAGAGAGAAATAGAATAATAAAGTGTAAAAAGGGTAAATATATATAAAAAAATTCCTATAAATTTTTTCTTAATTTGACAAATGAACAATTTTTATGGGACAACCAAAAATATATATATATGATCAATTTATGTGAGATAGAAGGGGTATATGTTTAGAGAATTAAAAATGAATGACTCAAATGATTTACAAATTTATCGGTTAGTACAAGTATACATGACAATTTTGTATTTGTATTTTCTAGTTGCCAACACGCAAGATGCTCGTAATGGTGATGGTGGTCAAAGAGGTGGTGATGGTGTAGCGGTGGTTTGTGGTGGTGGCGATAGGCAGGCAGAGACATGATGGTCATCTAGTGGAGGTGGCAACACCATGATGGCGACGGTGGTGGCAGTAGCATTGAAGTCATGGTGGTGGTGTTTGTTGTGACCACAGTGGTTGTGGTGGTGGTGATGTGCGGCGGCGGCTAGGTGGTGGTATGGCACTAAGCACATGGTGGTTATGGTGGTGGCTATGGTGTTATGGAGGTGGTTGTGCTCAAAGAATTGCAATATGTGTGGTAAAGATGGCTTTGGTCATGGTAGCAGCATTTGTGAAGGTAGTGCTAGTATGGCGGCTACGTTGTCGAGGTGGTTTCGCTCAATATGGCAATGACTTGATGGCAGTTGGTGGCAACTGCGTAATGTTCTTTTTGAGGACTTCTGATCATCTCACTTAAAGAGTCCTCTCTCACTTAATTTTTTTCGTCCATTTTAAACATAAGTTAATTTCTTAAGTGATACGAGATTGAGCATCCTCAAGCACACTTAATTAAAAAAAAAAAAATTTAAATTTTAAGTGTTTAATTGCTTGTCAAGGACAAGCAAAGTTAACCTCTTATTCTATTTTGTACTGTAATGTACAACTTCAATTACTCTCATGTTGAAGAAGCATGGTATCTACTCCCGATTTAATATATTTGCATGATTATGCACTTGTAACTTTGCTCAACCCTTGAACATCTTCACAATCACATAAAAGGTAAAGAGACCAGGGTTAGTTAAGACAAATGGCTTGGACCTGAACCAATTTTGTGGGGTATTTCTTTGTTGTTAGGGTTAGAACTGTAATTTTTTAAGGATCTGTCTCATATCAAAGAATAAAACTAAAAAACTCACAACGTACAAAAGATGCAAATAAGAGTTACATTTCGAGCTGGTCGAAACAACATTAAATGCATTTAAGAAAGTTTGACTCCCAATACTCCTCTCCTCAATGGAAGTTGCCAACGGCGTGTATAACGGTATAACGGTATTTCTGAAGTTGATTAAGTTTTATTCTATGAAAATCGCCATGTTTTTCTCATCCAGACAAGTTTCATAAACGGTGCATACTATGTATAACTTAACCGTGTTTAATCACACGTGAATACCATTGAGGTAATGAAGTCACTCAAAACGTCATTATATACGGAAAAAAACGGCATTATATACGAGATTCTCTTAACATAGATGAACACCACTGAGACCCTCAAACGGAACCAAGTTAGAAAAGCCAGATAATAAGAACCAAAAAATATACTTCTCCTTTTGTTTTAAAATAATTGATCTAGTTTGACTTACACAAAGGCTATGTTTGTCATTTTTTTTCTCCAGTTTTGCAAACTGGACAAAAAAACGCGTTTGGCACAAAGTTTTCGATTTTTTTTTTCTTTCTTTAGTTTTGAAAACCAGTTTTTAAAACATGGCTGTTTTTTAAAACTCCCATTTAGGAGTTTTGGATTTTCAGTTTTGGTTTTTATTTTGAGATCACCACCACCCTCCCACCGCCAGCAGTCACCGCCCACCGCCGGCCGGCCACTACCACGTCCCACCACCGCCACCGCAAACCACCAGCAAAGAAAAAATTCAAAATAAAAACTAGGTAATTAAACACCAAAAAAAAAACTGGGTAATCAAACACCTATTTATTTTTTGTAAAAAATAAAAACTAAACTAGTTTTGGTTCTTATTTTTTTGGAAACAGAAAATCAAAACTGGAAGTGATTTCAAACGCTACCAAAGTTTAGGATATTGTCAATTTTTTTGGCCTTTCGCAACAACCAGTCATGGACCCACCAAACTATGCCTTATATCCTGTTTGTCTGTTTTGATATTCAAATCTTCATGGTATACCGATTTTGATACCTATTATTAAAGATTAAAAGAA
This sequence comes from Escallonia rubra, assembly GCA_033065855.1. Lineage (NCBI taxonomy): Eukaryota > Viridiplantae > Streptophyta > Magnoliopsida > Escalloniales > Escalloniaceae > Escallonia > Escallonia rubra. Next base: position 67,090 of record JAVXUO010001463.1, on the reverse strand, counting down.
AAAACTTTGTATCCTCAGACCCTTGCCTTCTTAATCTCTTGGGTTTCATTCTTCTCATGATTTCCTTCTTTTCTTATCCATTGTATTGAACTAAAGAAAGCGTTGCAAGATTGAACATTACTTAGCAGATATTACATCTCATTGCCTAGGACCAACGTTAGCATATAGTTATATCACTAGTTTTCAATTCCGCCAAAGTTCACGTTGTAGACCAGGAATACTTATCTGTTCGTATTTTGCTCCAATAAAAGGTTGAGTGTGAAACATGGAAATGGTCTAAATTACACTAGCTCATCAGCTCAACACCAAGGTAGTGTTTGCATTCACTTAAGTTTTCAGTTTTTCTCCTGTTTTTGTAAACGGGAGAAGAAGAAAAAAACGTGTTTGGCACACAGTTTTCGTTTTTTTTCTTTAAGTTTTTTAAACAGGGCTTTTTTTAAAACTCTTATTTTGGAGTTTTGAGTTTCCACTTTTGATTTTTGTTTTAAGACCACCACCGCCACCTGCCACCACCCCTGCCACCGCCACCCGCCACCACCACCAAAGAAAAAATTCAAAATAAAAACTGAATAATCAAACACTGGAAAGAAAAAAAAACTCAAAAAAAAAACTATATAATCAAACACCCAATTTGTTTTGTAAAAAATAAAAACTAAACTGGTTTTGGTTTTTGTTATTTTGAAAACTGAAAACCAATACAGCAAGTGATTTCAAATAGACTCCTAGTTGTCGCAATTTCAACGCCTGAATGTCGCAACTCAATGCCTACTTGCCGCACATTCCAATGCCTGGTACACCAAGTTGCCCCGCCTTGTCGAATGCCTGACGCATGCCTTGTTGACATACCACGCCTAGTTGTTTCTAACCTCAACAACTATTCTAAGAAATAATCACTCACTTAGTCACTTCAACTTCAGCCCTGCTTGGTCACACCATAACCGCACAATCAAATTTGAAAAAGAAAATAAGGAACCAAATTAGAAAAAGAAAAATCAATTTTTTTTCTTAATGGAATCGTATCATAAATCTGGATTTTAAAAATCCTTCAGAATTCAAATAAAAAACTCAAAATAATCTTCTCCTTTTCAAGATACTTTGTCATCTACTCCGGACCAAATAGAGTTATATGTTTGTGTACTTGTAGCTTTGCTTAAGCCTTGCATATCTAATACCGGTGTTCATTTAACTTTGATTTCAGTATGCCTAAAAAAAAAATTCTTTAATACTTTTGTTCAAAGTTTGCAATACAAATAACTAATAATTGTTGTCATTATACAGGCTCAACAACAGATTAATAAGCCCGAACAAGTCTAAAAGTGATTACAAGCCCAAACTCGTCAATTCTTCCAAACCAATCCATACAATCTTTCCAACTGTTGAAATGAATTCCAAGGTCGCATAACCAGACAGAAACGGAGTAATTTTTTTAATTCTTAAGAACTGAACTGAAAATGGTACCATTCGAATCTGGTTTGATTTTTTTATGCTTCAAACTGATGTTGGTCAGTTCTATTTCGTATTCAGCCTTCAAACCGATCTGTAAGGTGCTCCCCCTAATTGTTTGTCTTATTCTTTCGATAAGCAATCTTACAATTTATCTTTTACACTTTACCTTACCCTCACCTTTCAGTGTTGACCTCGTTTTGGTTAATTTATCATAATTAGGTCCGTCTTGATTAAGATCATTCAACCATATGCCCAAGACGTGGCTAAATTTACACTTTTCTTTTAACTAAATCTACGCTCCTCTCTTGTAATCTCGTCAATGCAAAAGCCATCGTTGATCTCTAGATGCGCATAGAGTTAAGTCTTCTTAACGAAAACCTGCAATGTTAGAGGTCTGATTTTTCGATCTATTCAGGTTGAGTAAATCACACTTTTTTCGCGATTGAGTTTCTTTACGTCCTATGAACATAACAATACAACCTTGACATCCCTTGTGATCATCACATGTTGTCACAACATATGATCCATGACTACAAACATTATTAAAGTCCACACCGTGGATAGAGAAAAATATAAAAAAGAAGAAGGTGGAGGGTGGAGAAAGATGTAATTTAAGAGAGAATCGATATTTGAGTTCCACTTTCAACTATTTGAGCTCCAAAAATGTTGTCTCAATTGTCTAAAATTAGAACTCAAACGTCACTACCAAGTTTTGATTGAAAAAAAAAAAAAAAACTCAGCTTGTAAAAGTGCCACCATCATGCTTTCTTCCTCAATTCAGAAATGGAAAGACAGTAAGTTAATTTTGTAAATTAACTATCAATTTGGGCTTGTTTTTGAAAAAATCTATTCCCAGTTTTGGTTTTTTTTAAGGCCCCCGTGTCAACCTTTGTTAGACACCAAATCAATATTTTTTTTCTGATTCCATTTCATGATAATTGTTCATCATAGTTTAGCACAACCATGCCCTTACTATCGCATCCACACCCATCCCCACCACCGCAATTTTCGCCGCCGTAACCACCCAACACCACTACTCAGAATTATCCGACATCACCACCACCCAAAAGCGCCGATCAAAATCATCAATGAAGCACGCCGACCGACAACAAAAGCTGCTGCCACCCGTGATACCAGTTCTAAAACCCAACACGACCACACAGAATATCATTTATTTTTCCTTATCTCTCCCACATATCCCCTGTTCAAGCTTTGTTATAATGAATTTTTTCGGACATAATGGATAATCTATGAGATAACGCCACCGCAATTGACTTTTAATAGAGATCAATATGTGATCTCAGGTGGATCTATGTATCAATACGTCGATGGTTGCCATTATGAGTTTGGGTGATGTTGATGTTGGGTAGCCACGACATGCCGTATGGTGGGTGGTGGCACTTATGGATAGTGGTTGTAGTGCGTCTACTTTTTGGAGTCGCATATTCGTAGATCAACTTTTTGTTTCAGAAATTGATCAGTAGTGGTTTGGCAGCCGGTGGCAATGGATGGCAGTGATGTTAATTTGTAATCATGGTGGTGTTGGCATCTGTGTTGGGTTGGGAGGCATATATCATCCGAAGAAAAGGAAGAAGAACGGAAAACTGAAAACTTCTACCATACAATTCTTGAGTTTTTGTCTAAAATAAAAACGGAGCTACTTTTGATTTTTAACATTTAAAGACTAAAACTCAAAACTAAAAATATTGTCAAGCAGGCCAATATTTGAAAATTGAGATTTTATGTGAATTCAAAAGCACAATCATCATAATATTTTCTTATAATTATAACAAATTTCTAATTTTTACATGAGTTTCAAGTCTTTTACGACCTCTCTATTTGGAACAAATTTCAAAAGGAATTGAATTTTGAAATGGAATTTGAAAAGTAATTGGATTTGAAATGAACCCAAAATTTCTTGTTTGGAACAAGCAAGAATTCAAATCATATGAATTCCCGACTTCTGTTTTGAGAACATGAAATTCTAAAGAGAAATTTTTTTTTGGCAATAACATTCTTTTAGAGACGATTGATTGTCGCTACATAGGGGATATGATGAAGATTTCTCCAACCAGGGTAGCAGCCAAATTGTTTCATATTTCATATCACAAGTTAAGGAAAGCAATTTACTCGAACAACCCATTTCACTTTCACAAGAATCTTGTGAATGCGATAGTGCTTATGCTCCTTTTGGGATAATTGATACGTAGAGATAGGATATAAGCAGATTGTAAAAAAAGAGGGAAGAAAGAGAAAATAGAGGGTCGAGTTATGTTTGATCAAATTGTGTCAAATCTCATTGATTACCTTTCCAAATCTAATTACAATCCAAACAAGCTAAAATTCATTTTCAATTCCAAATTCGATCAAATACACACTGTTAATACGCTAATCCATTATGACTAAGGATAATATTTGTAGGTAAAACATAATTTTAGCAACAAAAAACATGGTAAAAGCGTATATATTCGGATTATTAACAGTATAAAATGCATCACAGTTCACGACTTTCTTGTGCAGTACCAAATCCCCAATTCAACAGGATTAGGGCTTGTATGGAATTTTGATCACAAAGACCAAATTACCAATAAATTGAAGCAAAATTCAGGTCGTGATCCTGCAAAGAATGGTAACTGCGGACATCGCGGCGGCTAATCTGGTCGACGGCGGCGATAAAGAGGAGAGCTGTTCGATGAAGGGGGCGAACGCGAAGGCCGGCGAGGGCCTGAGGCAGTACTACCTTCAGCACATCCACGATCTCCAGCTTCAGGTCCGCAACAAGTCCCACAATCTCAACCGCCTCGAAGCCCAGCGCAATGAGCTCAATTCAAGAGGTTCACCCACAATATTTTGCAAACCCTAACCCTAGTTTACCGCATAGGCTTTTCGTTCGATCAGAATTGTTGGCTTTTTTGCCTTCTTCTTTTGTTAAAAAAGCGATGGCTTATGGCCGAAAATTCAGTTACAAGGGTTACAGTATTCATGGAAGATTTACTTGGCAATGGTAGAAATTAATGTAATGACGTTTGCGAATTCATCTAGACACGCATTAAATGGTAGAAACTAATGTAATGACGTTGGCATCTAGACACACGTTAAACGGCAGAAATTGGTGTTATTTTTTTGCGTGTTCGGATTTCATGTAGCTGATTTGACTAAATGCGCATTTTTACTGGATTGTATGGTTCTTACCATCTTAGTAACTACAGCGGCTGGTTCTGGTCTTATAGTGAACTTTGAACTAACTGGAGATCAATAATCAATCTCCGACAGTCAATTACTGGAAATGGTTCAATAATTTGACAGTTGGAAAAAGGAAAAATGGATCCCTGACTGTTATTGCTATTATGTCTGTTGTTAACGTGTTTATTTCCAAAATTTTGTTCCTTAGGTGTTACATTCCATCGTAATCATTCTTCCCTTTGATAGCCTTATAAAGCACATTGAGGGGATAACAAGAAACATCTTTTATGGTATTTTCTTACCAAGATACTCCATCCTACAAGTGAATGCACACTTATTATCTGGAAATCTGAAAATGAATTTTCTATTTGTCCTGTTTGTTTAAGGCGATATCCCTTAATGGGTTTTCCAAGGTACATTTACATTTGAGAGAAAAAAGAGAGAAAGGAGCTGGTTTGGTGCTTATAACTGCTTGATTTCTTCCTGAGCTGTCGTTACCATATTTATGCGTCCCTTATTTTAAATGTTGTCATTGCTATCTCAACCTAATAAGTGGGTGTCAGATGGGTATGTTAATCTACGTTCATATGGAACTGGTTTGTTGTTTTAGTTAAGCATTGTATGTTAAATGTTCTTCGATGTACTACCTTTTTTTAAATAATTTAGCAAATCGTGATTTGAATTCTTTTATCTTTTTATGAGTTCTGTAATTGCCTCCCAAACTTTATGCTACGGGTTGTAATTTCTATAGTTGGATTTCTCAATGACTTTATATGTGGTTGCAAATTGAACAGTGAGGATGCTCAAGGAAGAGTTACAGCTGCTTCAGGAGCCTGGATCATATGTTGGTGAAGTTGTTAAAGTAATGGGAAAATCGAAGGTTCTAGTTAAAGTAAGTGGTCATTCGAGGAGCAACTCTTTTGGGTTCTTTGTATATTCCCATTGGGTGATATGAGGTTGTTATCCCAGGGTATATATGGTGCCTTACTGAAATTAATGTACGAGAAGAGTCTTCTGCTATGATATGGAAGGTGGTCACTACTTGGCACCTGAATGAGCTTGAATCAGTTCCCTTAAGTTTCAATCACACACATGGTGCACTAGGCGTTCTACTTTTAATTAGTTGATCCAGGTCATGGAAGATTATGTTCTCTAGATTAGCTTACACTGCTGATACAATTCCTCTAACTTTGATGCACTGAACTTTATATGGAGCAAGAGGGCAACACAATTTATATTTAACTAATTTATATGCACTGAACTTTATATGGAGTAGGAGGGCAACACGTCTAGATTGCACACCAATAGCTGTGCGCATCAAGCCATGGCCCTTGCACTCAAAAAAAAAAAAATCAAGCCAGGGCCCCAAGAAGCCCCATCTTACACGCCACCACCACACACCGTCAAGCCCTGCACCAATGCCAACAATATTGCCGGTCACCGCACCATTTTCAACTGTAGCCTACCCATCGTAGGACACCAACAGCCACCGGAACGACTGCTACCCACTGTCATCGCCTATCACTACCATAGAAACCTTAGCCTGACTACTGCCACTCGCCCCCAAAATCCACCAAATTCGACCCAATACTCCCCAAGCCGGCAGCACACACAGACCCCCAAATCACATCAAACACACTCACAAATGACCTAGACCGAGAGAGAGTGTAGGGGAACTTAACTGGGACGTGAAGGGGAAAGGAAGGAAGAGAGACCCCTAGCTTGAGAAAGCCTCACTCAGATCGCCCAATCTTCCACCACAATATACCCCCCCACCAACCCACCACTACCCAAACCACTATAAGAGGAGGGGTGCCAACAAAAACCAACTCACCAACCCAATTAGGAGATGAGCACCCCAAACCATAACCACCACAGACCCCCTGCAGCCCTACGCCTTCCCCAAATTCAGAAAGATGCAAGACGAACAGACCCCAACCCCAGTCTCAATGGCCAACCATAGCCTCCCAAGGGCTTGAAGAGCACCGAAAGAAAACAATCAAGCCTAGATTAGAAGCACCCCAACCTATACAAAAGTATGGAACCACCACACGCCGGGTAAACCGGCAGTGGTGGAAGCATAACCCCGTCGCTTGTGGAAGTTTCTGGTACAGTGAGGCAAGAGAAAAGAGATAAAATGTTTTTTTGCCCTTCCCTGTTTCCCTTTACATGCAGTTTCTCTTGTTTTACAAGTGAGCACACGCCATTTACATTCAAAATTGTTTTGAGAAAGAAATAACAAGAGAGTTTCTTTTAGTATTTAATTAAAACTGCATATCATAAAAAGACAAGAGATTTACAAAAGAGAAAGTGAGTTCGTAGTCGACATGGAGGTGCCACAAGGAATGCAGTCTGAGTCAGATGTCAAATGTACTGATGTGGGACACAACAAGGGTGGAACAAGGGCAGAGACCAAGGGCTTCCCAGACAGAGCCTGAGGGTGGCAGTGCTGCGAGGGCGATAGCGCAGGATAAACATACGACGACAGTCACAGTCCGATGCTTAGGTCCAGAGTCAGGGTCCTGTATGTTTCTCTCTCTAGAATTCTAGAGTGAGAAAGTGAAATATTTTCTGAAAATGTCCAACCTCTTGAATGAATTCTCAATACCTCTAATTATAGAGATTGAGATGATGATGTCATTAATCGACACGTGGTGCTCCCTGAGAGTGACACGTCACCGGGGGATCCACGGGTGCCGGTGTTCCACGGACTGTCAGATTGCATATTCACCCGGCCTGGCCCGCACAGCGTCGCTCTGTCTGTCTGGAAAGACTGGCTCCCACAGCGTCGGTGTGGCCAGAGAACCCCTTGATCTAGCCTTAAATCCAAGCCCTTGCAGAGTCCTACAGGCCTGGCAGCGGTAGGGAAAACCCGACGCCCAATTACCAGGCGAACTAGGCGTGATGCCCTCCGAAGATCTGCTCCCGTCTCGGAGTGACCTGGGGGTTCATAGTCCCTAGGGGTGCCGACGCAAGCCCCCATTGCCGGACCACGTAGGCCAGTCACGCAGGCACCCCGGCGGAGATCGTGTCCCGGAGGAGCCGCCTATTCCGCGAGCCGAGGTAGCATCCCGGAGGAGCCGTCTACCTGGCAGAAGGGGAGTCTTCGTGCCGGAGCACTTGGAGCTTCCTGGTAGAGATAGTGTCCCAGAGGAGTCGCCTATCCCCGCGGGTGAGTCCTTGTGCCAGAGCACTCGGAACGCGTCAAGGTAGCATCCCGGAGGAGCCGTCTACCTGGCGGAAGGGGAATTGAAGAGCTCCCTGGCGAAGATAGTGTCCCGGAGGAGTCGCCTATCCCCGCGGGTGAGTCCTTGTGCCGGAGCACTAAGAGCGCATCAAGGTAGCATCCCGGAAGAGCCGTCTACTCGACTGGCCGAGGTAGCATTCCGGAGGAGTCGTCTACCTGGTGGAAGGGGAGTTGAAGAGCTCCCTGGCGGAGATAGTGTCCCGGAGGAGTCGCCTATCCCCGCGGGTGATGTACACTCCGGAGAGTGGGTTGAAGTATGTTCCACGACCAAGGCAAGGTGCGCATGGTGTGGTGAATGAGTGTGGTGCCCGGGGGGCATGCAACATGATTGTGGCGCATGGGCGTGATGAAGTGAGTAAGGTGCCGGGGGCACGATAGTGTGACAAAGAGCCGAGGGGCACGACTGTATCAGTGGCCCGACGAATGGGCGCGGCGGAGTGTTGGAGTGCGGCGCCCGGACGCCGGCGACGAGGGTCACGGAGATGACGTCCGGGCGACGAACGACAAGCGTCGTAGAGTTGGCGCGTGGCGCAGGCGACGCCTGGATGACGAGCGACGAGGTCGTGGAGTGACGTCCGGGCGACTGGGGTCGCGGAGTGACGTCCGGGCGACGGGGTCGCGGAGTGACGTCCGGGCGACGTGGTCGCGGAGTGACGTCTGGGCGACGGGGTCGCGGAGTGATATATGGTCCCTTGAAGAGTAGTGAAAATGCTAAGTATGGAAGCCAAAGGCCAACCCTTGGGGGAAGGCCAAGGCCAACCTCAAAGGGAGGCCGAGGCCGACCCGAAGGGGGAGGCCAAGGCCAACCTCCTTGGGCAAGTGCAATGGCGCGCCGACGGGCGATGTGCGATGGTAGGAGCGTGATGAGCAGTCGCGCAAGGATGAGTTTCTTGGTGACGAAGTCACGTAGAAGAAATAAGAAGTGCACGTGACTTGTGCGTGCATGCTTTGACTGGTTGTGAGCGTTGAATGTTGACTGTTACTTGTGCGGACGTGTCATGCAAAATGGGACCACAGTGGGCCTTTGGGTGCGACCAGAATAAGTTGGGAACAAAGTGTGTACAATCTTGAGTGTAGTAAATTGGAATAACATAAGATGTAAGATACAATGGAGACCACATCCCGCCTCATCTTGTATGTTGCGGGGTTATTGCTCTAACACTACTCTATGCAAAATACCATAAACTAAACCTTGTCCTCTTTCATCCAGGACGATGATCGATCGAACTGTACTAACAACATTCTGTCCGGTTGGTGCCCTTTCCTGCCAAGGTTACAAAGGTCTGATACAATTAGGGATGGCAATGGGGCGGGTCGGATGCGGATCTTATTAAATCCGAACCCGCCCCGCTAGTTCAGAGACCCCACTCTGCCCCGCCCCGCCCCGGCACCGGGTCAAAAGAATGGTATACCATCCCCGATCCTAAGGTAATTTAGGAGCCCCGACCCCGCCCCGATCTTTCCTTACTCTGGGCCACAACCAGTCTGAGACAGAAGAAGAAAGGCACAATTACTCTTGAGCACCGCCGGCAAATCCTACCGACGGCACAACAGCCGGCACACATACCATTATCACCCATCACAAGAGAGAATTCAACAAAAAAAAGTAAAAAGGGAAATAATTAAAAAAAAATGCCGGTCCAGCGCCTTGTCGTTGCCGATTCGCCACTCCGATCGCATCGCCTCGTCGCAGAGGCCGCAGATCCAGCGCCCCTTGAAGCTCTCACAGACGCGACGTATCCGTAGCTGTCGCACTTGGCAAACTCGGGCCACAACGAGTTGCGCCGTATCTGCTGTTGCGTCGTCGCCGTTCGGCGTAGCTGCAGCAGGAGCTTCAGTGGTGGACTAGAGATCGGTTATCGGCAGAGAGAAGGTGACGTTAGGTGGTTGGTCCATGGAGGCCATGGCCGTTCGGCGTATGAGCTTTGAGAGAACACAGAGAATTGAGAGAAGATGGGGGCGGCAGAGAAGAGAGGCTGAGAAAGAGAAGGGTTTTGTCCACTATTTATATTATGAGATGGATGGCTGAGATTGCCTAGATCTAGGGTTAGGATAAAAACTAAACATAAAATATATACAGGGCGCGGGGCGGGGCGGGGCGCGGGGCGGTTAAAATAAATACCAAACCCGCCCCGTACCCGCTGCGGGTTTAAATTTTAAATACCATACCCGCCCCACGCCCCGGTCAAAGTCAAAATAACCCGCCCCTATCGGGGCGGGGCGGATATCCGCGGGTACGGATTTTTTTGCCATCCCTAGGTACAATAGAGGTGAAATTTAAAGTGCTATGGTGCACTGTAGAGATGTCAAAGGGCCGGGCTTGGGCCGGCCCAGCCCAAGCCCATCGGGCCTGCTGTCGGGCCGGGCCGGGGCCGGGCCAGTGGGGCTGCCAACCGGGCCGGGCCGGGCCGGGCCTGCCGAAGGGAAACCTAGGCCCAGTCCAGGCCCTGGCCCTAGGCCCAATATCTAGGGCCGGGCTTGGGCCGGGCCCGGGCCAAAAATATATATATATATTTTTTAAATTCTCCGGTTATTCAAAATAAAAACTTTAATTGCGATATTTTCTTGTTATTATGTACACAAATTCTAATTTAATAATGTGTATAAGCAAGTAAAGTAACAACAAATATTCTAATTTAAACCATTTCGTTAATTACACCTAGAAGAAACATTTTGCTCCAATTACGGCAGTAGAAGAAAATTTTGTTTATTGTTAGTGACATGTAGGTCCATAAATAATTTGTTGTTACTTAATTGGCATAAGTGTAGACGGATATAACAATAATCATACAGTTGAAGCCAATCTTTCCTTGTTGGATACAAATTGCATTCAACAAAGGAAATTTATTTTCTATTTGCGAGAGACCAATATGCAAACAAATTAGCGAAGGCTTGTGTTTTGATTCTTGTCGAACTTTGGATGCTTGACAAACCTCCAACCAGCTTACTGGAAGACCTGGATAAAGATGCGCATGGTGAACGGAGGCTAAGGCACGTTTCTAGTTTTAATTAGTTTTTTTTTCAGTACTAATTTGTACCTAAACCAAGGGAAAATTTGTTCCAGTCGGCAGGGTTAACAGGAAATAGGAACAACTGAAACCAAGTTTGATAGAGAATACACGCTATATAAGGCTAAACTTGCTGGGATCTTTGAACTGCTTTTATTGGCAAATTAGACCATCAAGTCAAGTCATGTCGGGTATGCTTGGTTCATGGTTTAAATCATTGCGTCACGGCAATTGGGAGTGGAAATGGGAGGGAAAAGGGGAGGGCAAGTTTTTTTTTTTTTTGAAAAAGGTGGGGCAGGCCAAAATAGGGCCGAAATAGGGCTGATTTTGGGCCAAAATCGGGCCAGATCCGGGCCGAAAACGGGCCGGGCCTGTTTCGGGCCAAAACCGGGCCGGGCCTGGCCCGGGCCATTTTTTGGAAATCCAGGCCTGGTCCAAGCCCAGGCCCAAGGCCCTATGCCTGCGGGCCTGCACTGTTCACCTGCGGGCCGGGCCGGGCTTTTTTCGGGCCGGATCGGGCAGGGCCGCCCGGCCCGTGTGCGGCCCGTGTGCGATGCAGTGCACTGCACTGCATCGCACACATGTGTGTGAGGTTCTTTATTGTAAGAACTTAAATAACATATCGTCGTCACTACAAATATTCGTCATTGTGCTAAATTAAAAAAACAATATTTTTCTATTAGAGCAGAGTTGATGTATAGCAGAAGATCCTAGCTCGGTGCATTGTGTGCGCTTTAGTTGGTGCACTTCGCGCTTAGACTTGTGGCTTGTGTGATCTATAGATCAAATGGCTAGAATTTATTATTGTTATGATGGTGTGACACACGTGATTGTAACTCAATTTAGCAGGAAATACCTTCATTTTTTATTCATATTAATTCTGAAAAGTCACTAATGTTTTTTTCTTTCTATAGGCAATATTTGGATACTGACTTTTAATGTAATTCGAATCATCACCTTTTGTCGCAATATTTGACAATTCATTGACAAAGGCTTATTCTCTCGTCTTCTCCTCTTCGCTTCGATTTTTTATTTTTTTTTGGCAACTCCTTCCTCACTTTACTTCATCTCTCTAATTTTTTAATGATTTTTTTTAGTAGAATATTAGAAATATATACCATTAGCACATAAATTGTGAGGCCAATATTTCTGATTTTTAAAGATGGAAGTGCAGCGTCGTTAAACATCAAATATAAAGGAACAGAAACACAAAACTATAGATCCACATTCCACACCATAACCCAAATGAACACAAAACCTACGGACACGTAAACAAAAATACAACCCCGAACCGGACTCCTCACATTGAAACCCCTTATCACTTGCGCAAATGGAATCGTATCCCAGGACTCTGCTATTTCTGTCCGAGCTGCTAACTCCAGAGCATACAATTTATATTTAACTGATTGGAGTGGTTGTCATTGGCATCAGATTGTTTGGTAGGCTACTCACCTCTTCTTAGATATATTATAAACACTTCAATGAATATTCAGCATAAAGAAAAGTAAATTTTTTTTTAATGGAGGGGTTGTATTCACCTCCTAATAAACTAATTCATCTGTTTTTTTGTCGCTAAAAGATCAACATGTGACGCTGAAGAACAATATTAGCAACATAAAAAGAATGAAAAAGCATATAAAAGAGCGAAAACAACATTTTTCTTTTTTTTCTATTATTTTTCTTGGGAAAAAAGGTAAAAAAAAATATAAATCATAGGATCGGTGTCATGAGATCAATATCCCTGGTTTCCAAGGTTACAATTCAACGAGATTAAATTTAATTAGAGATACTTCTATACATAAACTAATCAAGATGACATCCCCGTCCTGTTAAGATGATGAGCCACAGTCTTATCAAGTCCGCACTTGCCAAAAAGGAAAATGTACGGTGGAGACACACCGACATAGGATGGCACTAAGAACATGTAACTTGTAAACATCCCCTAGAACTAGCGACTAACGTGTTCTACCATTCTCGATTTGTAGAATAGCGTGGGTGAGCCGCCTAGAATGATTTCTACCAAAGTCGTAATTTCCACTCTATCCGCGTTAAGAGTTGGCATTGACCAATCAAGCAAGTCAAGCTGCTCTGTCTCCTTTGAAGATATGCTGAAAATCAATTTAGAAAGAGCCTAAATATCCAAACAAACCCAAAGACACTAAAAGTAGCCGTTGACTCGGTACAGTCATTCACATTATTCTTTGGTAGTACAAAGACAGACCCTTTCTTAAACTTCTTCACACTCCAACGATCTCCCCTCCAACGGCTCTCACTCTCCCTTTTCGTCTTCGTCGAGCTTTTTTCACATTAAAAACCTTGGGCTCTCATTAATTTCCAGGGTTTTCGACCTGCTTGTCGTATTTACCGGAGATTTCTACCGATGAACGGCGAAGTACAGCTGGAGCCGGCCGGTGATCGGAACCCAAGCGACTCCGATCCTCCGCTCGAAAGCCACCACCTCACTGATTCGCCGGCGCCGGCGAGTTCGAGCGAGATTAAAATCGACGATATCGAGGCCGGCTCGGTCGCCTGTTGCCGCTTCTGCCTCGAGTGCGACGGCGATGAAGGTTATTGCACTTGACGACTTTGTACATCATCAGTTGACTTGGATAGTCTCTCAGTTCCATTGGATTCTCCACGTTTGACTTTTTGCAAATTCTTGAAATACATTTTGGTACATGTGAACTTTTAATTGAACTCAAATAACAATCATATGTTATATAAGTGTCATTTGGCAAATCAAGCTAGGGTGAATACAATGAGCAAAACTAACGATTACATGTACTAAATCTATCCTAGGAACTCTTGCGAAAAGTGAACTGGGGAAATGCAATGTCTCTGTGATGCGAGAGACATTGTTTTTCTTTTTCATTGAAATGCATTTCCTTTTAGCACAAATAGATACTAAGCTTTTCAGTTGGTGAACTTTTGAGTGTTTGAAACCCAATATACGTGTATTGGGCCGACGGCAGTGTGGCTTTATTTACGTAGTGCTGCTACTCATTGTACCTGGTTGTGTTAGCCTAAGGTGGTCTTACGTTTTTCACAGATGAGGACTTGATATCTCCTTGCATGTGCAAAGGCACCCAGCAGTTTGTGCACCGCTCATGCCTTGATCACTGGCGATCAGTTAAGGTAAATGCCATGCCTTGCACTTACTTCTGATGTGGTATGTAATAAAACATCTTGAATCCTTATGACATTTTTTTGCATTACTTGTTATGTTTACTAGGAGGGTTTTGCTTTCTCGCACTGCACTACTTGCAAAGCTCAGTTCCATCTTCGAGTAGCAGATTCGGAGGACAATTATTGCTGCAAAATAAAATTCAGACTACTCTTTGTTGTTTTCTTTCCTGTATTTCTGGTATTCTTTTATTATTTGTCAAGCGATATTTATACTTAATACGTGTTAACTCGATATCTTTTCTTGGCATGACATGATATCCTTGCTTGGGACCTTTTCTAGATTTCCTTTGAACAGTACTTTATACTCTCATGAATGTAGGCTATTCCTAGTTATGTCATTTATCTAGTTGGCTGTGAAAACTTTTTAATCATATTATTTTAGTATGAATAAGTTGTACTTAATAAATTATAAACCCTGCATAAAAAACTTTTTTATAATGGAGTTGCGGAATCTGCTACTTGCATGATCAATTGTTGAATGGGGTCTATACACTCTTTAATTCCCAGGGTATTCCTCTTATGAAAGAAATATTTAACTAAGGACTTTTTCAAACATACCACAAATAGAGGGTCGATAGGGTTAAACTATTTACCTGTTCCTCCCTGTTAATACAAAGTGGGGAGTATAAATTTTGTTTGTCTGCATGTTTGTTTTTTACTTGGTGATATCTTATTGCAATTTAGGCTGAGACAACAAAGTTTTGTGCTACGAGTCGAAGTCGTAAGTCGTAACTGTATGAAATGTAAACAGACTTAGTTTTCTTTTCCCCGCTAACTTATATAGATAAACTATATTTGTTGCTGATCTTTTATTATGCTGGGTCCCGTTATTTCCAATCTCTCACTTTTCCTGCCCCGTTATCAGAAGTCGTAAGTCCCTATCTCTCACTTTTCCTGCCCCCTTTGTCCCTGCTCCCATCTTCATATTTGTTTGTATCAGAAGACTACTTTGTTGGTTGGACTTCTTATAGGGTGGAGCTTAAACAGAATCTCCATGTATAGCAAACCCAAGTTTTGTCTACATACAACTATTGGTCTCGTCTTTGTTTTGGAATCTTAAAAAATGATTTTCTTTATTATATTTTTTTGGAGGGGGGGAGGGAGGGGGCAGCGGAAGTTGGGTGTTTGATGTTTCTCGGAGAATTGAAGGCAAAGAACTTTTAAGAGGTGACCCTCATGCATTTGACTCTTCTGATTCAGTGGCATTTCTGCAGACCTTGAAACTATCTGCTCTTTTATGGCACTTCTGATACGGTTGCCAGTATGCCTATCAAAGAAGTTGATGCATTGGATATATGCTTCCTTCTTCGTTTTTTTTCTTTTCCTGAAGTGGTAAAAAGTTGTACAATTCCAATTCGGTTTTTCTGTTGAAAAGCTACGTGTCTTCTCTCTTGCAAATGAGCAAGGAGGGTTCCCCCTTGCTGTTGATGTATTCTCTTAAAAAAGGGTTTTTGACTTCTGAAATTCTACATGAGTAGATTCTTCTATTATTCCTTCAGGCATGGAGCACAACTTTGTACATCGTTATGTTTATACCTAAAAAGTTCCTTGTTTTGCAGGTGATAGGAGTTATGGGTGGCTTTGCATACATCATGTACAAAGATGGATCTTTCAGGAATTCATTTAATGACAGCTGGGATCGTATATTGTCTAGGCATCGGATACCATTTTACTATTGTATAGGTAAGCTTAAATTACTATACCTTCAAGGACCAACATAAGTAGTGCTTTATCAGTCAGAAGAAATTGACAGATGACTCTCCAACGTGAGTGCATATAAGATTATAGCTAGGGTTTTTCTTGTGTTATGCTTGAAATATCTATGAAGTGGTCATCCGATTCCCACGACTGCATGCCTGTGTTGCATGCTCTATCTTCTATGTTTTGAATATTCTACTCTGAACCATGGGATTGTTTCTCTGTGGGCTTGAGTTGGGACCAGGAAGAAAATTAGGATTCTAGTATTTTATCTTTTAACTGAATCGATACTGGTCTCAAGTTGAATATATTTTGTTGGACAGTTGAACCAGGTTAAAAACAAGTAAACTCGTTGTATATCGTGGTTACTTTGCTAAAGCGGGATATTGTCTCAGCTTAGACTACATCATTTTAGCAGTTTGATGACCTGATACTTCTCAATTCCTCCGGAAGAATAACAGCTCTTCTGATATACTATGCATAGTTTCATATATCTGTTTGAATTGACAACACAACTTGTTAGCAATCCCGATGCTTGACTTTCCCTTAATATCCCTGTTTCAAAATCCCCTTATTGTGTGGCTCAATTGTTGTACATGTACAGTTTCCAGTCTCTATTAACATGCTAGTAGTTGATGAATTTTCTTTCGAATATTGGTTGCACATAATGTACCAGGAGTGCTGGGCTTCTTTGTGCTGCTTGGGTTCTTTGGGCTTATACTACATTGCTCCTCGCTTAATGGTAACGACCCGCGTATGGCTGGCTGCCAGAACTGCTGTTACGGATGGGGCATCTTGGATTGTTTCCCTGCATCAATGGAGGCATGCTTTGCCCTGGTTTTTGTTTGTGTTGTTATATTTGCCATCCTTGGCATTGTTTCTTAGGTCAGGTGATAATCTTTACCCAGTAGAGTCCAATCTTTTCGCTACGATACATTCACCAAGTACAAACGCAAATATATGCTTTGTTTCCCATATACGCAGTGTTGTTCTGGTTGTTGGAGCATTCTGCTACTGAACAGTTCTTGGCGTAATGTCTCTAAATAAATTCTCGCCATGAAGAATAACAGTCTTTCGAAATGTTACAGGAGTACATAGTGGAGGATCTTTGCGGTTGTTACCACCCCCCCAAAACTGGATGTTGAACACGAAGAGCGTCTGAAAATGCTTAAGCTTTTACAGTGATGAATTTGGTGAAAGCCACAAGGCGTCCGATAACTTTGTTCTGTAGGATGAGTGCGGAAGCTAATTGGTTCTTGTTGTGCACCATTGATTCGAGAACTGAACATCCTCCCGTCAACAAAAATGGAAATACATTACCTGAAGTCGTACTCTCTGTAGCTGCGTTAGGTTATTCTCACACTTCTTGCTTTGGTTCAGAAAAAGTTTGACAATCATCTTTCATCCTCAAAAAACCAGAAGCATGCTTAATCAAGAGCGGAGAGATTTTAAGCTGCAAGTCCCGGTTTGAATAGCCTATACTGAACGAATAGAACAAGAACTCCAGTTCTAACTTATATATAGTGGCCATTAATTGTTGCTACACATTGTTAATGGCGATTTTGCAGACATTTGCAGCGGTACTTTTTTGTCACACTTGGTTACTGTCACAACTAAAAAGAGTGTTCGAGATTGATTTCAGAATGGTTAAATTCAAAAAAAATTAGATTCAATCAGGTTTGAAGTGTTTGTCAAGAAAAAAATCAATTGATTAAATATGTTCTAATGTGTTCAAAACTAATTAAATTCAGAATTCTCATTTCCTTTGATTCCGATTTAATCATTTTTTGGAAAGATTGGTTTGATCAAGAAATTATTAAAACTATTTTGCATATAAACATACATTAAATGCTCATGTTTTATTTGAATACAGTATATTTTGTCACACGAAACCTATTTTAATTCCTTTTTACTTAAATATCTTCAACAACTTTTTATCTATTATGTTTAAAATGAATTAAAGCTAATTTTAAAATTTGATTCAAACTTAATATTGAAAAGATTGTAGATTCTTTCTAAGATTTGGGTTCCTATGGAATTTTTTCCATCAAGCATATCCTTTTTACCATTGCTTCACCTCAAATAGAGGTACATGTTATCATAGTCAGGGTGCGGAATTTAGAATTTTGAAAGTCCGGCTCGTTCAAGATCCTATTGAAATCTGTATAAAATATATGCTGTAATAGTTTAGGAAAAAAAAAGATTGATACTAAAAATATTTTGTCGCTGTTACTAAAGTGTCTACTGACACTTTTTTACTATCGCTTACATACTGTATAACAGATGATCTTAATCTCGTCGCATCTGTTTCAAAGAGCGATAGATAGAGAGACGAGATGACTCTCCCTCAGCACTCCATTGTAGCTGCCGGCTGTTGTGTTTCACAGTTGTTAGCTTTGTATTTACCTCTCTCACCCCCTTGTCAGCATTGTATCTTCCCTAAACAAAGCACTCTCCATCAACGACCATTTCATTCGGATAAACTGGTTTATTCTATATGTCCAGCAAATGGATATCATTGTGAACTCCACTCTATTTGTACAAAATCTCTGTTTGATCCACCATTGTTTGTTTCCCTTCAACATTTTAGCACATTAATATCCAAAGAATGAGTCCACATATCAAGCTCGTGAAGAAAACAAAATGATGAATAAGTTAGGGTTAAACGGCTAAACCTTCCGTTTAATGGCAGGTTTGCGCATTAACAACCCAAAAAATCAATTTAGCGTTATCCACTCCCAATATGTAGACGGGGGTTTAGTCAATTAACCTAACAAGATACCGGCCATTTGATTTGCTTGCTCTTCAGTTGTTGAGATACATAAATTTCTTATCGGAAAAGTACTGGTTAATATTTCAATGTATAAACTTCTGATCTCTCTTCATTTTCAAGTTAATTTTGAGGTGAATGTTTCTATTAATGCACAATTGACAACAGAAGTGCCCCCCGATATGTCAAAGTCTTAATTATTAGAATTGGTCGCGAAGAAGTGATGGCAAAAAGTACAAAAAAGTGCACAGGGTGTTGTATGTAAAAAAGAGTACATCATACGTGAGCTAAAACAATTGAACCAGTTTCTTTTGCCGTGACAAACCGAAAATTCTTTACTAGATAGCGAAAGGAGAGTCGTTAATTTTTTTTTTCCTTTTGGTAAATCAATTGCAAAGTACTTTTGCAGAATGCACAATATCGATCTATTTTACGTCTTGTATTCCGTACGTAAATGTTCAATTTTTATAAGATCTTTCCTAACTGCAATCCAAATGGTCGAGCAATTATAGATCCTGAGAGACAATTCTGATTGGTCAATAAAAATTGATTTTGGAGCGAGATTACAAACAACATACTTCCACTTAACTGAAGACTGAAGTACTAGTGCCAGTGAAGAACTTAAAACTCCGCAAATCGAGTTCTTACACGTGTACCCCCAGTTCGCGCGGTTTATTCAAAGCGACGCGGAGCGCGTTTCAGTTTTCGTACTTATATAATGGAGCCTCCAATTCAATAGCCCGCCGGAGGTAGCCAAACAAACCATCAAAACCGCCGTCGTTTCACATTTTCCGACGAGCGTACGCCTGCACTTTCCGGCGACTGCTAGAATTGTCGGCCAAATCGTTACGTGTTCTGAGCAAGATCGATTCCAGTATTCTTCCCGTTCTGACGCCGGCTGGTTGGAGTCCACGTCGCACGGCGTGAGTGCGCGAATCAGCTCCTTTTTTTTTTATGGTGTCGTTTTTCCATTCTGACTTTGGTCATTCTGTTTTGTTTAGCATCAATGCTTCTGATTTTGTCCTAATCCTGTATAAATTAACTTTAGGCTTCAGTGTTTATTGATTGTTCGACGTGCAATGCAATTTCGATTCGTGCAATGGGCGTGCCGGTATCAGAATGTTTGGCCATTTTCAATTTCTACACAATCTAATGCATACATGCCTCTATACGTGTGTGTGTCTGTGTGATTTGTGCTTGTTTTGAGTCGGACATGGCAGCATGTATATGAATGTTTAATGAAGCCTAGAGTGGTTAGGGGAACAGCACTGCGATTTCGGTATATTTACAGGCAATATTGTGGATCTTCCTTAATATTGATTTCATTATTGAACTATTTTCCTTTTCTAGTTCAGTTCTTTGGGCTAATTAGCGAGTATCCACTTTCTCCTAACAATAAATCCACAATTGCGGTGAAAGTAGAGTTTAGTCCACTACTGAAAGATTAGCAAAGTCTAATACCCAAAGACTTTACCTGGAAATGAGTAGGGTTCTGCAAGCTGCCTATTTTATCCTTATTCAATTCCTCATTACTTAATTGCTAACACAAAGTCAAATCCCTAGTTACTCAATTTACTCAATTCGGCTTTTAACAGTACTTCTATTCGTTGCATTTTGTCTCAAGATGCTGCCTGACTTTTACGCGTCCCTGCATTCAGGAATGGATTATTTTAAAGCTCCGTTCAGGGGGATTATTAAGGACTTCAAAGGAAGGAAAGCTTGCTATAAGCAAGATTGGACAAACGTAGTTTGCACAGGCAGCAGGTTTCTCTCTTTCTTGGTCCTTGTCCTCCAGAGTAATGTGAAAATTTATTTCCATATTTCGGTTTAGGTTGACTTTACTCTCGTTTATGTCAGGATTTTGGCTCCAACAACCTATATCTTCTTTGCTTCCGCTCTTCCAGTCATCGCATTTGGAGAACAACTTAGTAGAGATACAGGTTGGTCATAGATCATTCTGCAGTGATGCTTTCATTCAAGACATAATGGCAAATTGAGAGGTGGAGAAATGAACCAACACATCTGTCGTGAGTGTAAATCTCATTTCTGTACAGATGGAAGCTTGAGCACCGTGGAAACTTTGACTTCGACTGCAATATGTGGTGTCATACACTCAATACTTGGTGGACAGCCTTTGTTAATATTAGGAGTTGCTGAGCCTACAGTGATAATGTACACTTACCTATACAATTTCTGTAAAGGAAGGCCAGATGACTAGTAACATGTAGAATAACAGTCTTTCGAAATGTCTAGTAACATGTAGAATAACAGTTCTTGGCGTAATGTCTCTAAATAAATTCTCGCCATGAAGAATAACAGTCTTTCGAAATGTTACAGGAGTACATAGTGGAGGATCTTTGCGGTTGTTACCACCCCCCCAAAACTGGATGTTGAACACGAAGAGCGTCTGAAAATGCTTAAGCTTTTACAGTGATGAATTTGGTGAAAGCCACAAGGCGTCCGATAACTTTGTTCTGTAGGATGAGTGCGGAAGCTAATTGGTTCTTGTTGTGCACCATTGATTCGAGAACTGAACATCCTCCCGTCAACAAAAATGGAAATACATTACCTGAAGTCGTACTCTCTGTAGCTGCGTTAGGTTATTCTCACACTTCTTGCTTTGGTTCAGAAAAAGTTTGACAATCATCTTTCATCCTCAAAAAACCAGAAGCATGCTTAATCAAGAGCGGAGAGATTTTAAGCTGCAAGTCCCGGTTTGAATAGCCTATACTGAACGAATAGAACAAGAACTCCAGTTCTAACTTATGTATAGTGGCCATTAATTGTTGCTACACATTGTTAGTGGCGATTTTGCAGACATTTGCAGCGGTACTTTTTTGTCACACTTTTTTAGTGTCACAACTAAAAAGAGTGTTCGGGATTGATTTGAGAATGATTAAATTCAAAAAAATTTAGATTCAATCAGGTTTGAAGTGTTTGGTAAGAAAAAAATCAATTGATTAAATATGTTCTAATGTGTTCAAAACTGATTAAATTCAGAATTCTCATTTCCTTTGATTCTGATTTAATTATTTTTCGAAAGACCGGTTTGATCAAGAAATTATTAAAACTTTTTTGCAAATAAACATACATTAAATGCTCATGTTTTATTTGAATACATTATATTTTGTCATACGAAACCTACTTTAATTTTTTTTTACTTAAATACCTTCAACAACTTTTTATCTATTATGTTTAAAATGAATTAAAGTTAATTTTAAAAATTGATTCAAACTTAATCAAAGTCTACTTTTGAGAATCAATCTGTAACGCCCTTTAAACTTCTTCTGCGATCATTATTTGTCATTATATTGAAAAGATTGTAGCTTCTTTCTAAGATTTGGGTTCCCATGGAATTTTTTCCATCAAGCATATCCTTTTTACCATTGCTTCACCTCAAATAGAGGTACGTGTTATCATAGTCTGAGGTATTTTCCCAGGAAGTGAAATTTGGAGTTTTGAAAGTCCGGCTTGTTCAAGATCCTATGAAATCTGTACAACATATTTGCTGTAATAGTTTAGTAAAAAAATATTGATACTAAAAACATTTTATCGCTGTTACTAAAGTGTCTACTGACACTTTTTTACTATTGCTTACATACCGTATAACAGATGATCTTAATCTCATCGCGCCTCTTTCAAAGAGCGATAGAGAAGCGAGATGACTCTCCCTAAGCACTCCATTGTAGCTGCCGGCTGTGAGTTTCACAGTTGTTAGCTTTGTATTTACCCCTCTCACACCCTAGCTTGTCAGCATTGTACGTAGTTTCCCTAAACAAAGCACTCACCATCAACGACCATTTCATTCGGATAAACTGGTTTATTCTACATGTCCAGCAAAGGGTTATCATTGTGAATGTGATCTCCACTCTATTTGTACAAAATCTCTGTTTGATCCACCATTGTTTGTTTCCCTTTACCATTTTAGCACATTGATGTCCAAAGAATGATTCCACATATCAAGCTCGTGAAAAAAACAAAATTGATGGATAAGTTAGGGTTAAACGGCAAAACCTTCCGTTTAATGGCAGGTTTATGCATTAACAACCCAAAAAACTCAATTTAGCGTTATCCACTCCCAATATGTAGACGGGGGTTTAGTCAATTAACCTAACAAGATACCGGCCATTTGATTTGATTGCTCTTCAGATGTTGAGATATATAAATTTCTTATCGGAAAAGTACTGGTTAATATTTCAATGTATAAACTTTCTGATCTCTCTTCATTTTCGGAGCCTTGATCGCCCTTTCACTGCTGCGGAAGTTAAAGTTGCCCTTTTCCAGATTAAGCCTCTTAAGGCACCTGGACCCGATGGCATTCCCGCTTTAGTCTATCAAAAATGCTGGGCTGTTTTGGCTCGCCCGATTATAGCGGCGGTATTATCCTTTCTGAGATCTGGTTTTATGCTTCGCGAAGCCAACAATGCTTTCATTGTCCTTATTCCCAAATGTGCAAACCCTATCAAACCTGAGGACTTCATACCTATCTCCTTATGCAATACCATTTATAAGGTTATATCCAAGACCATCGCAAATAGAATCAAACCTCACCTTTCATCTCTCATTTCAGAATTCCAAAATGCTTTTGTCGGGGTAAGGCATATTGGAGATAACGTACTGTTAGCTCAAGAGATTACAAATAAAATCAGATTGCACAAAAAAGGAAAAGCCGCCCTATGTGCTATCAAAATGGATATGAGCAAGGCCTATGATCGAGTGAATTGGTCCTTTCTTGAAGCCGTTCTTGGGAAAGTCAAATTTCCAAGTCATCTGGTTCGCCTCATCATGCAATGTGTGTCTACAGTATCATTTCAAATTCTCATCAACGGCTCTCCTTCCAGCAGATTCTACCCAACTTGTGGACTCCCCCAAGGGGACCCATTGTCACCCTATCTTTTCGTTCTCTGTGCAGAGGTTCTCTCGGTTTCCCTAACCCAGGCCCAAGACTTGGGCCAAATTCCGGGAATAAAAGCAGGGTGGAATAGTCCAGCTTTAAACCATCTTTTCTTTGCTGATGACATCATTATTTTTACAAAATGGTCGGACTGTACTTGCCTCGCTTTAAAATCTCGGCTGGATAGTTATTGTGAGGAGTCCGGACAACAACTCAATTGTCAAAAGTCGACTATCACGGTAAGTCCAAATGCAGATGAGCAGATGGTCCTCTCTCTTGCCGGTAGGTTAGGCATACAGTCCTCAGATCTTTTCGGTTCTTACTTGGGAGTTACACTAGACATAGTTTCTAGAAGACGTCAATTTTTTAAAGATCTGGTAGGGAAAGTGCAAGCGCGATGCGCAGGATGGAAAGGTGTCCTTCTGAATAAAGCAGGCAGAGCAACCCTTATCTCTTCAGTATTAATGGCGTTACTTAATTACCACATGCAGTTATGCTTATTCCCAAAACTCATTTGCAAAACTATCAACTCGATCATGTGTAAGTTCTGGTGGGCCGGTACGAAGGACTCTACCGCCGTTAATTGGATAAATTGGAACGCTCTGTGTGTGCCAAAGATATCTGGAGGTCTTGGATTTAAGGACACTAGAATTTCAAATCAAGCTCTGTTGGCCAAAACAAGCTGGAGAATTCTGAAAGAGCCAGATAGTCTTCTCGCGAGAGTCCTGAACGGAAAATACTGCTCTAGACCCAACAATAGATCCAGCTTTACTAAGGGTAACTATTCATGGGGTTGGCGTGGAGTGCTAAGAGGAAGGCAGGTGATTACTAAAGGTATTAGATGGCAAGTTGGCAATGGAGATCTGATCTCTATATGGAATGACCTATGGATTCCGAATGTAGCAGAACCCCCCATTGCCTTACCCGTTATCAATCTTGATGGGTTAATTTTAGTTAAAGACCTTATCCTTAATCAGAAGTGGAATTCCCAGCTAATCAAATCTTTATTTCCACCCGATATATCAGCTAGGATTCTGGCTATTCATGTATCTCCACACGGTTTGGACGACACTCAAGTCTGGAAAGAAACACATAATGGTGATTATTCAGTGGCTACTGCTTACAGAATGCTTTATAACCTCAATCTAGAGCTCAAAATTAGGCAAGGTACCCAAGCCTCCGCACCTCCTCTCAATTCGACCATTTGGAGGAAAGTTTGGACACTTCCTCTACCTTCGAAGCACCTCTTCTTAATATGGCAATTGTTATGGAATAGACTCCCGCTATATTGCAACCTATTTCGTCTTTCAATCTCGAACTCTGATACTTGCCCTTTGTGCCTTAGTCATTCTGAAACAGTGGATCACTTATTTTTCGATTGCCCGGCGGTGCGACCAATTTGGTTCGGAGGATTAGCTGGCCTTCATAGCAACAATGTTGGCAGCTCCTTTACTGAATGGATGATTGCGTGGATTCTAAACCATTCAGGATGTTTAAATTTTCGGGAAAAAACCATCCAAATCTTTTCCACCGTTTGGTGCATATGGATTAATCGGAACAATCTCGTTTTCAGACAAACCCCTTTCGAGCCTTCTACTGTTATAGCTAGTATCAAAACTCTCGTGCAACATATTGCTGTCGCCTTCGGAACTCGGAGGACCCCTATTCAGAAGTCAAGGAGCAACACCCCTGCTATTTTGGCACTTTCTAGCACACCGAGGCGTAACCCTTCCCTGTGCACGTGCGAGGTGCTGAGACCTATCCAATTGATCATTGATATACAGTTCAACAAAAGGGTGCTTAAAGCAGGTTTAGGAATACGTTGTCAGACACAGAATGGATTACGTTGTGGTTCTGCAGCGATATCTTTTCCAGCTTCTGATGTTTTCGCTGCTCTTTCTAAAGGATTACTTAATGCCTGCTATTGGGCTAGAAAAAAGAATTTATTACATATTTCTTTATTAACTGATTCTAATTTTCTGATTGATCAGCTTCAGGACACGGCGGATATCCCTGATACCACCGCCCCGATTATGTTTGATTTTTGCTACATATTACCAGACTTTCATCAGTTCAGCTTTGACAAAGCCACGAAGCCTCAGCTTAAGGAATCCAGATCTTTAGCTGCTTTTGCATGCCATGCACGCATAGACGTCTTCCAGGATTGGGTACATGACTTTCTGCAGCAATTGCCACAACAGGATCTGTAATTCATAAGGCTTACGTGTGTTTGCTTGTTTTGTTTTGGTTAGCCTTTTGTAAAACTTGGTGTTAGTCCTTTGTGTGTCATGACGTTTGTCCTTGTAATCACCTTTGGGTGAAACCTCCTTTATTATTTATGCTATTCTGCATTTTATCAAAAAAAAAAAGTTAATTTTGAGGTGAATGTTTCTACTGATGCACAATTGACAACAAAAGTGCCCCCGATATGTCGAAGTCTTAATTATTAGAATTGTTCGCGAAGAAGTGATGGCAAAAAGTACCAAAAAGTGCACAGGGTGTTGAATGTAAAAAAGAGTACATCATACGTGAGCTAAAACAATTGAACCAATTTCTTTCGCCGTGACAAACCGAAAATTCTTTACTAAAAATAGCGAAAGGAGAGTCGTTAAATTTTTTTTTTCCTTTTGGTAAATCAATTGCAAAATACTTTTGCAGAATGCACTATATCGATCTATTTTACGTCTTGTATTCCGTACGTAAATGTTCAATTTTTATAAGATCTTTCCTAACTGCAGTCCAAAAGGTCGAGCAATTATAGATCGTGAGAGACAATTCTGATTGGTCAATAAAAATTGATTTTGGAGCGAGATTACAAACAACATACTTTCCCTTAACTGAAGACTGAAGTACCAGTGCTGGTAAAGAACTTAAAACTCCGCAAATCGAGTTCTTACACGTGTACCCCAGTTCGCGCGGTTTATTCAAAGCGACGCGGAGCGCATTTCAGTTTTCGTACTTATATAATGGAGCCTCCAATTCAATAGCCCGCCGGAGGTAGCCAAACTTCTCCTTTCCTTTTCCTTGAATACTTAATCCAAGAAAATGATTTCTTGGTTCAAGCTAAGACAAGTATAAACAACCAGAAACTAGAATATATCCATCAAGGAAAGTAATGGCTAGCTTAATCAGGAGGGTAGAGAAGCCAGTACAGCTATTGGAACTATAACGACCCTCGGGAGCTGAACTTATCCCAAGCTATACTCCAGAAAACAAATAAAGGTCGCAACTCGCAAGCCTAATGAGTCAAACTTTGGCTTGTTTTTTCTTGCCAACTTGGGCAAGCGATAAAGCTATTGAGTCAAATAAGTGGTCTTGTGTACAGCAAAACTTGCATACTTGTCACTCTCAAAAAGCGAAAGAAAAAACTCTAAGCAATGGAGAAAGGTGCCAAGGGAAAATCGTTGCTATTAATCCAGGTCAAGATTAAAGCTACCACAGTTTTTAGTTACGTAAAAAATGTTCTTAGAGAGCACCAAATGAGATGTAACCTCTCAAACAGTTTCCAAACCATAAAAAACTCAGCACAATAGGCATGCTGTTTTAACATAAAGTTCCCAACAAGTCACATAGACATCAAAACCAAATCTTCAACACCTTCACATGCCTTTGCTTCTGAACTACGTCAAGGAAAAGGTATTATGGAGGTTCCTCCAACGCAATCACCAAGACTATTCAGCAAACCATATCTTAAAAACTCCCAAACTTGTCAATGAGGAAGAAAACAAGTACAGCAGAGTCATTATGGTATGTGATCGAATCTAGAGAAATTAGAGCGCCTCGCTAGAAGATCCTTGTCTCTGGCTCAGACCCATTGAAGACTATTAAGGATTTATTTACACTTTTAGTAGGATTTTATTTGCGTATTGATACAGGATTTTCAAAGATCTAGAATTTGGTCAGTTTCCTTTGATGTTAGTGGTTTGACTTTATAGATAGGCCTCTATGTAATGTACAAATTAGCTTTGGCACATTGATATATAGTATTAAACATTTCTCTCTCTCTCGTATTGTTACTCAATCCCCTTGCCCCTACAGTATTCTCTTCTTGGTCTCCCTGATTGTCTAATAGGGCTTCAAAACGTCTAATTTCTCTTCTTGCTTTCCCCCTTCTCTTCAACCTGTTCTGTATTGCTTCTATCTTGAGTCTCGTGCCTCTTCTACGTAATAAACCAAACTAAGGAAAAGTCTCCTTAGTTTTGCCTATCGTCAAGGTTTTCCCCAAGAAAGAATGTAACGAAAAGAATCCCCGACTAGGGTGCGCGATCTCTGGACAGCCTTTAAGAAAAAGCTTCAAAAGGTCGATTTCAGGAGAGAATCCGATAGAGGGATTTAACCTAAACACCCTCGAAGAAGGATTACACGAAAGGAAGTATAAGCTCCCAACACTGAGGGACCAATAAATCCACTAGTAGAAACTGCAAGCTAATCCTGTCTCTAAGTAGGATTACCACTCCTCTGAGTTATGAATCTCAGAGGCAACAGCCAAAGACTACAAAAACTAGAGATCTGACTTCAACCAACGGAAAAGAAAACCACCGAAAAGGAGGGTACAGAGCTCAGAGCCTTGAGACAACTTCATCAATATTTTCTTTCTTTTGCTACGGAGACAAAAGAAGAACCAACAATAATACAGGCAGTTCTTCGTGGAAATAAACATGGGTAATTGCCTGCAAAGAGGTAAACTGTAAACCTGCTAAGATAAGGATCATAGTAGGATTAAACAGCATATAACACCCATACCACATAACAATATCTTTGTAAGTATAATTTTAAAAGAAATATCGTTATCGCGCGTGGCACTTCAAACATAATAACTAAAAGAAACAAATATTTCAATTCGAGTCTACCAAAGTCATAATTGTACGAGTGTGATATACAGACGGGGACATATACCTCTGAAAAAGCACAGGCCCGAACGATGTGCTTGTGCTCAAACGAGTGTAGTTCACTACCTGTTAATGCATCCCAAATTTTCCTACATTTGGAATAGGCACACAATGTCAATCGCTGTACGGATTCACATATAAAGAAAAAAGTAATTAATGATTCAAGACTTAGTTTTAAAAGTTTAACCCAATGCATGCTCATATCCAGATCTCAGACCTCCAATTGGAAAATTTTATATCTCGTAGCACAGGATAGAAAGGAAATTGACGGAGAGAAACACAAAGAGAGTGGAAGCATCTGGTTACTAAATACTACATTAACACATACTAAGTGCGAAATAGCCTACCAAACTTGGCTACAAGTAGAAACAGGAATTATGTGAAAACGTAATCCAGAATTTCTCAGTACTAGCCACGGAGACATAAAAAGAAACCAAATGATTACCCAGGTTTCCCAATCTAGAAAAATTGTAATGAATGTGGTTTCTTCATCTGGAGAAACTTAAGGAGAGTTTGAATAGTGATAACCCCTACTGTCGCGTAAAGAAACATAGGGCGATAGTCAAATATTGTTTCATGTATGGAATTCAACTTTGAGAAACTGGTCTTTTGCAGGCCCATCCACTGGGGAGGGGCTTGGAAGTTCGCAACATACGCTGTGAAGTCAGCCGAACCAGATGCAGCACGTAAAGCATTTGTATCCAAGCAGCAACTCCATACTGCACCCTTATGTCCTTCAAATGTTCCAACCCAGTCTCCAGTCTCACCATTTCGAAGCATGGGAGTAGAATCTGTTCACATAAGAAAATCAATTCATGTTTCAGTAAAGAAATTAGTATCTTCAAGAAAAAAGGACACTATCAGCTAATTAAAAATTTTACTGAACACCCACAATGTAATCTATATGATGTAACATGAATACATTGCAAGGAATAGAGCAGATATTAAGGTTACTAGGATCCAAAAGCCAATCAAAAAGATAAAAAGGCAAAATCTTCAACACATCTCCTAATTTTGCATCCTTTATAGGTTAGTCAAGCACTCTGATCTTGAGAGGTATCGAAGTTACAATGTTCCCTGATGAAGAAGTATCAACTCCACATCAATCAGAAGAAGAAGATTGGATAATTCAAACAATTTTGTTCTAGGTATTCACATTATTCGCAGCCAAGACTTCTACATAGGCAATGCGAGTGTTTTGACTGTCCTATATTCTTTGCTGAATCAACTTAAAACTCATACTGCTATAAGTAACTTGAGTAAAAGAAAAAATATAAAAACATAACTACTAATTTAATGTCTAAAACTTCCATTGACTGCATGACATCGAGAAGCACCACTTAGCGCATCTTACAGGAGTGAGGAGAAACGATAAAATGAAATGAATGCAAGATGCTAAAGCTAAAGGCAAATTAGGAGGAGGGGCCGCAATAACGATGTGGAGCTAGATAATATAGCATATTTGTCCTCCCACAACAACAACAAAGTGTAATTCAGAAGCTGATTTCACTTCCTAAAACAACTGGAAGGATAATTTGATTCCCTTCCCAATAAATTCTTTTGAGTCCGGCCCATACTGGAAGGAAAACTTCAATGGAAGACCATCTAGATGTCCTTCGCCCTGAAGAAGGTGATCTTGCGTGGGAGGCTGCCAGGCAGCAACTAGATAGTAAAATTGTGAGGAAAGAAATAGGTGAGAGCGTGGAATGATCAATTAGACTTTTTCTCTTGGTATAGGTCCTGATATAAGTCATACAAATGTGTGCAAAGGTTTATGGAATGCATTAAATATCTTTATTGCTGCTTTGTTGCTTCTAGTGAGACCTCTCCTTTTTCAGTTGATTGTTGTTTTTCCATTGGCTTAGTTGTTTTTGACTATGGATTGTGGATATGTATCGCAACTAAAGGAGTTCTTGCCATTCTTCATATACATGCAGCTACTTTTCTTTCCTTTTCCATTTTTCTTGTTTTCTTTCCGTCTGTGTGGGGTGGGGTACACGGATGCTCCAGCTTCTTTTGTGAATCGCAGAATGTGAGTAGAACTAAGAAAATCAATCTTTAATTTACAAGCGCCTGCATGCCATAGTATTATGTAAGAAGATACTGCAACGTCAGCAGACTGTAATATGTCACAATTTCCAGCATAGTTCTCGGTATCTTCTGATACGCGATATGGACGTAAAAGGATAGCAACCGGCACAAGTATCTATATTCACATTGTCTTGCATGTATCGTACAACACGAAATCTTAAGCAATACTCCCAAGTATAAAACATTTCAAAAAAGTGAAGGTGCATTCCACTCTGAACACGAATACCATAATCAAAGCTTGTAATCAGCACCTTCATGCATAATCCTGAGGTAGCTAGATGGCACACACGCCGTTTAACTTCCGTAGTTTAGACATGTGAAACATTAGAAACACGAACCCAACTACCAAGACCTCATATTGCTAACCATATGTAGAGTGTCATTGAGGGTGATTGAGAGTGTGAGTGTGTGTCAAGAAAATTAAGCAACAGACAAGTCGTCATATTTCCGAGAAATCAAACTTTAGGCATATAAATACGCATTGGCATGAGAATGATGATGGCATACCCTTGCTGGCACTGATGAGGAAGAACCCATCTGGGGTAACTGGACTGTAGGACAAATCCACCACCGGCCGTGAATGGCCGTGACAGACCAAAGGCACCGCCACCCTCTTCTTCTCCATCCCTCACAAACTCAACAAACCCCTAAAAATTAAACTTTGAATCTAATAACTAGCTCAGGTTGGGCAAAATTCAACAAACCCACCTTATCTAATGATGTAAATTGGAAAAAGAAGTTTAAAGATCTAATGTTACACAATCAAAAACCTATCTGCAGATCAAAGGTTATAGAATGTAGTGTATAGAGGTGTATATATTTGTATGAACACGGGTGGGAAACGTGAAGAATCCACACCTCCCTTTGAAGGTATGTTATTTTCCCCTTGGAATTGTAAAGCTCGTGGCAATACAACCGAAGTGAGATATATCAGGGCTAGGCACATAGGAAAGCGCTTGCGGTGGGAGGCCTAGAGTTGTCAAAGGGCCGGGCTTGGGCCGGCCCAGCCCAAGCCCATCGGGCCTGCTGTGGGGCCGGGCCGGGCCGGGCCTGCCGAAGGGAAACCTAGGCCCAGTCCAGGCCCTGGCCCTAGGCCCAATATCTAGGGCCGGGCCCGGGCCCAAAAAAAATTTTTTTTTCTTGTTATTCAATTTTAAATTCCATCTCTAGCCTCTAGGCAATATTCACAATTTAACGAACCTAATCTTTATCCTTTTATTTCATTATAAGTAATATACATATGTATGTATGTATATAATAATAATATTTGTTAGCCGTTATATTTTTTATTATATGTTAAACATTTTCATACTCTTCTTGGTGAGCTTTATTAATAAAATCTTAACACATAACAATTTATATAGAAAAATAATAAATGTGTTCATAGGCCCTCCTCATTTCATCAATCGGTTTATCTTGCTCGCGGTAATTCGCATCAAGATAATCCTTCCAACATACACATAGCTCGAGCGACTCGGGGTTAAGACGACTCCTCCTGTCATCCAACCCCCCCCGCTTGCTGAAAATACCGACTCTAAAGCAACCGTGGAGGCTTGCACTGGCAGTACATCCCGTGCAATTTGGGATAAAGTTTTATACATGTTTTGATTTTGTTTCCAAAAATTTAACAAATTAAAATTAACCTGTTCTTGCCTTGATAAATCAGAATAATGATCAGTATTTGCATATACACCAATCTCATTAAAAGAGGAAAAATTATACGAACCTCCCGAATTAGAAGTACCTTCACCTGGTAGTTGTCTTGCTACTAGATGTTCAAAGCCTTGAAGGTATGGCGCATAATACCTCTCAGCAGTGGATGATGATGTAGCTCGCCCGCGCACGTCAGCAGAATTACGATAGAGGTTGAACAAGTCCTCAAACCTCTTGCTCACTTTTGCTGTGAGCAAGGTTGTGTCCTCTGCTGTGTAGCGCATTAATTTCGATATCTCTTGTATCGAGGCGTTCACGCCATGCAACTTTAACCTAGGATCTAAACAAGTAGCCACAGTAAAAATAGCAGGCAGTTTACTCCAATATTTATTAAATTTTTAATCCATCACTTGTACTATTTCCCTAAAGGGTCCTATATATCTCCATTTTGTTAACATTGTAGCCATCTTCAGAATTACTATTACAGCGAGAGGAGAGGTGGGATAGTACGTACCAGACAATAAATTGGTAGACGTGTAGAATACCTCCAAAAATTCAGCTAGGTATATGGCCATCTGCCATTCCTCTTGAGTTGACAAGCTGTCTGGGAACTGGGTTAGTAGAAAATGCGTATAGACTTCTCGGTATGCCAGAATGTGTAAAAGCATGTGGTATGTAGAGTTCCACCTGTGGACCACATCTGTAACTGCTCTCCTGCGAGGCATATTATATTGAGAACACAACGTTTTAAATTGTTGTGTTCTCAAACTGGAGCCATTAACATACGCTGTCATACCCCTCATTTTGAGCAGAATATCTCCTGCAGCAGCTAAACCATCTTGAACAATTAAATTAATAATGTGACAAACACAGCGAACATGAAATAGTTCACCATGAAGTACAGGTTGAAGCGTCTCCTTCAAAGCTGCAACAGCAGCTTTATTATTAGAAGCATTATCAAAACTAACACTCATAATCTTATCCTTAATTTTAAATGTGTTGCATGCTTTTAATATAAGAGTAGCAATGTTCATTCCATCGTGCGGATAAGGGAAGTGCTCGAAAGCGATGATTCTCTTGTGCATAACCCAATCTGCATCAATCCAATGAGCGGTCACACAAGAATAACTAACAAAAGTATAAGGAGATTGCCAAATATCAGAAGTAAGACTAACTTTACCGTCAAATTTATCGAAATAATCGATAAGGCGTGCTTTAGCAGCCTTGTACTGTCGGAGTGCATCAGATCTAGTTGTGTTTCTAGTAACCTTTTTGTACAAAGGTTGGACGTATGTGTTCATATATCTAGAGTACTTAGGATTATCGGCAAAAGAAAAAGGTTGTTCATCATGAATAACAAATTCAGCGAGACCGTCTCTTTGCTCTCGCTGATTATAAACAAATAACTTACCGTCAAAAGATAATTGCGTTTGGGTAGGTTCGACGTGGCCTTGTCGAGGTGCACACTGAGGGTAATGCCTGTTAAGATGTCCATTACCACTACCAGTCGAAAATAATTTAAGACAGTACTTACATTGAGCTTTTCGGATGTCGTCCACCGTAATTACGTCGAAATGATTCCAACACTCGGCTTTCTTCTTTTTCCCCCTTTGGACTTCTGGCACGTTATCAGAGGCATTGCTCGGCCCTTCTTCATCATGACCAGGCATAGGGTTGAGATTATGCCACTGAGTAGTAGCTTCGCCAACCGAGCTGCGTCCTTGACTATAATGCGGGGGGTCTTCATCAGGCGTGTATTCAAAATCTGGAATGTTTTGATTGAACTCCCAATTGGCTTGGGTATCTATCATAGAGCCTGTACTCATTCGTCCACGAACGAATGGTTGTGTTGGTGCTTGGATTGGTGTTTCTGATGGCTGTGGCGCTGGCGCTTGTGCTGGTGGTGGTGCTGCTTGCGATGATGATGATTTCTTTCGTGATGACGTTGCACGCCTCATTTTCTTCAATAATCCAGACATATTTCACGCTAAACTTTGTAAGAGTAACTAAATACACAAGTATAAGAGTAGTAATAAGAAATAACAATTAAAAGAATGAACGAGTAACAAATATTAGAGAGTTAGTAATTAAAAAGAATTTAGCAAGACTAGTAATTAATAAACAAGAGTACTAATTAGTAAATACTAGTAGTAATTAGCAAGAGTAGTAATTGGAGAGGAAAATAGTAGCAAAGCTTGTTGTGAGAGTAAGAAGAGAGTAAGAAGATTGGTGTGAAAAATTAGAGAGAAATGGTGTGAATTTATAGATTTTAGAAACTTCACAAAAGACCAAAATACCCCTACAAACTATCCGTTTATAGTTGTTGGGAAGGGTAAGAGTGTAAAGGAGTTGAAAAATATAGGTTAGACTAAAATACCCCCCAAACTAGCCGTTATATAGCTGTTGGGGGGGTAAAAGTGGAAGTTTGGAAAAAGGGTGGAAGAAAGGGGGGGAAAAGCAAAAGATTCAAAAAAGGTGGGGCCAAAACCGGGCCAAACCCGGGCCGCAGACCGGGCCAGATAACCGGGCTGAAACCGGGCCGGGCCAAAACCGGGCCGTTTTCCAGAATTTTCAGGCCTGGTCCAGGCCCAGGCCCTATACGTGCGGGCCTCTACTGTTCATAGACGGGGCCGGGCCAGAACCGGGCCGGGTCGGGCCAGCCCGCGGGCCGCCCGGCCCGTTTGACAACTCTAGGTGGGACGGGTACTGGAGTAGGACGGGCAGTGGAGTAATCTTGGGCTTCTATCTTTTTAGTAAGGTTGGTGCAGATAAATTGATCATATATTTTTTTTTCATGCAAATTAAGGAGTTAAGTTATATATTATATATTTTTTATTCTACCTTTTGAGACAGCGGAGAAAAAAAAAAAAAGTGAGTCGGATAAAGAAAATTGGTTCGTAAAGTGTTAAATGTGAAAAGAGAAATAAAATAAAAAAATGTAAGAAAGTGAGTCAGAAGAGAAAAATGTATCTGTGGAGAGATAAATATAATAATAAAGTGTAAAAATGGTAAATATATATAAAAAAAATACCTATAAAATATATGATCAATTTATGTGAGATAGAAAGGGTATATGTTTAACAAATTAAAAATGAATGTCTCAAATGATTTACAAATTTATCGGTTAGTACAAGTATACATGACAATTTTGTATTTGTATTTTCTAGTTGCCAACACGCAAGATGCTCGTAATGGTGATGGTGGTCAAAGAGGTGGTGATGGTGTAGCGGTGGTTTGTGGTGGCGGCGATAGGCAGGCAGCGACATGATGGTCATCTGGTGGAGGTGGCAGCACCATGATGGCGACGGTGGTGGCAGTGGCGTTGAAGTCATGGCGGTGGTGTTTGTTGTGACCACGGTGGTTGTGGTGGTGGTGATGTGTGGCGACGGCTAGGTGGTGGCAGTGACACAAAGCACATGGTGGTTGTAGTGGTGGCAATGGTGTGATGGAGGTGGTTGTGCTCAAAGAATTGCAATATGTGTGGTAAAGATGGCTTTGGTCATGGTAGCAGCATTTTGTGAAGGTAGTGCTAATATGGCGGCTACGTTGTCGAGGTGGTTTCGGTCAATATGGCAATGACAGTTGGTGGCAACTACATAATGTTTTTTTTTAGGACTTCTGACCATCTCACTTAAAGTTAAGTCCTCTCTCACTTAATTTTTTTCGTCCATTTTAAACATAATTTAATTTCTTAAGTGATACCAGATTGAGCATCCTCAAGCACACTTAATTAAAAGTTATTAAAAAAATTTAAATTTTAAGTGTTTAATTGCTTGTCAAGGACAAGCAAAGTTAACCTCTTATTCTATTTTGTATTGTAATGTACAAATATATGGTACTTGATGCACTTCAATTACTCTCATGTTGAAGAAGCATGGTATCTACTCCCGATTTAATAGATTTGCATGATTATGTACTTGTAACTTTGCTCAAGCCTTGAACATCTTCACAATCACATAAAAGGTAAAGAGACCAGGGTTAGTTAAGACATATGGCTTAGACCTGACCCAATTTTGTGGGGTATTTCTTTGTTGTTAGGGTTAGAACTGTAATTTTTTTAAGGATGTGTCTCGTATCAAAGAATAAAACTAAAAAACTCACAACGTACAGAAGTTGCAAATAAGAGTTACATTTCGAGCTAGTCGAAACAACATTAAATGCATTTAAGAAAGTTTGACTCCCAATACTCCTCTCCTCAATGGAAGTTGCCAACGGCGCGTATAACGGTATAACGGTATTTCTGAAGTTGATTAAGTTTTATTCTATGAAAATCGCCATGTTTTTCTCATCCAGACAAGTTTCATAAACGGTGCATATTATGTATAACTTAACCGTGTTTAATCACACGTGAATACCATTGAGGTAATGAAATCACTCAAAACGTCATTATATACGGAAAAAAACGTCATTATATACGAGATTCTCTTAACATAGATGAACACCACTGAGACCCTCAAACGGAACCAAGTTAGAAAAGCCAGATAATAAGAACCAAAAAAATATACTACTCCTTTTGTTTTAAAATAATTGATCTAGTTTGACTTACACAAAGGCTATTTTTGTCATTTGTTTTCTCCAGTTTTGCAAACTGGACAAAAAAATGCGTTTGGCACAAAGTTTTCGATTTTTTTTTTGTTTTGAAAACCAGTTTTTAAAACAGGGCTGTTTTTTTAAAACTCCCATTTAGGAGTTTTGGTTTTTATTTTGAGATCACCACCACCCTCCCACCGCCCACCGCCACGCCCCACCACCGCCGCCGCAAACCACCAGCAAAGAAAAAATTCAAAATAAAAACTAGGTAATCAATCACCAAAAAAAAAAAATCAAAAAAAAAAACTGGGTAATCAAACACCTATTTGTTTTTTTTAAAAATAAAAACTAAACTAGTTTTGGTTCTTATTTTTTTGGAAACAGAAAATCAAAACTTGAAATGATTTCAAACGCTACCAAAGTTTAGGATATTGTCAAATTTTTTGGCCTTTCGCAACAACCAGTCATGGACCCACCAAACTATGCCTTCTATCCTGTTTGTCTGTTTTGATATTCAAATCTTCATGGTATACCGATTTTGATACCTCTTATTAATGATTAAAAGAAAAAACTTTGTATCCTCGAACCCTTGCCTTCTTAATCTCTTGGGTTTCATTCTTCTCATGATTTCTTTCTTCTCTTACCCATTGTATTGAACTAAAGAAATCGTTGCAAGATTGAACATTACTCAGCAGATATTACATCTCATTGCCTAGGACCAACTTTAGCATATAGTTACATCACTAGTTTTCAATTCCGCCAAAGTTCACGTTGTAGATAAGGAATACTTATATGTTTGTATTTTGCTCCGATAAAAGGTTGACTGTGAAACATGGAAATGGTCTAAATTACACTGGCTCATCAGCTCAACACCTAGGTAGTGTTTGCATTCACTTAAGTTTTCAGTTTTTCTCCTGTTTTTGTTTTTGTAAACTGAAGAAGAAGAAAAAAACGCGTTTGGCACACAGTTTTCATTTTTTTCCTTTCAATTTTTTAAACAGGGCTTTTTTTAAAACTCTTATTTTGGAATTTTGATTTTTGTTTTAAGACCACCACTGCCACCACCACTGCCACCACCCCCGCCACCCGCCACCACCACCAAAGAAAAAACTCAAAAATAAAAACTAAAAAATCAAACACCCAAAAGAAAAAAAAAACTCAAAATAAAGCATGTATAATCAAACACCCAATTTGTTTTGTAAAAAATAAAAACTAAACTGGTTTTGGTTTTTGTTTTTGTTATTTTGAAAACTGAAAACCAATACTGCAAGTAATTTCAAATAGACTCCTAGTTGTCGCAATTTCAACGCCTGAATGTCGCAACTCAATGCCTACTTGCCGCACATTCCAACGCCTGGTACACCAAGTTGCCCCGCCTTGTCGAATGCCCGACTCATGCCTTGTTGACATACCACGCCTAGTTGTTTCTAACCTCAACAACTATTCTAAAAAATAATCACTCACTTAGTCACTTCAACTTCAACCCTACTTGGTCACACCATAACCGCACAATCAAATTTGAAAAAGAAAATAAGGAACCAAATTAGAAAAAGAAAAATCAAAATTTTTTCTTAATGGAATCGTATCATAAATCTGGATTTTAAAAATCCTTCAGAATTCAAATAAAAAA
Organism: Escallonia rubra; assembly: GCA_033065855.1. Taxonomy (NCBI): domain Eukaryota; kingdom Viridiplantae; phylum Streptophyta; class Magnoliopsida; order Escalloniales; family Escalloniaceae; genus Escallonia; species Escallonia rubra. Next base: position 28,865 of record JAVXUO010001463.1, on the reverse strand, counting down.
CTCAAAATAATCTTCTCCTTTTCAAGATACTTTGTCATCTACTCCATACCAAATAGAGTTATATGTTTGTGTACTTGTAGCTTTGCTTAAGCCTTGCATATCTAATACCCGGTGTTCATTTAACTTTGATTTTCAGTATGCCCAAAAAAATATTTTTAGTAATACTTTTGTTCCAAAGTTTGCAATGCAAATAACTAATAATAGTTATCATTATACAGGCTCAACAGCAGATTAATAAGCCCGGACAAGTCTAAAAGTGATTACAAGCCCAAACTCGACAATTCTTCCAAACCAATCCATACGATCTTTCCAACTGTTGAAATGAATTCCAAGGTCGCATAACCAGACAGAAACGGAGTAATTTTTTTAATTCTTAAGAACTGAACTGAAAATGGTACCATTCGAATCTGGTTTGATTTTTTTATGCTTCAAACCGATGTTGGTCAGTTATATTTCGTATTCAGCCTTCAAACCGATCCGTAAGGTGCTCCCCCTTAATTGTTTGTCTTATTCTTTCGATAAGCAATCTTACAATTTATCTTTTACACTTTACCTTACCCTCACCTTTCGGTGTTGACCTCGTTTTGGTTTATTTATCATAAAGTGTAAAAGATAAATTGAGCGTAGATTTATCCTCACCTTTGACCACTGAACTTTGATTTGTGTCAAAGTGACCATTGGACTCTTTAATTTGTTCAATTAAGTCATTCCGTTAGGTTCAGTTAACAAAAAGTATATTAAGTGTCCATGTGCGAGGCACATGTGGGGGCAAAATTGTCAAAACATAGAAACTCAATTTTTTTTATATTACTTTTTTTTTAATCTTCTTTTCTTATTTTTATCCTTTTTTTACTTTTCCTTTTCTTCTCTTATTCTTCTTCCTTCATCTCAACCACCCGTCACGTATTGCACAAGTATGGCCATACCCACGACCACCATAAGTTCTATTGCCCATCGTGATCATCGCCTGTCAAAGTTATCTAGCGAAAAACACCGTGGGTCTCGCTCCCGCCCTCCACGATGTCAGTTCATTTTTGGATTTGGATGGATAGTAATGCGGCGGTTGCGCCGATGGAGAGCTGGTATGGCGGTTTGTGGCTTCCGATTGCGCCGGATGCGCTGATGTAGAGCTGCTATGGCGGTTTTGTGGCGTCTGATTGCGCCGGTGGATTGTTTCCTTTTCAAATCATTTTTTTTAAGTTCCAAATTTGTGGTGTTAATGGGTTAGTTTTTTGGTGGTGGTGGTGGATTGTATTGGTGGCGGTTGTGAGTTTAATGGTGGAGGACAGAAGGTGGTCGCGGGTATGGCGGTGTTTGTGCTTGGTGGTGGTGTTGGGTTGGTGTCGTGGTTGCGCTTGGTGGTGGTGTTAGGTTGGTGTCGCGGTTGCGCGTGGTGGTTGGTGGTGGAGCGGTGGCTGTGCTCAGTGGTGCTGATGCTTGGTTGAGGTCGAAGACATCGAACGAGAAAGAAGAATGAAGAAGAAGAAGAAGAAGGGGAGGAAGAAGAAGAGGAAGAAAAAAAAAGAATAGAGACTGACGGATTTGCCCCTAAATTAAATGATTTAACGAACATTTTGTTAACTGAACCTAACAGAATGACTTAATTGAACAAATTAAAGAGTCAAATGGTCACTTTGACATAAATCAAAATTCAATTGTCAAAGTGAAATTTGCCTAATAGTACAGTGGTCAACCGCGTAATTAACTCATTAACTATCAATTTGGGCTTGTTTTTGAAAAATTCTATTCCCAGTTTTGGTTTTTTTTTAAGGCCCCCGTGTCAACCTTTGTTAGACACCAAATCAATATTTTTTTTTTCTGATTCCATTTCATGATAATTGTTCATCATAGTTTAGCACAACCATGCCCTTACTATCGCATCCACACCCATCCCCACCACCGCAATTTCCGCCGCCGTAACCACCCAACACCACTACTCAGAATTATCCGACATCACCACCACCCAAAAAGCGCCGATCAAAATCATCAATGTAGCACGCCGACCAACAACAAAAGCTGCTGCCACCCGTGATACCACTTCTGAAACCCAACACGACCACACAAAATATCATTTCTTTTTCCTTATCTCTCCCACATATCCCCTCTTCAAGCTTTGTTATAATGAATTTGTCGGACATAACGGATAATCTATGAGATAATGCCACCGCAATTGACTTTTAATAGAGATCAATATGTGATCTCAGGTGGATCTATGCATCAATACGTCGATGTTTACCATTATGAGTTTGGGTGATGTTGATGTTGAGTAGTCACGACATGTCGTATGGTGGGTGGTGGCACTTATGGATAGCGGTTGAAGTGCGTCTACTTTTTGGAGTCACATATTCGTAGATCAACTTTTTGTTTCAGAAATTGATCAGCAGTGGTTTGGCAACCGGTGGCAATGAATGGCAGTGATGTTAATTTGTAATCGTGGCGGTGTTGGCATCTGTGTTGGGTTGGAAGGCATATATCATCCGAAGAAAAGGAAGAAGAACAGAAAACTGAAAACTTCTACCATACAATTCATGAGTTTTTGTCTAAAATAAAAACGTAGCTACTTTTGATTTTTAACATTTAAAGACTAAAACTCAAAACTAAAAATGTTGTCAAGCAGGCCAATATTTGAAAATTGAGATTTTATGTGAATTCAAAAGCATAGTCATCCTAATATTTTCTTATAATTATAACAAATTTCTAATTTTTACATGAGTTTCAAGTCTTTTACAACCTCTCTATTTGGAACAAATTTCAAAAGGAATTGAATTTTGAAATGGAATTTGAAAAGTAATTGGATTTGAAATAAACCCAAATTTTCTTGTTTGGAACAAGCAAGAATTCAAATCATATGAATTCCTGACTTCTGTTTTGAGAACATGAAATTCTAAAGAGATTTTTTTTTTGTTGCAATAACACCCTTTTAGAATTACTTGCATACATTCTCATCTATGCTGTAAATGCAAGCTTAAATATGTTATCGGCTAACACAAATATTAAATTGAAGAATATTTCATAGAACAAACTTTGGCTCCTACCGGAGTTGTAGGAATCTTTCTCCAACCCTATGTATAGTGACAATTAATAGTCGCTAAATGTTTACAGTGGTTTTTCTTCTAACACTTTCAGCGACAATTATTAGTAGCACTTTTTTGGTGTCACTAAATAAAAGTCACTAGAAACATTTAGAGACGATTGATTGTCGCTACATAGGGAATATGAGGAAGATTCTTCCAATCAGGATAGCAGCCAATTTTTTTCCCATTTCACTTTCACAAGTTAAGGAAAGCAATTTACTCGAACAACCCATTTCACTTTCACAAGAATCTTGTGAATGCGATAATGCTTATGCTCCTTTTGGGATAATTGATACGTAGAGATACGATATAAGCAGATTGTAAAAAGAGAGGGAAGAAAGAAAGAATAGAGGGTCGGGGTATATAATATGGTGTGAGGGGTAAGTATGAGATGTTGAGTTTTTTTGGTTTACCGTGAAATTCCATCAAATTCGAGTTATGTTTGATCAAATTCTGTCAAATCTCATTGATTACCTTTCCAAATCTAATTCCAATCCAAACAAGCTAAAATTCATTTTCAATTCCAAATTCGATCAAATACACACTGTTAATACGCTAATCCATTATGACTAAGGATAATATTTGTAGGTAAAACATAATTTTAGCAACAAAAAACATGGTAAAAGCGTATATATTCGGATTATTAACAGTATAAAATGCATCACAGTTCACGACTTTCTTGTGCAGTACCAAATCCCCAATTCAACAGGATTAGGGCTTGTATGGAATTTTGATCACAAAGACCAAATTACCAATAAATTGAAGCAAAATTCAGGTCGTGATCCTGCAAAGAATGGTAACTGCGGACATCGCGGCGGCTAATCTGGTCGACGGCGGCGATAAAGAGGAGAGCTGTTCGATGAAGGGGGCGAACGCGAAGGCCGGCGAGGGCCTGAGGCAGTACTACCTTCAGCACATCCACGATCTCCAGCTTCAGGTCCGCAACAAGTCCCACAATCTCAACCGCCTCGAAGCCCAGCGCAATGAGCTCAATTCAAGAGGTTCACCCACAATATTTTGCAAACCCTAACCCTAGTTTACCGCATAGGCTTTTCGTTCGATCAGAATTGTCGGCTTTTTTGCCTTCTTCTTTTGTTAAAAAAGCGATGGCTTATGGCCGAAAATTCAGCTACAAGGGTTACAGTATTCATGGAAGATTTACTTGGCCATGGTGATCCGAACCCAGATGTTTGCGAATTCATCTAGACACGCATTAAATGGTAGAAACTAATGTAATGACGTTGGCATCTAGACACACGTTAAACGGCAGAAATTGGTGTTATTTTTTTGCGTGTTCGGATTTCATGTAGCTGATTTGACTAAATGCGCATTTTTACTGGATTGTATGGTTCTTACCATCTTAGTAACTACAGCGGCTGGTTCTGGTCTTATAGTGAACTTTGAACTAACTGGAGATCAATAATCAATCTCCGACAGTCAATTACTGGAAATGGTTCAATAATTTGACAGTTGGAAAAAGGAAAAATGGATCCCTGACTGTTATTGCTATTATGTCTGTTGTTAACGTGTTTATTTCCAAAATTTTGTTCCTTAGGTGTTACATTCCATCGTAATCATTCTTCCCTTTGATAGCCTTATAAAGCACATTGAGGGGATAACAAGAAACATCTTTTATGGTATTTTCTTACCAAGATACTCCATCCTACAAGTGAATGCACACTTATTATCTGGAAATCTGAAAATGAATTTTCTATTTGTCCTGTTTGTTTAAGGCGATATCCCTTAATGGGTTTTCCAAGGTACATTTACATTTGAGAGAAAAAAGAGAGAAAGGAGCTGGTTTGGTGCTTATAACTGCTTGATTTCTTCCTGAGCTGTCGTTACCATATTTATGCGTCCCTTATTTTAAATGTTGTCATTGCTATCTCAACCTAATAAGTGGGTGTCAGATGGGTATGTTAATCTACGTTCATATGGAACAGGTTTGTTGTTTTAGTTAAGCATTGTATGTTAAATGTTCTTCGATGTACTACCTTTTTTTAAATAATTTAACAAATCGTGATTTGAATTCTTTTATCTTTTTATGAGTTCTGTAATTGCCTCCCAAACTTTATGCTACGGGTTGTAATTTCTATAGTTGGATTTCTCAATGACTTTATATGTGGTTGCAAATTGAACAGTGAGGATGCTCAAGGAAGAGTTACAGCTGCTTCAGGAGCCTGGATCATATGTTGGTGAAGTTGTTAAAGTAATGGGAAAATCGAAGGTTCTAGTTAAAGTAAGTGGTCATTCGAGGAGCAACTCTTTTGGGTTCTTTGTATATTCCCATTGGGTGATATGAGGTTGTTATCCCAGGGTATATATGGTGCCTTATTGAAATTAATGTACGAGAATAGTCTTCTGCTATGATATGGAAGGTGGTCACTACTTGGCACCTGAATGAGCTTGAATCAGTTCCCTTAAGTTTCAATCACACACATGGTGCACTTGGAGTTCTACTTTTAATTAGTTGATCCAGGTCATGGAAGATTATGTTCTCTAGATTAGCTTACACTGCTGATACAATTCCTCTAACTTTGATGCACTGAACTTTATATGGAGCAAGAGGGCAACACATATGTCTTCTCCACCTTGGCATTGTCTAGCATAAATGAGACATCAAAGTAACATTTTTCGCTTGTTTCTTGAATTAATGTTTAATCATAGTGGGGGTACAGTTAATTTCGTATCATTCTACGCAATATAACTTTTGAAACTTTTTTTCCTGTTATTCTTTGTCTTATCTTCTTTCACATCCAGGTTCATCCGGAGGGAAAATATGTTGTTGATATTGACAAAAGTATTGATATCACAAAGATCACACCATCCACCAGAGTTGCCCTCCGTAATGACAGCTATGTTCTTCACTTGATTTTGCCCAGCAAAGTAGATCCGCTGGTCAACCTTATGAAAGTTGAAAAAGTTCCTGACTCTACATATGATATGATTGGTGGCCTCGACCAGCAAATTAAAGAGATAAAGGAGGTTTGTTTTGAACTGTGTTCTCTGCATTGCATATGGGCATCTGAGTTCTGCTGTTCTATGTTTATACGATTATGACTTCATCTTTCATTTTGTATGAACTGATCAGGTTATCGAGCTTCCAATTAAACATCCTGAATTGTTTGAGTCTCTTGGTATCGCTCAACCAAAGGTAGTATCATGTCGCCTCATGTTGTTTATTTTATTTATATCTGGTGTATCAACATTCCCAAACCCAGTGGTTCTATCTCATAGTCACTTGCTCACTTTTACTCCGTCTTTGTCCTCAACATAGGGAGTTCTGCTTTATGGGCCACCTGGGACAGGAAAAACATTGCTGGCTAGGGCAGTGGCTCATCACACTGATTGTACTTTCATCAGGGTTTCTGGTTCTGAACTAGTGCAGAAGTATATTGGAGAAGGTTCTCGAATGGTTAGAGAACTTTTTGTCATGGCGAGGTCCGTTACAAACTCTTTATGTGATTGGCTCTTATATGATCTTTCACTACCTCTGACATATAACTCTACTTATTTCGTGTTCACTTTGACACATGCATTATATCTTAAAGTATCACAATGGATTAGGAACCTAAGGTTTGAAGACTTTATAGGATAACGTATATATATGGATTTTTAGGCTGATATACTGGTTATAGTGGCAGCCAAGGTGCCAAACTTTCTTTTCTTTCAAGTTTACCATTTTGCTTGTGGTTGTTTCGCAGGGAACATGCTCCATCTATCATATTTATGGATGAAATAGACAGTATTGGGTCTGCTCGAATGGAATCTGGTAGCGGCAATGGTGATAGTGAAGTGCAGCGGACAATGCTTGAGCTTCTCAACCAATTGGATGGATTTGAAGCATCAAACAAGATCAAGGTATTTATTGTAGCTCTATGCAGCTTTAGTTTACTGAGCTTTATTTCTTAAAAAAGATTCCCATTAATATTGACTTAATTCCATCAATTAAAATGCTATCTTCATAGGTTTTGATGGCCACTAACCGTATCGATATTCTCGACCATGCCCTTCTTAGGCCAGGGCGGATTGACCGGAAGATTGAATTCCCAAACCCCAATGAAGAGGTACGTGGTTCTGCCCCAAACAAGCTTTTATCTCAAAGCTTAATACATCATCCCTACTCTTTAATATCTATCATCTTTTAGGCTGCTCTACCAGATTGGTTGATAACGTGTTGATAAGTTGTCTAATAGAATGCCGCAAAAAATTCATGCAGCAGATTTTTTTTTAGAGCTACATGACTGTCTTGTTTATGTAGTTGAGTTGGTTTCCCATTTTGGACAATGTTGAGTGCCTAAAGTGAACTTGTTTCCTTTCGCAAATGAGGTGGGTAAGATCTGTGCCTGAGAAGTTTATTATGAGCTGTTTCTATTCCTTCAGATGACACTACTTGCTTTTGGCCCCTTCGCTGGCTTGGGTTACTTCACTTGCTCTGTGCTATATTGGCATACAAGGGGGTTCACTTTCCAAAACCCTAATAACCTATCCTGTCTAGTTGGTGTCTTTCCTAGTCTCTTATCCGAGGTTGCTGGTTTTTTTGTCCCCTCCTCTGGCTTCCCAGTCCTCTCTTCTTCTCTCTGCTGCCGTTGGGACATGATCTTTTGTGTTTAGAATACTGTTTCCTTGACTTTTGCTTTATAAACCTTTTGGCCGAATTCTTTGCATGCTTTTGCCATGATTCTTTCTAGTTTTCCAATACCTGAGCCTAGGAATTAAGTTGCAAAGTAATGTTGTCTCATCTATGTATCTGATTTAGTTCTAAATCACAGATGGAAAGTGTTTAAGCTGTGTTTCTTTTAGAAACTTTGGAAATTTTTTGATGATGACCTTTGTATATAAGAACTTGCTTTTGCAGTAGTGTTTGACGATTTGATCAGTTGTTATGTTGCTTTTTTGTTTTTTGGTTTTAAATATAGCTTTCCATGACATGTTTGCTTGGATTGGTTTTGGTTTTTGTCACTTCGCAGTCTCGCTGGGATATCTTGAAAATTCACTCTAGGAAAATGAACTTGATGCGTGGCATCGATTTGAAGAAGATTTCTGAGAAGATGAATGGTGCTTCAGGTGCAGAGCTGAAGGTGTGTTCTGAGCCTAAAGATTTTTTTTGTGCTTGACTTTGTGTTTTATTCCTCCAGATTATATCATTCCCAGTCTATTGGAAAATTGAAATTAATCTCACCAATCTTGCTTAGCTTTCATGTTCCTTGTCACAGTATCATCTTGGTGTTGCCCGATAGATGACAGTCTTAATTCTTTTAATGGCTTTTGTCTAAGTTTATGTGCCAATGCTGGCCACGGGAATGTTCTACTGCTTCCTTTTCGACACTTGCCACATGTTACACCGCTATCCATGGAAATGCTTCTGTGAATCGTCGTGCATCAAAATGTATAATCCTCGTAATTGGAGCTAAGAAAACCTTGGAGGATAACAACAGATCCGTGTTTCTTTTGTTTGGATATCTATCTCAGTGGATCCCTATTATGAGAGCTTTATGCTGTACTTCCTTTGTGAATCACTATTATGAGACCTTTAATAAAAAAAATTATTTCCTTAATTAACAGTGTGAAAATTGCTAAATAGCCTTGCTTCTGACTGTTAAGATATAGAAATAATCTGCATAGTTGAATGAACAATTATTCTTTTACTTTCCATTGTAATCCAACTCCTACACAGTCGCTTTGAATCTCATGAAGCCCATATGGGATAATCCGCATGGAAAACACTGATTCTGAAGTGGTTTGCTTTGGATCTTTTAATGCTGTCAACTTTCTTTGAATGCTATGTACACTAGTCTAGTACTGCACTTACCATCATTAAGCAACTATAAGCTGGTATATTCATAGTGATGAATACGTGCTTAGTGTGTTCTTCATGCTGTTAATACACTTGCTCCTGCTGCTTTTTCCAGGCCGTGTGCACAGAAGCAGGAATGTTTGCTTTGAGGGAGAGGAGGGTCCATGTAACACAAGAAGACTTTGAGATGGCTGTGGCCAAGGTAATGAAGAAGGACACCGACAAGAACATGTCCCTTCGAAAGCTGTGGAAGTAAGAACATTCTGAGATACTGCTTTGAACCGGTCGGAGGCACTTCACCGTTTTCATACCGACTTGTTGAGCTAGAAAGTAATTTAAGTGCAAAGTTTTGTGCTTTCTGGAAGTGCGAATGGGTTTGTGCTTGTCCCATAGGAAAATGTGCACTCTCTTTTTTCTTTGGCTGTGGGTAGAAATCCTATTAATCATATCGTTACTGAACACACACCGAACAACGAAGTGTATTTAAGGAGCGTTTTATAGCCTGGTCTCCTTGTAAAAGCGAGAGCGGCCAAAGAATAACTGGCGTTAATGTTATGACATGTCTAACGATGGCTACTGAAACCAAGAAATTAGTTATAAATAATAAATAAGGATAGTAGCCATATCCTGGGCTCTGAAACCAGGCAACAAAATCAATGAACAAAAAACACAAGAAGTCAGAAACGAAGTTCACACAACATACACCAAAAGATACACCAAGAAGCAAACACAACGATGTCACCGGCTAAACAACGTACGGCAACAACCAAAGATATAGCTAGGGGACAGCAATCGAGTTGGCCTTACTGGCAAAGCCTTTAAGAGAGGCGAAAAATAGGAAAATACAACCCTTTGCCGCTACATCCTTCTCCATCTCCGTCTCCATTGCCATCGCGGGTTTTCCCGGCGAGTGGCGATGTGGTAATCTTAGTCCTCTTTGCTTAGGGTTTTTGTGAGGGGTGGAGAAGGCGAGCTGGATGGGGTTTGTCATTGGATTGCTCGTCCGGTTAATTCCCTGACCTTTTTGCCGGCACTAGAGTTCAATTGCGGTTTTGATGCAGGTAAGCTGTTCGAATCCTTGGGACTCTTTTCGATTGGGTTTGTAGTGGTTTCGGGGGTAGGTCTTTTCGCCGAGGAGTTGGTGTTTGTTCCTAGAATGTGAGAAAATATTCGGTTTGTAGTGGTTTCGGGGGTTGGTGTTTGTTGCACCGCCCCCAAAATCCACCAAATTCGACCCAATACTCCCCAAGCCGGCAGCACACACAGACCCCCAAATCACATCAAACAAACTCACAAATGACCTAGACCGAGAGAGAGTTTTGGGGGACTTAACTGGGACGTGAAGGGGAAAGGAAGGAAGAGAGACCCCTAGCTTGAGAAAGCCTCACTCAGATCGCCCAATCTACCACCACAATACAACCCACCACTACCCAAACCACTATAAGAGGAGGAGATGGCAACAAAAACCAACTTACCAGCCCAATTAGGAGATGAGCACCCCAAACCATAACCACCACAGACCCCCTTCCCCAAATTCAGAAAGATGCAAGACGAACAGACCCCAACCCCAGTCTCAATGGCCAACCATAGCCTCCCAAGGGCTTGAAGGCACCGAAAGAAAACAATCAAGCCTAGATCAGAAGCACCACACCCTACACAGAAGTATGGAACCACCACACGCGGGGTAAACCGGCAGTGGTGGAAGCATAACCCTGTCGCTTGTGGAAGTTTCTGGTACAGTGAGGCGAGAGAAAGGAGAGAAAATGTTTTTTTTTGCCCTTCCCTGTTTCCCTTTACATGCAATTTCTCTTGTTTTACAAGTGAGCACACGCCACAAGATCTAAGATACAATGGAGACCCCATCCCGCCTCCTCTTGTATATATGTCGTGGGGTTATTGCTCTAACACTACTCCATGCAAAATACCAGAAACTAAACCTCGTCCTCTTTCATCCAAGACGATGATCGGTCGAACTGTACTCACAACATTCTGTCCGGTTGGTGCCCTTTCCTGCCAAGGTTACAAAGGTCTGGTTCAATAGAGGTGAAATTTAAAGTGCTACGGTGCACTGCATCGCACACATGTGTGTAAGGTTCTTTATTTATTGTAAGAACTTAGGGGCCCGTACGCTTACAAAATTCTGTTTTCGTTTTTGTAATGATGATGAAAAAGATACCTTTTTTTACGTACTTTTATTGTTTTATGTATCCGTTTTGAATCCGTTTTCAGTAAAATATCCAAATAGTAGCAAAAATTGTGAAAACACCGTTTAGGTGTTTTCACCTTTTTCCACTATCTGAATTCTCTGTCAGATCTTGTCTCCTTTTGCCATATGCTGCACCCGCTCTCTCTCTCTTTCCCCCTCTCTCTCTATCTCTCTTCCTGTGCTCTTTCTTCACCCACAGAACACGATCAACTCCCATCCGAAAGGAGATCCCGCCGGAATCCAGACGAAGGAGATCTCGCCGGAATCCATGGCAAGATCGCTGAAGCAGTGACAGATGGCCGAAGGAGGTCTGCGCCGGAATCTACAAGGTTCTGCTCTGATCCAGTCGATCAGCCATCTCATCATAACCCATCAGCCGAAGGAGATCCAGTCGATCATGTCGTTGCCTGTGGAATTCAGGTTTGTGGGTTCATCGACTGATGCCGCTAATTCAGGCAACAATCGTGGGATTGGTTGTGGTGGTGGGTTGTTGGGTCAGCGCGGGGTTATGGTCGTGATGTGGTGCTGGTGGGGTTGTGGGCGTGATGATGTGGTGGCAGCAGAACAATGGTTGTGCTGTGGTGCTGGCGCGGCTACGGACTTGATGTGGTGGTGCTGTGGCGGTGGCTGGACTGTGGCCCGTGGTGGTCGGCGGTGGAAATGGAGGGACTTGTGGGGTATTTGATGGGATTGAGGATGTTGGGATTACGGTGAAGGTAACGACGGGGAAGGGGAAGGGAAAGGGAAAGGGAAAGGGGGACACACAGAGCTGAGAACTCGAACAGTGAAGGGGAAGGGGAAAGGGAACTCAAACAGGGAAGGGGAAGGGAAAGGGGAAAGGGGAAAGGGAACTCGTGAAGGGGAAGAGGGAGAATCGATCCAAAAAAAGTTGATAAAAATAGAAATGAGAATGGTAAACGTACAAGAATATTTGAAAAACATAATACAGAAAAAACTAAAATTACGAACATCAATTTTAGAACTGAATACTAAAATTTTAAAAACAAAAACAGAATACAGAATACAGAAAATAAATATGATAAGCGTACGGGGCCTAAATAACAGATCGTCGTCACTACAAATATTCGTCATTGTGCTAAATTAAAATAGCAATATTTTTCTATTAGCAGCAAAGTTGATGTGCAACAGAAGATCCTAGCTCGGTGCATTGTGTGCGCTTTAGTTGGCGCACTTGGCGCTTAGACTTGTGGCGCGTGTGATCTATAGATCAAATGGCTAGAATTTATTATTGTTATGATGGTGTGACGCACGTGATTGTAACTCAATTTAGCAGGAAATACCTTCATTTTTTATTCATATTAATTCTGAAAAGTCACTATTTTTTTTTTCTATAGGCAATATTTGGATAGTGACTTTTAATGTAATTCAAATCATCACCTTTTGTCGCAATATTTGACAATTCACTGGCAAAGGCTTATTCTCTCGTCTTCTCCTCTTCGCTACGATGTAGATATTTTTTTTTTGGCAACTCCTTCCTCACTTTACTTCATCTCCCTAATTTTTTAATGGTTTTTTTGGGTAGAATATTAGAAATATATACCATTAGCTCATAAATTGTGAGGCCAATATTTCTGATTTTGAAAGATGGAAGTGCAGCGTCGTTGAACAACAAATATTAAGGAACAGAAACACAAAACTATAGATCCACATTCCACACCATAACCCAAACGAACACAAAACCTACGGACAAGTAAACAAAAATACAACCACGAACCAGATTCCTCGCATGGTATGAAAAAAAAAAAGGGTTGGCTACTTAGCTAACTACAGAGCATACAATTTATATGTAATTGATTGGAGTGGTTGTCGTTGGCATCAGATTTTTTATTTTTTATTTTTTGGGTGCTTTAAGAATGGCGCACATACATTACATCTTAACCCCTCGTGCACGGTATGTGTCACGAGCATCCGCTGCTAGGATATCGGAAAGATCTGAAGGTGGAGCAGTCAAAATTCGGAGCCTATGAGCTCCCCTCTTGCTTGATTAAGCCAGTTAGTCGGCATCAGATTTGGAGTGGTTGTCATTGGCATCAGATTATTTGGTAGGCTACTCACCTCTCCTTAGATATATTATATTATAAACACTTCCATGAATATTCAGCAAAAAGAAAAGTAGTTTTTTATGGCGAGGTCACCTCCTAATATACTAATTCATCTCTTTCTTTGTCGCTAAAAGATCAACACGTGACGCTAAAGAACAATATTAGCAACATAAAAAGAATGAAAAAGCATATAAAAGAGTGAAAACAACATTTTTCTTTTTTTATATTCTTTTTCTTGGGAAAAAGGTAAAAAAATATAAATCAGAGGATCGGTGTCATGAGATCAATATTCCTGGTTTCCAAGGTTACAATTCAACGAGATTAAATTTAATTAGAGATACTTCTACACATAAACTAATCAAGATGACATCTCCGTCCTGTTAAGATGATGAGCCACAGTCTTATCAAGTCCGCACGTGCCAAAAAGGAAAATGTACGGTGGAGACACCGACATAGGATGGCACCAAGAACATGTAACTTGTAAACATCCCCTAGAACTAGCGAGTAACGTGTTCTACCATTCTCGATTTGTAGAATAGCGTGGGTGAGCCGCCTAGAATGATTTCTTTATTCTAATACTTTGTAATGATTTGACAATCATTACTAGTTTGCGGACCACTCGAGGGCCACATCTCAATTGGTCGATGAATTGCAAAAGTAATGACTAGTCAATTATCTCATTTATACTGCAAACTATTATACTTTCGCGTTGTAAGTCAAGTTTGGCATCACGTTAGTGTGTAAGTTGTTGATATATTTGCTCTCTTATACGGTAATACCTGCTATAAAAACGACTAAACCCGACCATGATAAGCTCAATCAGATGGCCATCGATCGACTAGCGGAGCTCCAAATCCCCATGATCATTGTCGCATACTACGACTTCCCCTTGCCCCCCTAAATTTGTTGCATAATTTGAATTCTTACAGTCAAGATACATTTTACGCCAAAGGAGACTTTCAGTGCTAGCCAAAAACTCAACGAACATAAATCGTATTCGAAAAGCACACTCCACCTAAAATTTCTCAATTTAAGCAACTCAAACTACCCTCATCAAAGCACACTCCACCTAAAAATTTCTCAATTTAAGCAACTCAAACTACCCTCATCGAACCCTCCACCCCATCCCTACCTATTGATTTCCAACCAATCAAAGGGTGAGCCCAAAGTCGTAATTTCCACTCTATCCGCGTTAAGAGTTGGCATTGACCAATCAAGCAAGTCAAGCTGCTCTGTCTCCTTTGAAGATATGCTGAAAATCAATTTAGAAAGAGCCTAAATATCCAAACAAACCCAAAGACACTAAAAGTAGCCGTTGACTCGGTACAATCATTCACATTATTCTTTGGTAGTACAAAGACAGACCCTTTCTCAAACTTCTTCACACTCCAACGATGTCGTCCAAGATTCATCATCATCCACCATCTCCCCTCCAACGGCTCTCACTCTCCCTTTTCGTCTTCGTCGAGCTTTTTCATCTCACTCGCGCTGATGTTGGCACCGCCGCTCAGTATAGTCCGCCGTATTTACGTAAGTGCGTTCGTGCCCTTTAAGTAAAAAAAGTTGTCACGCATTTATTTGCCGTAACGTTTTGAATGCTACGTCTCGGGTTTGTTTTTGGATCCGCCACTGCTTATGAACTTACTATCTTCTGTGTTGGCCGCAGCGACAGAGTGTTACGGTTCCGACTCGTCGCAGTTTCCGGCGAGCAACTTGTTTGCGGCAGCTGGAGAGGGAATTTGGGACAATGGGGCTTCATGTGGCAGGCAATACTTGGTAAGGTGCATAAGCGCCACCACGCCCGGTACTTGTATTCAGGGCCAAACTATTCAGATAAGGATTGTTGATCATGCCACCAAGCCGGCTTCCGCCGATGGCACCACCATGGTTCTGTCGAAGACGGCGTTTGGGACCATCGCGAATGCCACGGCGGTGTCCATGAACATCGAATTTCAGCTGTAAGCTTTCTCTCCCTCATTCAAAATGTGGCCTGTCATTCATATCTATGGGCAGAGGAACGTTGCAAAATGATGATAAAGCTTTCCATGTGCACTCATGGCATGATGAAATTGCCACTAAGATTCTTGAAGACTTCAGTACTCTTAGCTTAAAGGTCATGTTTCTTCAATGCAGGGTCTGATAGAGGAAGACTGGGATGGAAAACAAGTTGATGCAACCTTGGCCAGTTTTGTTTTGCTCAATGGATGGTAGGCTGGAAATGAAGACTGGCAAAGTTTTTGGAGTTGAATTCTGTGTTGCTTCGGGAACCTCATGAAGAAAATTCCAAAGGGAAGAGTGGTTGATGGGTTATTCATTGATTGTAATTGAATATTCTTTTCTCAATGATGGTAATTGAATATTCTTTTCTCAATGATGGCTGTGCATGTGACAAAGCTTCTTCCTCAGTCTACGTCAAGGTCTAGTACTGAAATGGCTTCTCCTTTAATCTCGAGGAATTTCTTGCGTCTTTCCTGGGTACGTATGACGTTTCCACTCTCGTAACTTAAGTGACACCATGTCATTGTTATCATCGTATCGACCCTTACACATTGTTAAAAAAGTAAAGAGCGAGCAAATGACTTTAAATTTGGAAGTTTACAGGAGGAAAGAGAAAGATATAGACACTATAATTATTTTTCTTTGGGTTTGAATGGTAATTAAGGGGTATATTCAGTTGGCCTGTTGCATCCAGAAAATAAAATTTTGAAGTTAAGAAAGGGAGCAGCCCCTAAAATATTTTAGGGGCTGCTTGGGGTTAGGGTTCGGGCGGGGAGGGGAGGGGGGGGGGAGAGTTGGCATGGTCTCCCCTAATATTTGCCTCTAAAAATTGTTTATTTCACCTAAATGCGTTTAATTGAAGCCTTAAAGTACAAAAGTGTTGGAAAAGCTAGCCTAACATATATTTGGAGAAACCGATAAACTTAGTCTAAATTTGACTTCCCACACTCCATATTTTTCATTAAAACTTCAAATTATATTACGAACAAGTGCCACTAAAAGTCATTCGGAATTCATAAGACACTACAAGAAAAACAGTCTTTAGCGACGGACTTAGATTCGTCGCTAAAAGTAGTTTTTACCAACGGATTTATCTGCCATTAAAGGTCCTTCGCTAAAAATAGCCTTTACCGACGGATTTATCCGTCGCTAAAAACCTTTACCGACAAAAAATTTCGTCGATAAAATTTTTTAGTGGCGGATATTTAACGACAGATTATTGCCGACGGAATAATCCGTCGCTAAATATTTTTTTGAAAATTTCTCAAATTTCTCGTTTTTTAAAAAAGTTTAAAGTAATTTTAGCGACGGACTTTTAGCGACGGGCTAAAATCCGTCGCTAAATGTGACTAAAAGAAAAAAAAACCCTAACCTTTGCTCTTTCTCCCCGCCGCTCTCTTTTCCCCTTCTTCTCCTCCTCCTCCCCTCTCTCTCTCACTCACACCCAGACTCAGCTTCGCTGCCCGCCTCCCACGCCATCCCATCTCCACCACCTAAGCCGCCCACTCAGTTTGACTGCCTCTGTCTCCCTCTGGCCTTTGAGCTCTCATCGCCGACTCTCTCACCCATTTAATTCACTCTCGCATCTCTCTTTTGCTGACGGGCGACAATCGGACGACGACACATGGGCTCTCTCCCCCTTGAATCAAGTCAGTAGATAAAAGATCAGCCTGAAGAAGTTCCTTCCTTCTGTTCCAGATTCGAGAGAAGACCGGCGACGGAGAAGCGTCGACAGCGACGAGTGACCGACCAAGACTCCACCGGCACCGGTCAACATCTCTCTGCCGACGATGACTCCACCGGCCAACCCTTTTGTCATTTCGCCATCAAATGGTATTCTGCTCCTCTTTTTGCTACTTATATAATGAGGTTCCAATTCTTGGGAGGTTGTTTAATTATTGAGCTTGTTTGGTTATTAGCATTATAGGTTTTCATCTCAAATTAGAAAACTAATTTTTGGTTCCAATTAGGTTAATGATGTTGTTTTTTATTGGATTCAAATTTTGGGTGGATGAGCAGGTGGTGGGGTTTGTAGCAGTTCAAACAGCTCTGTGTTATGTGGTCCTCTTGGTGCTGTTATGAAGAGCGAGAGCGAGAGAGAGAGAGAGAGTTTATCATTTATGTATGTAAAGTGATCTTCATAGCATTTTTCGTGGAACCTCTAGCCGAGGTGTTTCATCTTTGTAATTTTCATTTCGCTGAAACTTGTAATTTTATTTCGGAATATGTAAGATGTGATCTATTATATTTAGTAAAAGTTAGTATTGAGTGTTAATTAATGGTGTATGAAATTTGATTAAGGTTAACTGTCGATGGATTAGTTGATTTTATTGTTCGTGTGAATTCAATTACAAGAAACAAGTTTGGTTTTTTAAAAGATAAAAAAATTGAAAACAGCCTATTTTTAATTTTTGCTGTGGACTTTTAGCGATGAAATTATGTCACCATAAGTATTTTAAACAAATCATAGATGGTTTTTAGCGACAAAAATATGCCACGAAAGGTTTCAAATTTTAGGGATAGACTTTTAGTGACGGACTTTTCGTCGCTAAAAGGTCTCCTCTTTTAGCGACGGAATTTTCGTTGCTAAAAGTTTATTTTACAATTTTTTTGCAGAAATTACAAAAATTGAAAATACTTTTACTGACGGGAATATTCCATCGCTAAAAGTATTTATTTCCGTCGGTAAAAGTAGATTTTTACCGACAGATAACCAATTTCCGTCGCTAATCTTTTAGTGACGGGGTTTTTTGCAACGGACTTTTAACGACGGGCAATCCGTCGCTAAAAGTCTTTATCGACGGAAATAGGACTTTTAGCGACGGAAAAGTCCGTCGCTAAAAGTCCTTTTTGTTGTAGTGAGAGCTTAAATTTAGAGTGGAGTTATAAATTCTAACTCGATCTCAAATTAATATAGAGTTTGACTGATATTTTTTCTCTATGCTTGATCTCATGTAGATTTCAAATATGTATTCATAATAGTTACAACTGAATGACAAGTAGTGATATTATCTCCAAAATATTGTGCATGTCTAAAAATAAGAAGTAGGCGAGGCTAAAATCTGCAAATGTGTGAAAATTAATTAACTTCCATATAAATGTGACACTAGTACCAATGCATATAGACATAAAAAATTTCCGGCGCATCCTACAAAATTGAAGACTAGAAATGTTTCGAGATTATGTTAATGTTACGCGCTACACATTTAATCAATTTTATTACACGCCAACTAAACTTTTAGCAGCCCGATCTAGCGCAGAAAAATTCTGGGCTGGGCCGGCCCGCACCATGAATAGTGCATGTCCGAGCGGCGTGAATCCAGGCTGGACATACTTTTTCCATAAAAGCCTGTCCTGCTAACTTTCAAAAATACGTAAAGTGGAAGGTTATATATTGCTAACAAAGATGTATTGAACGCCATCAGGGGCGGATCCAAAAAGTCTAATCGCGGGGGGCCAAAAAGTCAATTTTTTTTAATGACTAACATAAAAAAAAAATTATAAGGTTCAAATTTACATAAAACATGAAAAAAAAAAAAACATATTGTAATTAGCTCATTATTGATTACGTTAATTATAAAATAGATTGCTCAATTTAGCTACTAATCATATATTTTTACTATTCATAGTGATTTATTTAACTTGGTAAGATTAGTCAACAACAAATTAATAATCTTGCAGAAAAGCTTAATTCTTAATGTGTAGATGTATTACTAATGTAATTATCAATTAATGAATACAATAATAACGTATACGTTAACATACTATAAGAATTTAAACTCAAAAAGAATTAATCTTGATCTCCTCGTGCTTATTTTTTTTGTAATCTCAAATTTTAGAATATGAATTTTTGAAGAATGAAGATGGCGTAAGGGAATGAAAAATGCAAATATGTGATGGTCGGTAGCACAAAGAGTAAAAAATACAACAAAATAAAATTTTAATTAATTAAGGTTATAATTTAGTTGTATAATTATTTAAAATATGATTACCCATTAGTTAACAAGTTAAATAAAAGTTCTTCAAATTTGGGGGGTGCCATGGCCCCCACCGGTCAGGTGGGTGGTCCGCCCCTGAACGCCATGATGTGGTATTAAGAGGTATACTGGACCGGGTATAAGCCCTGAGACGAAGCATGTTACGAGCAATCATAAAGAGTGACCACTCAACTTATGAATCCATCTGGAAACTCTTTTTCAAATGCATTTGTCTTGCCACGTTCGGGCCAAATGGGGAGAATTTAAGAATTATCTTATGTGACCCGATATGATAGTTTGCTAAAACCAGATTGCTTGTTGCTTGATATAACAAGGCATGTCTGTAATCCCATCTGACGACTAGTGATTGATACACATGAGATAGTGGTGTAAATTAGTTACACCTTAATTGTGGTGCAAGACAAGGATAGATGAAAGCGATACAGTACATATCCAAAGAGTTCATGATGCGCTCGAACTTTACTAGGAGTGCTATAAAAGAAGAGCTGGGTCCTTATTCTCACACTATTAGCTTTTTCGTCCTATCAAGGAGCCAAATGCGGAAAATCATCATTTATGCAATTGTGTTTATGTTCACATTCGATTACTTGTATTCGTTATTTTGAATACTGTAACAGTAGATTCTTCTTTTATTTTTGTGACAGATGGCTTCTCAAATCAAAATAATACAATCCTAGTCTTACACTATCTACTCAAAATCCTACTCGACTAAACACTCGTCGATAGAGTATTCAACCTCATTTTTTTATTGGACAACTTGTCCATGCCATCCTTACGTACCAAACTTAGATACTTTCTATAGCAGTGTGGAAGATTGATAAAATTGAGGTCAAATATTTCTGCATTGATTCGAAAGCACTGTTTGTGGGGGAGTTATGATGTGTTTGTGTCAAAACTTGAAACTAGAACACTTTCTGGATAAAATGAGGAAACTGGGAACCAGTCAAATTTATCAGGGACGTGATCCATCCAAAAAGTAAACCAGTATACAATCAGGGTCAAGCTAGTCAAGTAGGTTTAAGACTCAAATGATTGGGGCCCTAGAAAGCGCAGCATATAACTCGGTAGCTATTACTAAGTCCTAATTACAAATTACCTTACTAACAATTAATTATACTAGCGATAAAAGATCATCTAGAGATAATTGATACGGACGCGAGAAGGTGTTTGTTCGGACTTTCCGTATACTTAACTTGTTCAGTTATGTTTTCAAGCTCTGAAATTAACCTCTGAGTTTCACAAAGGAACATTTGATTTTAGAACTTAACGTTTACCTTATTGAGTCGAATACAAATAATGATACCACGCTGAGACAAACAAGACTTGTGTTGTCGAAAGCCCAAGCGACAGTAGACCACAACACAGGCAGTTCACTTTGGCTCGTTAGCAAATGAACGCAGCTCATTCTTGAAGCTACAAAGTTGTTCACGAGTGAGCCCTTAATAAAGTTTGAACTCTAAAAGTCCCAAAAGACTGGCTCTACTAGAGAGCTTAAGCTATACTCGTTTGACCAACGAGTCCAGAAGAGCAGATTACAAGAGCTCGTTTCATGAGCTTGAACTCCAATTTTGAGCTTGTTCAGTCGTCCCCTTATTTTTTTCCTTTTTGGTTTAGACTAATCACTAATGTATATGTAGATAGACAGACTATACTCTACATACCGAGGGTGCCGTCCTTCCATGCCCTAATCCCCTATAGCTCCTTCGCGGGTACGTCTAGTGCATTGCAGTCATCAATCCCTTTTCGGTTTTGAGAAGTATGATTAGCCATACCTAGCGTCTGCGTGCGTTACTCGAATCCAAGCATTGAACTTCAATTCCAAGCTTGGTCGGTTGTCCCCTTATTTTTCCTTTTGGTGTTAGACCAATGTATAGGTAGATAGACCCACTGTAGTACTCCACATACCAACGGTGCCGTCCTTCGCTGCCCCAATCCCTACAGCTCCTTCACGAGTATGTCTAGTGCATTGTAGTTATCAATCCTTTTCGATGTTATCTGAGAAGTATGATTAGCCGTACCTAGCATCTACGTGTGTTACTGGAATCCAAGCAATGAGCAAAGAGAGCGAGCACGTTGACCACTGAACCAAACGCTCGGCGGCCACCCAACCCAAACTTGGGCCAACCCCTACCATGCTATATGAACTTAGCCCAAGGCCCATTTATTAAAAGCCTTGGGCTGTCTCCACCCGCCCAAACGTTTTTTCTGCACCACGTGCCAACTAGATAGGTACGTGTCGATCTTAACAAAGATAATAATCAGTTCATTTAATGCTCATATATTGTGATCATTAATTTCCAGGGTTTTCGACCTGCTTGTCGTATTTACCGGAGATTTCTACCGATGAACGGCGAAGTACAGCTGGAGCCGGCCGGTGATCGGGACCCAAGCGACTCCGATCCTCTGCTCGAAAGCCACCACCTCACCGATTCGCCGGCGCCGGCGAGTTCGAGCGAGATTAAAATCGACGATATCGAGGCCGGCTCGGTCGCCTGTTGCCGCATCTGCCTCGAGTGCGACGGCGATGAAGGTTATTGCACTTGACGACTTTGTACATCATCAGTTGACTTGGATAATTTTGGCAATGATGAATTTCCTTTGTTGTAGTTTTATTTCTATGGGGATTCCTGTTGTATAGGGTTTAGTAATGTTTAGGTTGAGTTGAGATGTTCGCGTTCTCTCTATATCAGCGAACAATTATAGTCTCTCAGTTCCATTGGATTCTCCACGTTTGACTTTTTGCAAATTCTTGAAATACATTTTGGTACATGTAAACTTTTAATTGAACTCAAATAACAATCATATGTTATATAAGTGTCATTTGGCAAATCAAGCTAGGGTGAATACAATGAGCAAAACTAACGATTACATGTACTAAATCTATCCTAGGAACTCGCGAAAAGTGAACTGGGGAAAAATCCAAGGGAACTGAGGGAGTCCAGTTACTAGTGGAAATGTATGATTTTGGCGATCCTATATGTTTACATGCTCAATTGGGAAGCCTGAATTAAGTGGTGTATCTTTGCTTTGAAGTTTATAAGGGTGGTAATATTGACTAGAGCATCCGTGATATCACATGTTTTAACTGCCCATTTTTGGTAATTAGAAAAGTGCGTTTGAGTAGGCAATGCAATGCACGTGAGTAAAATAACACGTGCTCATTGACACTCTGTGATGCGAGAGACATTGTTTTTATTTTTCATTGAAATGCATTTCCTTTTAGTGACACAAATAGATACTAAGCTTTTCAGTTGGTGAACTTTTGAGTGTTTGAAACCCAATATACGTGTATTGGGCCGACGGTAGTGTGGCTTTATTTACGTAGTGCTGCTACTCATTGTACCTGGTCGTGTTAGCCTAAGGTGGTTCTATGTTTTTCACAGATGAGGACTTGATATCTCCTTGCATGTGCAAAGGCACCCAGCAGTTTGTGCACCGCTCATGCCTTGATCACTGGCGATCAGTTAAGGTAAATGCCATGCCTTGCACTTACTTCTAATGTGGTATGTAATAAAACATCTTGAATCCTTATGACATTTTTTTGCATTACTTGTTATGTTTACTAGGAGGGTTTTGCTTTCTCGCACTGCACTACTTGCAAAGCTCAGTTCCATCTTCGAGTAGCAGATTCGGAGGACAATTATTGCCGCAAAATAAAATTCAGACTCTTTGTGGCCAGGGACGTTTTCCTTGTTTTCTTGGCTGTGCAAACAGTGAGTTCCTGTATTTCTGGTATTCTTTTATTATTTGTCAAGCGATATTTATACTTAATACGTGTTAACTCGATATCTTTTCTTGGCATGACATGATATCCTTGCTTGGGACCTTTTCTAGATTTCCTTTGAACTGTACTTTATACTCTCATGAATGTAGGCTATTCCTAGTTATGTCATTTATCTAGTTGGCTGTGAAAACTTTTTAATCATATTATCTTAGTATGAATAAGTTGTACTTAATAAATTATAAACTCTGCATAAAAACTTTTTTTATAATGGAGTTGTGGAATCTGCTACTTGCATGATCAATTGTTGAATGGGGTCCATACACTCTTTAATCCCCAGGGTATTCCTCTTATGAAAGAAATATTTAACTAAGGACTTCTTCAAACATACCACAAATAGAGGGTCGATAGGGTTAAACTATTTACCTGTTCCTCCCTGTTAATACAAAGTGGGGAGTATAAATTTTGTTTGTCTGCATGTTTGTTTTTTACTTGGTGATATCTTATTGCAATTTAGGCTGAGACAACAAAGTTTTGTGCTACGAGTCGAAGTCGTAAGTTGTAACTGTATGAAATGTAAACGGACTTAGTTTTCTTTTCCCTGCTAACTTATATAGATAAACTATATTTGTTGCTGATCTTTTATTATGCTGGGTCACATTATTTCCAATGGCAGTATTTTCCTATAGTACTTTTACAACCTTAAATGCTAAATTGGTTGAAAAATCTGTAGTCAGTTAAGTGCTCTGATGGAGTATATCGATTTCTGACAGCAGGATGCATGTTAGTTTTATGTGTCCAACCACTTCTGAATTCAAAATTGGACGTAATAATGTTGGGGTAAAAGTAGGAACTAATAGAGGTCGAGAAAAAGACATAGTAATGACAGCATCATGATCCAGTAACATCTTGGGACCAGTTTATTGCATATGATTGGTTTTCTTATCTCCAAAAAGTTTACGGAATTTGTGATTTGGCAACAATATCAGTGGGAGGAAAGGTAAGTGCAAAATGAGGAAAAACTTTCTGCTTATGAAATGAGGAAATAGATTAAGAGGAACCCTATCTCTCACTCTTCCTGCCCCCTTTGTCCCTGCTCCCATCTTCATATTTGTTTGTATCAGAAGACTACTTTGTTGGTTGGACTTCTTATAGGGTGGAGCTTAAACAGAATCTCCATGTATAGCAAACCCAAGTTTTGTCTACATACAACTATTGGTCTCGTCTTTGTTTTGGAATCTTAAAAAACGTTCGCGGGCGAGTTCTACTGTTTAAAATTTCTAATAGGACATGGACGACCTATCTTTCTTTGAAGCAGTTGATTTTAAGAGTCCTTAAAATACCAAGGTAACGTGATTGGGAAACGGTTTGCCTTTTCCTTCCTTTCCATTTCCCATGAATTTATCTTGATGATTTTCTTTATTATTTTTTTTTGGAGGGGGGAGGGAGGGGGCAGCGGAAGTTGGGTGTTTGATGTTTCTCGGAGAATTGAAGGCAAAGAACTTTTAAGAGGTGACCCTCATGCATTTGACTCTTCTGATTCAGTGGCATTTCTGCAGACCTTGAAACTATCTGCTACTTTATGGCACTTCTGATACAGTTGCGAGTATGCCTATCAAAGAAGTTGATGCATTGGATATATGCTTCCTTCTTCGTTTTTTTTCTTTTCCTGAAGTGGTAAAAAGTTGTACAATTCCAATTCGGTTTTTCTGTTGAAAAGCTACGTGTCTTCTCTCTTGCAAATGAGCAAGGAGGGTTCCCCCTTGCCGTTGATGTATTCTCTTAAAAAAGGGTTTTTGACTTCTGAAATTCTACATGAGTAGATTCTTCTATTATTCCTTCAGGCATGGAGCACAACTTTGTACATTGTTATGTTTATACCTAAAAAGTTCCTTGTTTTGCAGGTGATAGGAGTTATGGGTGGCTTTGCATACCTCATGGACAAAGATGGATCTTTCAGGAATTCATTTAATGACAGCTGGGATCGTATATTGTCTAGGCATCCGATACCATTTTACTATTGTATAGGTAAGCTTGAATTACCATACCTTCAAGGACCAACATAAGTAGTGCTTTATCAGTCAGAAGAAATTCAACGTGAGTGCATATAAGATTATAGCTAGGGTTTTTCTTGTGTTATGAAGTGGTCATCCGATTCCCACGACTGCATGCCTGTGTTGCATGCTCTATTTTCTATGTTTTGAATATTCTACTCTGAACCATGGGATTGTTTCTCTGTGGGCTTGAGTTGGGACCAGGAAGAAAATTAGGATTCTAGTATTTTATCTTTTAACTGAATCGATACTGGTCTCAAGTTGAATATATTTTGTTGGACAGTTGAACCAGGTTAAAAACAAGTAAACTTGTTGTATATCGTGGTTACTTTGCTAAAGCGGGATATTGTCTCAGCTTAGACTACATCATTTTAGCAGTTTGATGACCTGATACTTCTCAATTCCTCCGGAAGAATAACAACTCTTCTGATATACTATGCATAGTTTCATATATCTGTTTGAATTGACAACACAACTTGTTAGCAATCCCGATGCTTGACTTTCCCTTAATATCCCTTTTCCAAAATCCCCTTATTGTGTGGCTCAATTGTTGTACATGTACAGTTTCCAGTCTCTATTAACATGCTAGTAGTTGATGAATTTTCTTTCGAATATTGGTTGCACATAATGTACCAGGAGTGCTGGGCTTCTTTGTGCTGCTTGGGTTCTTTGGGATTATACTACATTGCTCCTCGCTTAATGGTAACGACCCGCGCATGGCTGGCTGCCAGAACTGCTGTTACGGATGGGGCATCTTGGATTGTTTCCCTGCATCAATGGAGGCATGCTTTGCCCTGGTTATTGTTTTTGTTGTTATATTTGCCATCCTTGGCATTGCTTATGGTTTCCTTGCTGCTACCATGGCCATCCAGAGGATATGGCAGAGACACTACCACATCCTTACTAAGAGAGAACTGACACAGGTGATAATTTTTACCCAGTAGAGTCCAATCTTTTCGCTATGATACATTCACCAAGTACAAACGCAAATATATGCTTTGTTTTCCATATACGCATTATCGTTCTGGTTTACTAACTGTTGGAGTGTTCTGCTACTGAACAGTTCTTGGCGTAATGTCTCTAAATAAATTCTCGCCATGAAGAATAACAGTCTTTCGAAATGTTACAGGAGTACATAGTGGAGGATCTTCGCGGTTGTTACACCCCCCCAAAACTGGATGTTGAACACGAAGAGCGTCTGAAAATGCTTAAGCTTCTATAGTGATGAATTTGGTGAAAGCCACAAGGCGTCCGACCTCTGCTGAATTTGTTCTCCAGTCCCGAGTATAAAATGTGTATTTACTTCGCTAAGCAACTTTGTTCTGTAGGATGAGTGCGGAAGCTAATTGGTTCTTGTTGTGCACCATTGATTCGAGAACTGAACATTCTCCCGGCAACAAAAATGGAAATACATTACCTGAAGTTGTATACTCTGTATTTTTTTTTTTTTTTTGGGTGCATGTATACTCTGTAGCTGCTTTAGGTTATTCTCACACTTCTTGCTTTGGTTCAGAAAAAGTTTGACAATCATCTTTCATCCTCAAAAAACCAGAAGCATACTTTAATCAAGAGCGGAAAGATTTTAAGCTGCAAGTCCCGGTTTGAATAGCCTATACTGAACGAATAGAACAAGAACTCCAGTTCTAACTTCTGTATAGTGGCCATTAATTGTTGCTACACATTGTTAGTGGCGATTTTTATAGACATTTGCAGCGATACTTTTTTGTCACACAAAAACTAAAAAGAGTGTTCGGGATTGATTCCAGAATAGTTAAATGCAAAAAAAAGTCAATTGATTGAATCTGTTCTAATGTTTTCAAAACTGATTAAATTCAGAATTCTCATTTCCTTTGATTCTGATTTAATCATTCATGGAAAGACTGGTTTGATCAAGAAATTATTAAAACTATTTTGCATATAAACATACATTAAATGCTCATGTTTTATTTGAATACATTATATTTTGTCACAGGAAACCTACTTTAAATCCCTTTTTCTTAAATACCTTCAACAACTTTTTATTATCTATCATGTTTAAAATGAATTAAAGCTGATTTTAAAATTTGATTCAAACTTAATATTGAAAATATTGTAGATTCTTTCTAAGATTTGGGTTCCCATGGAATTTTTTCCATCAAGCATATCCTTTTTACCATTGCTTCACCTCAAATAGAGGTACATGTTATAATAGTCTGAGGTCTTTTCCCAGGGTGCGGAATTTAGAATTTTGAAAGTCCGGCTCGTTCAAGATCCTATCGAAATCTGTATAAAATATTTGCTGTAATAGTTTAGAAAAAAAAAAAGATTGATACTAAAAATATTTTGTCGCTGTTACTAAAGTGTCTACTAACACCTTTTTACGATCGCTTACATACTGTATAACATATGATCTTAATCTCGTCGCATCTGTTTCAAAGAGCGATAGATAGAGAGACGAGATGACTCTCCCTCGGCACTCCATTGTAGCTGCCGGCTGTTGTGTTTCACAGTTGTTAGCTTTGTATTTACCTCTCTCACCCCCTTGTCAGCATTGTATCTTCCCTAAACAAAGCACTCACCATCAACGACCATTTCATTCGGATAAACTGGTTTATTCTACATGTCCAGCAAAGGGATATCATTGTGATCTCCACTCTATTTGTACAAAATCTCTGTTTGATCCACCATTGTTTGTTTCCCTTCAACATTTTAGCACATTAATGTCCAAAGAATGAGTCCACATATCAAGCTCCTGAAAAAAAAAAAAATGATGCATAAGTTAGGGTTAAACGGCTAAACCTTCCGTTTAATGGCAGGTTTGCGCATTAACAACCCAAAAAATCAATTTAGCGTTATCCACTCCCAATATGTAGACGGGGGTTTAGTCAATTAACCTAACAAGATACCGGCCATTTGATATGCTTGCTCTTCAGTTGTTGAGATATATAAATTTCTTATCGGAAAAGTACTGGTTAATATTTCAATGTATAAACTTCTGATCTCTCTTCATTTTCAAGTTAATTTTGAGGTGAATGTTTCTATTAATGCACAATTGACAACAGAAGTGCCCCCCGATATGTCAAAGTCTTAATTATTAGAATTGGTCGCGAAGAAGTGATGGCAAAAAGTACAAAAAAGTGCACAGGGTGTTGTATGTAAAAAAGAGTACATCATACGTGAGCTAAAACAATTGAACCAGTTTCTTTTGTTGTGACAAACCCAACATACTTTACCAAAAAGCGAAAGGAGAATCGTTAATTTTTTTTTTCCTTTTGGTAAATCAATTGCAAAGTACTTTTGCAGATGCACAATATCGATCTATTTTACGTCTTGTATTCCGTACGTAAATGTTCCATTTTTATAAGATCTTTCCTAACTGCAATCCAAAAGGTCGAGCAATTATAGATCGTGAGAGACAATTCTGATTGGTCAATAAAAATTGATTTTGGAGCGAGATTACAAACAACGTACTTCCACTTAACTGAAGTACTAGTGCTGGTGAAGAACTTAAAACTCCGCAAATCGAATACTTACACGTGTACCCCAGTTCGCGCGGTTTATTCAAAGCGACGCGGAGCGCATTTCAGTTTTCGTACTTATATAATTGAGCCTCCAATTCAATAGCCCGCCGGAGGTAGCCAAACAAACCATCAAAACCGCCGTCGTTTCACATTTTCCGACGAGCGTACGCCTGCACTTCCCGGCGACTGCTAGAATTGCCGGCCAAATCGTTACGTGTTCTGAGCAAGATCGATTCCAGTATTCTTCCCGTTCTGACGCCGGCTGGTTGGAGTCCACGTCGCACGGCGTGAGCGCGCGAATCAGGTCCTTTTTTGTATGTTGTCGTTTTTCCGTTCTGACTTTGGTCATTCTGTTTTGTTTAGCATCAATGCTTCTGATTTTGTCCTAATCCTGTATAAATTAACTTTAGGCTTCAGTGTTTATTGATTGTTCGACGTGCAATGCAATTTCGAT